>JARHVA010005915.1:0-325000 GCA_037957365.1 Torreya grandis | reverse complement strand
TTTTAGAGGCCATATGTGACCATTTGAGGGTCTAAATTTACCGTTTAACATTATTTTCATATTTTTCTAAATTTAGAAATTATCTATTTTTATAACTGGAATTGAACTTTAGTTGAAATTCATCTGATAGGTTAATTTTAGATTTTAGTTTTTTTTTTGAGATATTTAGAGTTTCATGAACTTACATGCAAAACTTACTAAAAATAACAACTGTTAAAAATAATAGGTCAAGTTTTATCTATTTTTAGAGTTGTGAATTTTTCATGTCAACTCTAATTATGAGTTGAGTATTATTTATGCATGGATTTTAATTATTTTAATCATTCAATAAAAATCAATACTGGTTATTATTCATAATCTTGGCCTATTGGTAGTTTTATTGTCTTGATAGTATTCTAGTTCATTACTTTGCTACAACTAAAGCTAGCTACATTTTACATCTACTTATGGATGGATCATTATACCTTGATGTTATGAATGGACATTAGCTTGTAAAACATCCAAAATGGTGGATTGAATTTCCCAATTTGGATGATAAAAAGGCTACACCAATTTCCTTATTGGGTGTTCAAGACAACAAAAACCAAGTGGTGCCAATATGGTAATAGGATGGAAAATTGGTAATTTCTTCATCAAAATTACATGGAAAACAACTACAATTTTTTGGTCTTCATGGCAATGATCATGCCGATTGGTTGTTCAACCCATAAAATAGCCCAAAATCAAGTGGAGTGATCTTGGAAGATATTTCTCACCCTTCTTATGGAAAGTAGTTTTTATGCCTCTACTCTTTCATGCATGCTTATGAGAATTTTACCTTTCTCATTCAAATAATTGTATTATGATTTGTTTATTGATAGTGCATTGGCCCTTTTTTTTTCTAAAAAAAGATATTGGAATTGATATCTATTCCATTCTATATTAATCTATGAACTGCATTTTCTTAGGGATAATTACCCTTATTATTTGAGGTAAATAAATTACCAATTATTATAATTTTTACAAAAATGAAACCGAACATATTTGAGAGTTTAATAGATTTATTTTGTGAAGGTCGATTATTTTAAACAAACTGAGAGAAAACTAGTTTCACTATATCAAAATTAATATTTTCCCTATATATTTTGGGTCCCATATCTCCTATGTCATCCTTTGAAATTTTAAGGGTCTCTCTTTCCATACCCAAAACTAGGTGGAATGTTGGCCCCTAACAAACATATCAACTATCTATTACACAATAGTAAATTTTAATCTTATAACCAAAGATGTCTAGGACATCAACTTAACATTATGTAGAAAAATTATCTTATGAAAAAAATACTTTATTACATTACATTAAAATATATCTTGGGTCTTTATAAGCTCTTGTTGCACTCCAAATTTTAGCATTGTCTATTGTTTTGGGGTTCATGTTAGATTCCCACTTTTTCATCTAGTTTCTAGAAAATGATCTTCTCTCTATCCTTGGCTTGTGTCTCCTTTGGTCAATTTTTTATGTTAATCCTTGTATTTTCTAATTAGATAGTATATTTATTGTTTCCAAGTTGCAATTTCTCTCTTGTTTTAGCTTGGCTAATCTATTTTAAAGATAAATTTCCAATTGTTGTCTTGTATGTAAATCATATTTAGTATTTATATTGGGCATATATTTTATTAAAACATTATTGATAAGCCATATACCATGGAATTCTATGAGATGATATTGGTTTGGAGGCATTTTTTCCAAAGCTTTAAAGCCTAGTCAATATTTCACTATTTTTCCCATAATGTGCAAAATGTAATCAACACTTATATGAGATCACATTTATTTTAAGTATTTAATCAAATTATCCCCATTTCAAGTCTATAAAGTGTCCCTCACCTTCCATAGATTTATAAATGCATGCTCCAATATATATATTACGCACCTATAGATCTATCTGGCTGCCATACTTTCAATTACATGTGGCAGGTACTCAATCTACAACTCAGCTCTTTTTTTGTTTATTGCTTGAAGGCTATTTTTATTTTGAAAATATGATAGTGTGGGGAATGTTGGATAATATTTTTATTCCCAAAGTGATTTTTATCATGTAGAAAAATGTAACTTATGAACATAGGTGGTGGAAATTTTAGTAAATTGCTCTAAATACCATTGAAGCTTAGAATACCATGATGTTTTGTTGGGCATAGAAGTTTCTACCTATATAAAGGTGTTGGAAATGGAATAGGTTAATACAAAATAAATTAAAATTAAATAAATAAATAAATAAATAAAACCTAAAGGGTAATTAATTGATTTTCTAACACTGAAATATTTTACATATTTGATTCCATCTATGAAAATTGTGGGGTTTTTGGCAAAGGAATTGTATGTTTTTGTAAGGGAATAATGAGGGAAGAGGGACTCTTATGTTTTAATATAAAAATATCTAGTAAATAGATCAAATTAATAAATATAAAATAATTCACTGAGAGAATATAAGGAGATAGGTAAAAAATCTCAAAAATCTAAATCACAAAGTCAACAAGGAAGTTGTAAAAGAGAATAATACAGAGTGGAAGCTCATATATTTTACAAAGAAAACCACAAGCCAATAATAAGAATCACATCTCAAAACTATCTATGAGTGCATGATATAAGCACCATCATGTAATTACTAAGTAAATGTAGGATAAAAGCCACCCCCATAAGCATTGTACTCCAACTTCCCTATAGTCCTCCAAGAAATAAACCAAGACCACTCAATAAAGAGAAATATCCACTAAAAATAATCTTCAAAAATAGAAACCATGAAACCAACAAGGATACTATTAACAAAAACCAAAACTAAATTTTTTAACTCTACAACCAAGGCTTCTCAAGCTCCTTAAACCCATTAAAATTGATACCATTATCAAAAATAAAACCTATACCAAAAGCTAGAAAACCATAAAACCCCCCATGTACAAAAGACATAATAAGAAGCCATATTCCATAGAGATTCAAATGGTAAGTTGTAAGTGGATCAATTATTTTGTAATTTAGTCTTTGGATTCTTCTTATGTTGGTGACTCTCATAGTCCTAATATTTATTAGGAAGAAAGTGAAGAGTACCAAATTTAGCCAAGAAATCCATTGGTGAGTTAGTTTCACAATAGTTATGGGAAAAATAAATATCCTTAAAAAAATGAATGAATTGGAGAATATTTGGGATGGTTAAAATGAGCTGTCAGTGCTCATTTTTTCTAGAATCAACAACTTTGATGATAAGGAGAGAATCACCTTTCATAATTAATTATATGTAGTTATATTTAATAGTGATTTTTAAACCTCTAAGAGTGGTTAATGTTTCTAATCCAAATTATTTAACACCATTAAATTTAAAATGCATAACAAGATAACACTTGAACCTAATTATATCTGAATATACTTCCACCTTTAGAGAAACTTGAGTTACCTTTGGATGTCCTGTTAAAATTTATCTTGACATAAATTGTCATTCATTGGCATCCAAGAAGCCATTGTCATTTTATTGATTTGAGTAGGGAGGTTGGATTTGGTTTTAAATAAATTCAATTTTAAGATAATATGATGTTACTCCCCAATAATTTATTTAAATGATGTGAAACTTTAGCCTTAATAACCTATTTAAGGAGTGACTCAATTTTAAGTGTAAGGAATTATTTTGAGGGGGATATATTCATAAAAACTATATTGTTTATTTCTTTCCATAAGCTCTAGATGATAAAATATAGGGTCATTTTCAAGATACTTTTGGCGTGATCCATTTCCTCTTCTATAATGTTAATAATAACTTCCTAAATAGAGCCTATTACCACCCAAAATCTATTCATTTTATTAAATAACCAAGACCAAAGTATCTAGGCATAATTAAAATGAAAGAAGATATGGTTTGGGTTTTTAGAATTATTCTTGTAAAAGACACACCAAGAGGGATTCTTAAAACTAATAATTTAAAGCATTTCCTAGAAAATATTTTTCATCTTCATGTTAAACCATATATTTATATTAGCTTTAAGAAGCTCCCAAGGGATCCATACTTTTTCCAATGGCCATAATAGGGATTAATATGAGAGATTAACTTATTATGCCCATGATTCATTAGAATATTCCTTAAAAGGTCTCCATTCCAGTTTAATCCATCAAACTCCTCTTTGTTACTAATATGGTTATATTTTATGAAAATTTTTAAATATATTAGAATAATAGAGGTATAATTAACTATAAAAAGAATTAAATTTTTCTAGCTTCTATAAAGGCCACAAATTTTTTTTTCTATATAGTAATTTAAATCTATGGATCACCATATGTTTTAAAAGTAATTGTTTAAAATGTTGAAGGAGGTCAAATTACATAGAGGACCCACACTAGACTAGGAGTCCTACCAGATGTTAACAAATCTTATTTTGTTTATTTCTCAATAGAGGGATTTTTAGATAAGGTATCTATGTTTCAAAATTAAATTCAAGATATGGGGTGCATACATATAATGTTATATATTTAAAATATGGGTATTATCATCTACATTATCAAGTTACTTTCTATGGTGAAACATGTTCCAAATATTGTCTTTGGCTTGATAGATTCTACATAAAAGTTACTCTCCTAGAGCTTCAATCATCCTAAACAATTTTTTTTATCATAGATCCCTATTTTTATTTAGGCAAACATAACTCCTCCCATTTCACTAATTAAATTTTATTAGTATCAAATGATCCATTCATTATAAAAATATTCATAACATTAGTTAATTTGGATTTAACACTAGCTAGAGCTTTCAATATTGACATCAAGTAGACTAGTATTACTTGGAGGATAACATGAATTAACTTTAATTTTCCTCCCCAATATATATCAATTTCCTTTCCAATAAATTATTTTATTCTATGGGTTGTATCCATATTGTCCCAAAACTCATTTTATGAATGGCCATAAAAAAGGTGGATCCCCAAGTATTTGATAGGAAGATAACCTAAAGACAATCATAGAATTTTCTTAATCTTATTTTGTCTATGATGTGAGGTATGGAGAAATAAAATGTTTGATTTAAATAAGTTAATATATTTACTTAAATCATGATGATACCAATCAATTATTTTTTCAACGTTTTATCTTCGCTAATATGAGTTGAGTTTCCTAGAATAGTATCATCCACAAATATCCTATGAGACAAGTTCACATTGTCAAAAATTTTGAAGTCATTAATGAGATTTAGTAATTTTTCCTTTGAGAAGGAGATATCAAGGTATTTTAAAATCATGATAAAGAGGTAGAGTGAAATAGGATCTCCCTAATGGAGACCTCCTAGAGCATTAAAAAATCTAATTAGGACTCCATTTACAAGTATTGAAAAACATAGAAGTTGAGATGCAAGAGTTAATCCAATTACATCAATCCTTTGAGATCATAAAATTATTAAGTGTATTCACCCTATAATATTATTTTATAATATTAAGTGTAATGGTCATAGTCCCTTCCTCCTCAAATTTAGATGAGTGAATTAAATTATATAATATTAAAAAGCCACCTAAAATTTGTTTATTTTGGATAACTAAGTGAATTAGATTGTGCACACTTTAAATAGTCACTTCTTAAATTTAGCTAAGTGAATAACTAATTTAAATTGTCTATTTTATCAAAAAATTATGGTAAACCTGATCCTTTCAATCATACAACCTTAGGGTTTCATGCTCTTACCCATTTTAGTGTTTTATTTTGATGTGATTATTTTGGATATGATCTATCTAGCATTTGTATTAACCTTTAAAATGTGCATTATCATTAAGACTCTTATTTATTGGAGAAAATTATATTTTATAAAAAAAACTATTATTCATTTTTTATATTATATATTCTTTTGCATCTTATTTTCTTTATGGGTATATGTTATTCATATATGTTAGTGTTTATATGATAGTATTTACATGGAGGGTTCCTATATTTTTTATGTTATTACGTATGATGTTGTTGTATTATGTAAATGGTTATCAATGATCACATGTTATTTCACTTGCATATATCATAGAATATTAGAATATGGTATGAATCATAATAGTTTTTTTTATGATAATAATGCTTTATTTGTTGATACCCTTGAAATTGATAAATTTAATTTAGTTCCTCTTAGTAATAGATCTTGTGTGGTTGATTTTAATATGAATCATTATGAGGTGGATGTTTTAACAAACCTAATGGGTGGATCACACAATAACTCCATCCTTCATCTTTATTTTCAACCAAAATACCCTTTGAAACTTCCTCAAGATTATATACTTAGAGTTCATGACACTAAAGACTATGACATCATATATCAACTTAAGAATACTCATACCAAAACATCTATCTTATAATTTCTCACAAGGTATAATGTTCAAAATGATATACTTTATGAGGCCTTGATTGATGTTTCTTTATCACATTATATTTAATAAACATAATTTACTTATATTTTTAAAATCTTGATGAATAGTGAGAATCCAATCTCTTTTGAGTCAAAAGATTTACCTTCCAAGTGTATTATGGACCAAAATTTACCCTTGATATTTGAGTGAACATCTATAATAAATGTATTAAAAAATATTTATATAAAATAGATCTAGGTTGAATATTAATAATGAGACCTTTATTAATGCACTTGGAACTGGAAGACAAGCTCTAACACCTTTAGATATTATTATAAAAGGCTTTTAAAATCAACCAAGATATACTTTAGGAATAACTACATTGAACATAACTATTAGACCAAAAATTATAGATATATAATGTCAAGTGATATTTGATGATTTGAGATATAACATTTTACTTTATATGGCATGGATTCATGTTATGCATGTGGTCCCCTCTACATTGCATAAATATATATTCATGTATACTTATTTTTATAATGTTTTTTTTCAAATTTTAAAAATGGTAAAACCCATAGAGAGAGAGTCATTATGCATCTTAGTAAATTAAACCCATCTATTGTGGTACCTATAAATTCATTCCAATACAAAAATTAACTACATTTGAATTGGGTGAAAGTAGTGAAACCTGGAGAATATTGGAACCCAAAATGATAGTTTAGACAAATATTTTCCAAGCTTATATTTACTATAATCAGTCTTATGGAATATAGATAATACATGCATAACTTTGATATCAATCAAATGTATATTACCCCAAAATATTATGGAATATGTATTCAATATTTATACCTATGGATACACCATCTTATGATGATAAAGATAAAAATCCTATAGTGGACATTTATTTCAACACTAACAAACCAAAACAACCTCTTAGCTTAGTCCAAACTGCTTTAGAAAAATATGAATTTGGATTGAAATGTATACCAAAAATGGTACATCAAGGTCAAGGTTTAGGTTAAAATGATAAGTTATTAAGGAACCTATCATTCCAATTTTTCATCAATTTAAAGCAAGTCTTAAATATAGTGAGGATTCTTAAGTTTAATATGCCCCCATTTGAATGAATCATGGGTCTCTTGATGATCATAATCATGAGAGTATTATCAAGAAAAAAAATACATACTCACTTTTATGAATCTAATACAAACCATACACAAGAGGTAAATATTTATATTACCTTGTAACTTTCACATACTAAATTTATTAATGATATGTCTTCACCTAATATTGTGCCTACCAACACTTTCTCTGATGATGAATCCCTTAAATAATATTTAGGATAGTATGTGGATTTACCTTCTTATCATTAAAATAATATCTTTAATTATAAATTCATAAATCATGCATAATTTTATGAGTGTAATATCTCACTCATATATGAAAACATTCCACTAGATGGTCCTATTTTTTTTTATCAGTCTCTCCATATGATGAGGATTGATCTAAATTGTTAAAAAAAACAACACCCAAGTTTAATTATTTTACTATTTCAAATGAATTTCAGATATATTAACTATTATAATCATGATGGTACTATCAATAAAAAATTTCAGATATATTAACTATCATAATCATGATGGTACTATCAATAAAAAATTATATAATCACTTTTACAAATCATACACAAGAGGAAATATTATAGTGGCCATGCAACTTACAAATCTTAAATTGATTTATGAGATGTCTTCACCTAGGATTTTTTATGCATATGATTTTTATAATCATGAATCCATTAAATAACATTTAATATCATGTGTGGATTTACCTTATTACCATCATAAAATATTTTTCATTTTAATTTCAATAATCATGCATATTTTTGAGAGTGTGATCCCTCACTCATAGATTAAAACATTCCATTAGATATTTAAATTTATTTACCAACTACTCCATATGTTGAGGAATAACTAATTTTTATGATGTTACTAAAAAAATTCATAATATTATATGTTTGAGTGTATTGATGACTCATAGATAAAAATAAGAACATATATAGATATTGCATGAATATCCTAATCTATTTTCTTTGTCTTATGTTGATATCACTAGAATCGATGCATCCATCATGGTTCATAAATTAACTTTTCATCATGATATTAAACCATTTAATCAAAATATTATAAATATACATCCTAAATTTTCTTTATTGATTATAGAAAAATCTAAAAGTCACTAGATGTTGGTTTCATATGACCTATTGATTATTAATATTAGATTTCTAATATTTCCCCTATTTATAAACTAAATGAGAACATTAAAGTTTTCATGGACTTTAGAGACCTAGAGAAAGCATGTCCCAAGGATTATTTACCATTATCAAATATTTATAGGATAGTTGATTCTACATTTGAGTACGATATGCCTTATTTTTGTTAGAAATATTATCATTGATGTCAAAGGTCTAGCATTGGTGATAAAGGCCCCATTGCATTTAATGGTGTTTTCAATATTCATATCTTGGCTAATATGTGTTAATATTTATTTAATATTAATGAATATATTTTTGGTTGCATATAATTTAAAAGAGGGCCCATGGAGAAGTCAAAGAGTCATGGGGTAAAGACAAATGAAGAATGGGATGCATTTTCCCATGAAGAGTCATCTTAAGGAATTTCAAGAGTCACCATGTGAAGACAAAAGAGGTTATGGCACAATTTTTCATGAAGGGACACTTTGAGGATTATGAAAAGTCACCAAGATAAAGACAAAAGAGGAAAGGACACATTTCCTTATGAAGGGTCACCATGTGAAATTTCAAATGCAAGGATACGAAGGGTCATGTAAGTTTGGTGCCATTTTATATGAGGATTGAAGGGTCAAAAAGGGTTAATGCCAAATGTCATTTGGAAAGATATAAAAAAAAACTTGAGAAGACATTTTTAATATGCAAGAGAGTGCATGGTTTGTATTTGTTTAGAGGAGAGAAAAGTAGGAGATATTGTAGAGTTCTATCATTTATTGAGTAAGAAACATTGAGAGATAGTTGTGTTTTATACACAAGTGGGGTTAATGCTCCTGTGAGTTAGTACTCAAAAATATTTGCAAGGGGTTGGTGCTCACAAATAGTTACTATGTTGGTGCTTGACAAAGGGGTTGGTGCTTCTGCAAGTTATTGCTTACAAACTTTATAATTTGAGTTGGTGCTCATTCATATACCTAAGATTGTTCTCTGTAGTTTCTCCCACTTTGGGTTTCCACATAAAAATTTGGTCTCTCTCTCTCTCTCTCTCTCTCTCTCTCTCTCTCTCTCTCTCTCTCTCTCTCTCTCTCTCTCTCTCTCTCTCTCTCTCTCTCTCTCATGTGGTGCATGTTATTATTTCAATTTTATGGCATATCTTGAATGTGTGATTAAGTGATAAAATAAAATAAATTAGATTAAGTAAAAGATATATCAAATATTGATTCACCCCCCCCCTCTCAATATATTTCATGCTTAATAATTGGTATCAAAATAGGTTCCTTTTTGAAAAAGTTTTATAGCTTGAAGGTAGATAAGGGAAAGCACGATGGCTAGATCACATGAAAGTTTTTCTACAAATAAGTCACCTTTGTTTGATGGGAAAATTATGCTTTTTATAGCATAAATGTTAGGACTTATTTGATGGCTCTTAGATTCAACATTTGGTAAGTAGTGGTGAAGGACTATGAAGAGCCACAAACACTTATAACTACTCCATTGGAAAAGAAGGCAAGTGAAAATAATGTTAAATATTTAAATGCTATTTTATGTGGTTTATGTGAATTATAATTTATTAAAGTTATGCAATGTAAATATTCTCATGAAACTTGGGTAAAGCTTGAGAATATTTACAAAGGTGATGGAAAGGTTCAACAAGCTAAGCTTCAGACTTTCAGAATATAGTTTGAGAGTTTGAGGATGGAAGAGGAAGAAAATATAGCAAGTTACCTTTTTTGGGTTGATCAAATAGTTAATCAGATTCAAGGTCCTGGAGAAAAGTTAGAAGAATAAATTGTGGTACAAAATGTTTTGAGATCTCTATCATTGAGATATGATGCAAAAATTTTGGTAATTGAAGAGATGAAGAATTTAGCCAAGCTAAAAATGGATGAACTACATGGTACTCTTACAACATATGAGATGTAGACCAAACAAGAGAAACCCTCAAAGGGAGAAGCTACTTTCAAGACATCAAAGAAAGAGGAGACTAAGATTCAAGAATCAAGTGATAGTTCTAGAGATGATGAAGATGACAATGAAGCTCTATTCATTCGCAAGCCAAAAAAGGGTACAAGTAAATATCAATAAAAATTACCTTTTAAATGTTTTAATTATGGAAATATTGAACATTTTGTAGGTAAGTTCCTATATAATGGTAATGGTGACAATGAAGACGGAAATTCTACATACAAGAAATGAAAATTTAGATGAATATAATCTCTTCTTTTGAGTCACTAAAAATATTTCTAATAATAATTCTACATACAAAATAATAATGCTAGACCTTTGACATCAATGAAAATATTTCTAACAATCTCCCCCTTTGTCATTGATGGCAAATTCAAACTGAAATTACCACATCCTAAAACCTGAACATACTTCCATCTAAAAAACATACAATAACTCCCCATTACTATAGCAACCTGTACCTATTTCTACACCTATACCTATTATTCTCCCCCTTTAACATCAATGGCAAAGGTCCTACCTAGAGCTAACACTTATCTCCCCCTCAACTAATGTTGATCCTCAATGGCAGGAAGTAAAAGAAATTAATCCCAACTTCTCTCATAGATACTCAAATGTGTCTTTTGGTAGTGCATTTGTAAAAATATCTACAATCTTCTCTATAGTACTAATATACTCCATCTTAACCTATTGATCTATAAACTACTCTCTCAAGAAGTGATATCTAATGGGAATATGTTTTGTTCTTGAATGCATCACTAGATTCTTCAAAATATTAATAGCACCTGTGTTATCAAAAAAAATAGAAATAGGTTCATCATACTTTACCTTGATATCTTTCAAAGTTTGCTTCATCCAAAGCACTTGAGTAAAACACAATACCGCTACAATATATTCTACTTCAGTGGTAGAAAGTGATACTAAATTCTACTTTTTGCTTAGCCATGATACTAAGCTATCACCAAAGAAAAAATCTCCTCCATTTGTACTCTTTATATCATCTAAGCACCCTACCCAATCTAAATTTGTATAAGTAACCAAAGTGAAATCTCTACCTGTGGGATACCATAATCTATAATCTAATGTCCCCTTGATATATCTGAATATTATCTTCACTAATTAAACATGAATATATTTTGGAGATGATTGATATCTTGTAACCATACTTACTGCATACATGACGTATGGCCTCGATGCTGTCAAATGTAAAAGACTACCAATCATAGATCTATATAAAGATTGATCTGTAATAAGTGAATCTTCATCCTTGCTCACCTTGTTTCCTATACACATTGGTGTGCCAACTGGTGTACAATCCTCAAAACCAAATTTATTTAACATTTCCTTAGAATATTTACTTTGAGATATGAAAATTTCTTTATCTGATTGAAATATTTGCAATCATAATAAAAATGATAATTCTCCAATCATAGACATCTCAAATTTTTTTTTCATATTATCAAAAAATTATTTTATCATCTTTTCAATAATTCCTCCAAAAATGATATCATCAACATATACCACAACAATCAATTAATGCTCACCTTCTATTTTGATTTAGAGATTACTATCAACAAATCCTCTCTTGAAACATTGATCCTACAAGTACTCATCAAGTCTTGCATACCAAGCTCTAGGAGCTTGTTTCAATCCATATAATTCTTTCTTCAATTCGCATACATGGCTACTAGTATTTGAGATGATAAATCCTTCAAGCTACTTAATGTAGACCTGTTCTTCTAGATTCCCATTTAGGAAGGTAGATTTGACATCCATTTGAAACACTTTGAAAATTTTAAACACTATATATGAAAAAAACATTCTAATAGCCTCTAACTTTTCCATTGGAGTAAAATTTTCTTCCAAATCTATTCCCTCAATCTGAGCATATCCTTTACATACTAATCTTGTTTTATTTCTGATCACTTCTCCATTTTTATTCAACTTATTTCTATAAACCCATTTTGTTCCTATCACATTGTGATCTTTTGGTCTAGGCACTAAGTCCCAAGTATCATTATTTTCTATCTGGTTTAATTCTTCATCCATAGCCTTAACCTAATTCTTATCATGTCTAGCTTCTGAAAAAGTTCTAGGCTAAAGTTTGGATAACAAAGAGAAATTAACTTGCTTAGATTCACTTACCATCATTATTTTGGTGTGAATTCCTTCATTTATGTCCCTGATGATGTCAATTTCATCATGATTTCTTTGAACATATTTGGATGGAGTTTTGGTGTCCTTTTTCTCCTTCTCATCTTCATCTGATTCTTCAAAATCTTCCTCTTCAATGATTTCAGGAATGTCTACTAGATCATTGATTCTTTGTGTTCCATCTTCTTCTATCCTCACACTTGCACTTTCAATAATTTTTTTGATTATTTTGTTATAACATTTATAAGCATTAATTTTTCAATAATAAACAATAAATATACCTTCATCTAATTTGGATTCAAAATTACCAAGTTTTTCATCAGTTCTCTTTATGAAGCATCTGCTACCAAAAACTCTGAAATAATCAGCTATTGCTAGTTTATCTTTTCATAGCTCATAAGGAGTCTTATCACTATTGATTCTCAATAATT
The DNA here is from genome assembly GCA_037957365.1 of Torreya grandis. Taxonomy (NCBI): domain Eukaryota; kingdom Viridiplantae; phylum Streptophyta; class Pinopsida; order Cupressales; family Taxaceae; genus Torreya; species Torreya grandis. The sequence goes on along the minus strand of JARHVA010005915.1, from coordinate 311,875 downwards.
CTCTATTTTAAATATGCACTATTGTAGAAACTACCTCTCCCTAATATTTATCTGCTATCTTGGATTCGTTTAGCATTGTCCTCACCATCTCCTAAACTATTCTATTTTTCCATTCAACTACTCCATTTTATTGTGGAGTTCTAGCTACTGAATAATGTCACTTTATTCCATGGTCTTCACAAAAATAAATAAATTAATCTAATATGAATTATCCTCCTTGATATGATCTTAGACACTTAATCTTCAAACTAGTTTCATTCTCAACTAATGCTTTGAATGCTTTGAAATGTTTTAAAAACATTACCCAAGTCAAATGTGAAAAATCATCAATAAGCAACATGAAATATTTCTCACCTTGAGTACTTTGTGTTCTCATAGGTCCACATAGATTAGTGTGAATAAGCTCTAACATCTGAGTGGTCAAATACTCTTTTGTTTTGAACCACCTTCTAGCCTGCTTCCCATGCTGACAAGGTTCATAAAGCGTGTCAGATGACTTTTTAATCTTTGGAAGATTTTTGATTACTTGCTTCTTGCTGATGTTGATGAGATTTTCAAAATTTATGTGCCCCATTCTCCTATACCATAGCCAAATTTATTCAATCTAACTCAAATAACATATTTAACATTTGATGTCTAATAACATATACATATTATTATCTGTTCTCTGAGTATCTACAACCAACACATCTGAATCTTTTCTTCTAATTTCACAACCTTCTAAATAAAAATTTATTTTATGCCCCTGATCATACATTTAACTTACACTTAAAATATTATGCTTAAGACCTTCTACATACAAAACATTTTTTAGTTTTAATTCTACCATTATCCAAACTTAGTGTACATTTTTTAGCAATTTTGGTAGTAGTATTGTCTCTAAATTTTTCTATGCCACCATTGATCTTCTTCAAGGTTATGAAATTTCTCTTATCTCATGTCATGTGCCTTGAACATCCACTATCAATGAACCATATATTTTCTTTATTTCTTGTATGCAAAGCTATTTGCACCAACATAGATTTTTTAGGTTGTTTTTTCTGCCATAAACTTGTCTAAAATTTCTTCTTGATGAATGGAGCCTTGAAAATTTGGTCCTTCTTGACTGAATCAAACATACTTCTATATTACTAGGATATGTGTCTAAATTTTTTTCACTTATAACATATTATGGCCTATTTATTAAAGCCTGATAAAGGAGCAAAAGAGTTGTGGCTTCTACTTGACTGTACATGACTTTTTTTCTCCTTATTTCTGAAATTATTAGCCCTTTTTGACATTCTATTTTCTTATAACTATATCTATTATAATAAAAATAGTAACCATAAAAATAGGACCTATTTTTGTATCTCTAGCCTAATTGCCTTTTGTATCTCTTTTCCCTCCAACCTTCTTTATTTGAGATGTCCTCTATATTCTTAACTTCTTCCCTTTTTATTTCTTCTTTTGTAAGAGCTTTAGCATAGCTCTTTCCTTTTTCCTTGTTTGTGAAAGTAGTGACCTCCTCTTTCTCTTTTTAAAATCTAATACCTATTTTATCTGACATTGATATTTGATTTTCTAATATCTTATTCAATATATTAGTGCTATTCTCAAATTTTGAATCATTGGTTACTCTATCATTGATTACTTTATTTATTTTTTCAAGATCTGCTTTTAAAGTAGAAATTTCAATAACATACCTTTCACATTCTTTACTTACTATTTTCAACTATGTTATTAGATATTCTTCATTCTTATTGGCTTCTTTAAAGTGTGTTTGTAGATATTCAATTATTTTCTTTGACTCTTTAATTTTTTTCAATTTGGAGCTTTAATTTTTTATTATTCTTTTCAAGAGATTTTAACTCTTCTAAGGCACAAATGAGTTCTCCTTCTAGATTCACTTCAGCTTCATCCTATTCTTCTTCTTGATCATCTGTTCTTTTGCTTATGGAGGCATATTCATGTATGGCCATGAATAAAATCTCTTCTAAATCTCTGACTCCACTATCTTTGACTGAGCTAGGATATTTAGAATACAGACTCTTCTTCTTGAATACCTTCTTGAATTTATATTTGAAATTCTTCTTGTATGTAGACTTTCCTTCTTCATTTTCATCATTACCCTTATTTGGGTATTTAACTACAAAATGTCCAATCTTTTTATAATTAAAACTTTTAAAAGGTAATTTTCCTTGATATTTAACTGTGCCCTTTTTCAACTTGGGAATGAATAGAGCTTCATTGTCATCTTCATCATTGATAGAACTATCACTTGATTCTTAAATCTTAGCCTTCTCTTTCTTTGATGTTTTGAAAGCAACTTATCTCTTTGAGGGTTTATCTTGTTCAGTCCGTATCTCATATGCCATAAGAATACCACGAAGTTCATCCATCTTTAGCTTACTTAAATTCTTCATCTCTTCAATTGTTGAAACTTTTGCATCATATATCAATGGTAGAGATCTCAAAACTTTTTAAACCATGGTTAGTTCTTTGAAATTTTCTCCAAGACCTTGAATTTGATTAACTATTTGATCAACCCACAAAAGATAACTTACTATATTTTCTTCCTCTTCCATCTTCAAACTCTCAAACTATCTCCTGAAAGTCTAAAGCTTATCTTGCTAAACCTTTCCATAATCTTTGTAAATATTTTCATGTTTTATCCAAAATTCATGAGTATATTTACATTGGATAACTTTTAAAAAATTTGATTCACATAAAATAACATTTAAATCTTTATCATTATTTTCACTTGCCTTATTTTTTATCGAAGTAGTTACAAGTGTCTGTGGCTCTTCATATTCCTCCACCACTGCTTGCCATATGTCGAATCAAAGGGCCATCAAATAAGTCTTCATCCTAATGCTCTAAAAAACATAATTCATCCCATCAAACAAAGGTGCCCTATTTGTAGAAATTACTTCATGTGATCCAGCCATCATGCTTACCTGATTTATCTTCAAGTTATAAAAAATTTAAAAAAAAAACCTGCTCTGATACCAATTGTTAAGCACAAAATATACTGACAGGAAGGGTGAATCAGTATATTATATATATTTTTACTTAATCTAATTTATTTTTTTTAACCACTTAATCACACATTCAAGATATGTAATAAAACTAAAATAATAATTTGCACCACATGAGAGAGAGAGAGAGAGAGAGTAGATTTTTACATGGAAACCCAAAGTGAGAAAAACCATGGAGAACAATATCAAGTATATGAATGAGCACCAACTCAAAATACAAATTTTTCAAGCACCAAATTGTAAGAGTACCAACCCCTTTGTTGATCACCAACACATAATTATTTTTGAGCACCAACCCATAGGAGCACCAACCTCTCTTGTGTATAAAACACAACTATCTCTCAATATTGCTTACTCAAAAAATTATAGAACTCTATAATATATCATACTTTTCTTTCTTTGAAAGTAAATACAAAACATGCACTCTCTTTCATATTTCAAATGGCTTCTCAAGCCTTTATTTATAGCTTTCTAAATGACCTTGGGCATTCACCCTTTGTGACCCTTCAATCCTCATGGAAAATGGTGCCAAACTTGCATGACCCTTCATATCCTTGCAATTGAAAAGTCATATGGTGACGCTTCATAAGAAAAAGCATCCTTTCTTCTTTTGTCTTTATCTTGGTGACTTTTCATCTTCCTAAAAGTGTCCCTTCATGGAAAAATGTGCCATACCTCTTTTGTCTTCACATGGTGACTCTTGGAATTCCTCAAAATGACTTTTCATGAGAAAATGCATCCCATTCCTCTTTCATATTTTACCCCATGACTCTTTGACTTCTCCATGGGCCCTTTTTTGACTTATATGCAACTAAAAATATATTCATTAATATAAAAATAAATATTAACACACATTAGCCAAGATATGAATATTAAAAACATCATTAAATGCAATGGGGCCTTTATCAGCAATAATACTAGACCTTTGACATCAATGACAATATTTACAACAAAAGAGTCAAAGGAAACCATTGAAGATCTACAAGCACATTTTGAAGAAGTCAAAAATAATGAAAAAGATCTAACAACATACTTGCCAAAAGTAAGTGAAGAATGTGAAAGGTATGTTATTAAAATTATTGATTTAAAAGTGGATCTTGAGAAAAAAATAAAGCAATCAATGATAGAGTAGCTAATGATTCAAAATTTGAGAATATCACTAATATGTGGAATAAGATATTACAAATTCAAAGATCAATATCAAATAAGACATGTACTGGATTTGAAAAAGAGAAAGGGGAGGCCACTACTTTCACAAATAAGGTTAACATAGAAAAATGAAAGAGTTATGTTGAAGATCATATAAAAGAGGAAATAAAAAGGAAAGATGCTAAGAATATAGAGGACATCTCAAATAAAGAAGGCTAGAAGGAATAGAGCTATAAAAGGTAATCAGAGTCAAGTAAAAGCCACAACTCTTTTTCTCTTCTATCAGGATTTAATGAATAGGCCATAATATGTTACAAGTGTAATAACTTTAGACACAGCTTGATATTATAGAATCATGTTTGAGTCAATCAAGAAGGAATAGAGTTTCAAGGCTCTATTCATCAAGAAGAAAGTTCAGACAGGCTCATGGTAGAAGAAATAACCTAAAAAATCTATGTTGGTATAGATGGCTTTGCATGAAATAAATAAAGAATAACCATGGTTCATTGACAATGGATGTTTGAGGCACATGACAGGAGACAAAAGCAATTTCATAACTTTGAAGAAGATCAATGGTGGTACATTGAAATTTATAGATAATACTACTGACAAAATTGCCAAAAAAGGTACACTAAGTTTGGATAATGGTAGAACTAAAATTAAAAATGTGTTGTATATAGAAGGTCTTAAGCATAATATTTTGAGTGTAATTTAAATGTGTGATCAGGGGCATAAACTAAAGTTTTATGCAAAAGGTTGTGAAATTAGGAGAAAAGATTCAGATGTGTTGATTGCAGATGCTCAGAGAATAAGCAATAATTTGTATATGTTAATAAATATCAAAGGTTAAAGATGTTATTTGAGTTAGATTGAATAAAGTTAGCTATGGTACAAGAGAATGGGACATAAATTTTTACAATCTTGTCAACATCAGAAATAAGCAAGTAGTCAGAAATCTTTCAAAGATTATAAATCCATCTAACATGCTTTATGAACCTTGTCAGCATGGGAAGCAGGTCAGAAGGCAATTCAAAACAAAAGAGTACTCAACCACTTAGATGTTAGGGATTTTTCACACTAATCTATGTGGACCTATGAGAACTCAAAGTACTCAATGTGATAAATATTTCATGTTGCTTATTGATTATTTTTCATGTATGACTTGGGTAATGTTTTTAAAGAAAAAATTAGAAGCTTTTAGACATTTCAAAGCATTCCAAGCATTAGTTGAGAATTAAATTGATTTGAAGATTAAGTGTTTAATATCAGATAGAGGAGAATAATTCATGTTAGATCAATTTATTGAGTTTTGTGAAGACCATGGAATAAAGAGACATTAGTTAGTATCCAGAACTCTACAACAAAATGGAGTAGTTAAATGGAGAAACAGAACAATTCAGGAAATGGCAAGGATAATGCTAAATGAATCCAAGATACCAAATAAATATTGGAGAGAGGTAGTTGCTACAATAGTGTATATTCATAACAAAGAATTATTGAGAGTCAATAGTGACAAGACTCCTTATGAGCTATGAAAAGATAAACCAATAATACTTTATTAATTCAAAGTTTTTGGTAGTAGATGTTTCATAAAGAGAATTGATGAAAAACTTGATAAGTTTGAATTCAGAGAAGATGAAAGTATATTTATTGGTTATTCTTTCAAAAGTAAAGCTTATAAATGTTATAACAAAAGAACTAAGAAAATAGTTGAAAGTGTAAGTGTTAGGATAGAAGAAGATGGAACATAAAGAATCAGTGATTTAGTAGGCATTCTTAAAATCATTAAAGATGAATATTTTGAAAAATCAGATGAAGATGAGAAGGAGAAAAATGAAACCAAAAACCCATCCAAATATGTTCAAAGAAATCATAATGAAATTGACATCATTCGGGACATAAATGAAGGAATTCACACTATAAGAATGATGGTAAGTGAATCTGAGCAAGTTAATTTTTCTTTATTATCCAAAATCTAACCTAAAACTTTTTCAAAATCTAGACATGATAAGCATTGGGTTAAGGAAATGGATGAAGAATTAAATCAGATATAAAATAATGATACTTAGGAATTAGTGCCTAGACCAAAAGATCACAATGTGATAAAAATAAAATAAATTTACAAAAATAAGTTGAATGAAAATAGAGAAGTGACCAAGAATAAATCAATATTAGTATGTAAATTATACACTCAAATTGAGGGAATAGATTTTGAAGAAACTTTTAGGAAGGCTAGAAGCTATTAGAAAATTTCTTGCATATGTAGTGTTTAAAAATTTCAAAGTCTTTTAAATGGATGTCAAATCTACCTTTCTAAATAGGAATCTATAAGAAGGGGTATACATTGATTAGTCTAAGGGATTTATTCTCTCAAATATTAGTAGCCATGTATGTAAATTGAAAAAAACACTATATGGATTGAAACAAGATCCTATAGCTTGGTATGCAAGACCTGATAAGTACCTATAAGATCAAGGTTTTAAGAGAGGATTTATTGACAGTAATTTGTACATCAAAATAGAAGGTGAGCATTAATTGATTATTGTGGTATATGTTGATGACATCATTTTTGGAGGAAACATTGAAAAGATTACAAAAGAATTTTTTGATAATATGCAAAAAGAATTTGAGATGTCTATGCTTAGAGAATTGTCATTTTTATTACGATTGCAAATATTTTAGTCAGATAAAGGAATTTTCATATCTCAAAGTAAATATGCTAAGAAAATGTTGAATAAATTTGGTTTTGAGGATTGTGCATTAGTTGGCACACTAATGAGTACATAAAATAAGGTGAGCAAGGATAAAGATTCATATGTTATAGATCAATCTTTGTATAGATCTATGATTGATAGTCTTTTATATTTGATAGCATCGAGGCTAGACATCATGCATGCAGTAGGTATGGTTAAAAGATATCAGTCAGCTCTAAAATATAGTCATGTTCACTTGGTGAAAATAGTATTCAGATATATCAAGGGGACATTGGATTATGGATTGTTGTATCCCACAGGTAGAGATTTCACTTTGGTTGCTTAAACAAATTCAAATTGAGTAGGTTGCTTGGATAATAGAAAGAGTACAAGTGGAGGAGCTTTCTTCCTTGGTGATAGCTTAGTATCATAGCTAAGCAATAAGTATAATTTAGTATCACTTTCTATAGTTGAAGTAAAATATATTGCAGTGGTATTGTGTTGTACTCAAGTGCTTTGGATGAAGCAAACTTTAGAAGATTCAAGGTAAAATATGACAAACTTATTTCTATTTTTTGTGATAAAACAAGTGTTATTAATATTTCAAAGAATTTAGTGATGCATTCAAGAACAAAACATATTCCCATTAGATATCACTTCTTGAGAGAGTAGGTTGTAGATCAACAAGTTAAGATGGAATATATCAGTACTACAAAGTAGATTGTAGATATTTTCACAAAGTCACTACCAAAAGACACATTTGAGTATCTGCAGGAGAAGTTAGGGGTAATTTATTTTATTTTATACCATTGAGGATCAGTATTAGTTTAGGGGGATCTAAGTGTTAGCTCCAAGATAGGCCCTTTGCCATTGATGTCAAAGGGGGAGAAGAACAGAAATAAGTATAGGTATAGGTGAAAAAATAGGGACAAAGAATAAGTATAGGTTGCTATAGTAAGGGGGAGTTATTGTATGTTTTTTAGATGGTAGTGTGTGCAAGTTTTTGAGTTTTCCATCAATGATAAATGGGGAGATCGTTGGAGATATTGTCATTGATGTCAAAGGTCTAGCATTGGTGATAAAGGCCCCATTGCATTTAATGGTGTTTTTAATATTCATATCTTGGATAATATGTGTTAATATTTATTTAATATTAATGAATACATTTTTGGTTGCATATAAGCCAAAAGAGGGCTCATGGAGAATTCAAAGAGTCATGGGGTAAAGACAAAAGAGGAATGGGATGCATTTTCTCATGAAGAGTCATCTTGAGGAATTCCAAGAGTCACCATGTGAAGATAAAAGAGGGTATGGCATATTTTTCCATGAAGGGACACTTTGAGGAATATGAAAAGTCACCAAGATAAAGACAAAAGAGGAAAAGATGCATTTGCTTATGAAGGGTCACCATGTGACTTTTCAAATGCAAGGATACAAAGGGTCATGCAAGTTTTGTGTTATTTTTCATAAGGATTGAAGGGTCACAAAGGGTGAATACCAAAGGTCATTTGGAAAGCTATAAATAAAGGTTTGAGAAGCCATTTGTAATATAAAAGAAATTGCATGGTTTGTATTTGTTTTAGAGGAGAGAAAATCAGGAGATATTGTAGAGTTCTATCATTTTTTGAGTAATCAACATTGAGAGATAGTTATGTTTTATACACAAGAGGGTGTGGTGCTCCTATGGGTTGGTACTCACAAATAGTTGATATGTTGGTGCTTGGCAAAGGGGTTGGTGCTCCTATAATTTGGTGTTTGTAAACTTTGTAATTTGAAATGTTACCCATTCATATACTTGATATTGTTCTTCATGGTTTTTCCCACTTTGAGTTTACACATAAAAATACTCTCTCTCTCTCTCTCTCTCTCTCTCTCTCTCTCTTGGTGCATGCTATTTCAGTTTTATGGCATATCTTGAATGTGTGATTAAGTGATTAAAGAAAAGAAATTAGATTAAGTAAAAGATATATAATATACTCACCCCCCAGTATATTTTGTGCTTAACAATTTTGTGGATGGTTTTTTGGTTATAATTAAATCAAAATAAATCCTAGTGATCAAGATAAAACTACATTTACAACTTCTTGGGGTATTTTTTTTAATATATTTTCAGATCCTTTAGTATTAAGAATGTAGGTGTAAATTATCAAATGGATGTGATATATTCCACAATTACATGCATAATATTTTATAGGATTACACTAATGATACCTTGAGAAAATCTAAGCATGAAAACCATCTTAAATATTTAAATGATTTTAATAAATTACAATACAAATTTGATATAAGAAAGTGTCTTTGGTGTTATATCTATAAATTTATTGGGATTTATTATATCTCAAATAGGTGTCAGAGTTAATCTTGAGAAAGTACAAACTCTTATTGAAATGTCTCCTCCTAAAGGGATTAAACAACTGATAAGTTTACAAAAAATAATCTAAACCATTAGATGGTCTATTACTAAATTATTCAATAAAACCCAACCATTTTCATGGTTATTATGCAAAGTCATAAGTTTCAATTAGATGAACAATGCCAAAAGACTTTTGATTAAATTATTATATTTAGCTAATCCCCCAGTTATGATACCACTTATTTTTTATCAACCTCTTTTATTATACATATTTTCCACCAAGTATGGTTTGGGAAACCTACTAGTATAATATGATGATGAGCATAAAGATCATACTAATTATTACATTAGTAATACATTGATTGATTATAAAAATAATTATAACTCAATGGAAAATTTATACTTTTCTATTTTATTTGCCACATATAAACTTGGACACTATTTTTTAATACTAAAACTCATGTCATTTACAAGACTAATGATTTAATGTATATCTTATCTAAGCCTTGTCTTCTTGAATGCATAGATAAGTGGGTCATAATTTTTTTGGATTGTTTTTAGTTTTTGACCAAAACTATAACCAATTTTGGGGCACAACTCAGGGGCCCAGTCCCTGTGAAATATTAAACCAATATCAATGGCTATCACTTGAACACTTTAAAATTACATTAAAATGGCCACATCTAACCTATAATGCCCTGTGATATTTGAACTTGGGTGGGGTTAGGCACAACCAAACCACTTCACCAATCCTTCTACATCTCATTGGCGATAAGTGGGTCACATTACTTGTGTATTTTGATCTCAATTTTTTACCAAATTAATTATAAAAATGGAAGGTCACCACTAACCAGTTATCTATGGATCCCTTATTAGACCAAATTATTATATATGATGCTTTTGTCAATGAGTTTTTAATGTGTAGTAATGCAAAATAAACTTAGAACATTTATTTTTATTGGTTCAAATGTGATTTTAGAGCTAGGATCAATGTTGTATTCATAACTCCCCATGGTCATACTATGCCATTATCATATTTATTCATATTTTCATGTACAAATAACATATCACAATATGATACTTTGATTCTAGGACTTCATTTCACATGTGCATTAAATAATAAAACTAAAAAAATATATGGGGATTCTCAACATTTTTCCAATAAAGTTATAGGTGCCTATCAAATAAAATTAAAAAAACTAATTTTATACCATGATTTAGTTCTTATTTTTATCATCCTCTTTGATGAGTTTGAGATTAGTAATATTCCCATAAGAAATAATTATCACATCAATGTTATGGCTGGTACAACTTTGATTATATAGCTTCACATCACATGTTATTTAAATATTAAAAATACAAAAATATATGGTGATTCTTGACTTGTCATCAATCAAGTGATAATTTCTCATCAAATAAAAAAATAAAAATTAATTCTGTCATGATTTAGTGTTTAGTTTGATCACCCACTTTTATGAGTTTGAGATTGATAAAATTACTTTAAAAAACATTTATCATGTCGATGATATGGATAGTTTGGATTACCTTTTTCATATTGTTACTATAGATGAGTATGTTATATTTACTATTAAACAATTAAAGCAATCGACTATCACATTACTAGACCTAGATGGGTTTGATGTATTTTTCTTCATGTTAAATATAGACAGCTCAAAATAATATGCAAATATGTGTTAATATTTATTATATGATATTATTCCTCATAAATTTTAAATAACTTATTATAAAAAATTCAAATATATGATATTATATATGTTATTATTGGAGATGCACTTTTCAAAATATATTTTAATGGGAAATTTATTAGATCCCTTGGGTTTTAATAAGATAAGATAGTATTATAATAAGTTCATGATAATGAGTATGGTGGACATTTTAGTGGAAAATATATGTCATAAAAATATTACATATAGTTTATAATTAGACTATAATGGAATATGAATGTTAATAATATTAAAATGTATGTGAGAAAAGTCAAAGATGTAGTAATTTAATGCATACACCGTCTCAAGAATTGAAACCTATTTTTTCTCCTAGGCCATGTTCCATTTAGGGATTTGATCTAGTTTTAAAAATAAACCCTCCAACATCACAAAATTACAAATGTATTACTACATCTACTAAATATTTTATGAAATGGGTTGAAGCTATTCTTTTAAAATTTACCACAAGTGGAGACATCTTTAGATTTCTAATAATTTGTATAATTTTTTTATTAGCCGTATATCTTCTATTATAATGGATAATGGTTCAAATTTAAAAAATAAGATGGTTAATAAATTTTATGTTCAATATAATATTTGAAATACATTCTCAACTCCTTATTACCCTCAAGGGAATGGCCAATTTGAGGCTAGAAATAAGACAAGTCATAAATATTTTGAGGAAAATTATTGATAAATATGGTGAATATTTGTATAACCAAATCACATACATTTTATGGGTATACCAAATGATTTTTGAAATATTTATAAGAGTTACTTGTTATTCTCTTGTCTATGGTACAAAAGAATTTTTTCCCTTAGAACATGACATTCCTTCTCTTCGATTGTCACTTAAAAGTATTATTGATGACAATAAATATAGATAACAATATTAGATCAATTATAAATGTTGGATGAAGCACATGTTTATGTTATTAAGTAATTAAAAATTTATCAAAATTATCTTAATAAGGATTATAAAAAATATTATTTGGTCAATTGAATTCAATGTGGACTATTTGATATTAAAATAAAAGAAAAAATTACAAATGTAGATAGAGAAAATAAAGCTAAGCTTAACCTAATTTTATAGGTTCCTTTATTATTAAAAATAAACTTTATTCAAAGTAATATCACCTATTAAATTGGAATCCTTTAAATAATCCAATGAATATTATGCACTTGTACCTATTTTACACGAGTCATTTTCCTTTATATATATATATATATATATATATATATATATATATATATATATATATATATATATATATATATATATATATATATATATATATATATATATATATATATATATATAACTTGGTTATTTTATTTATTTTCATGATTGTTGTGGTACCATTTTATGTTTTCATGTCTATTTAATTTTCTTGTATAGCCATTTTGACACATATATTAGAGCCTTTTTAATGCAGATTCGTATATTATATCTTGCCTAAATTTATGAAAACTCATAGGTACAATTGTATTAATTTTTTATATAAGAGCATATTGTGACTATGTTTTATTACTTATACATTCCCATTTGGAGCATGATGCACCCTTGTATCTAATTTTTTTACATTAATTATATCAATTATAAATCTTTCCTTACATCCTATCTTATATCTTATAAAAATTATAATTTATTATTATCAAAACTTCATTGCAAGATATTGTCCATATTGGGGCATATTGTTAAATTGGGACATATCACTTGTCCCTCCTCTCCTATTAAATTTTGGAATATTACTTGCTCCTCATTTACTATTTATTTTGGGTATATTAATTTATCGTACCTTTCCATTCCTTTGTTTTTATTTATTTTTATTTGGCATATTAGTCTTGGATTATCAACGAGCTTGGATGATAACATAATTTTATGATAATATTCACATCTATTTATTTCCTTCTATTGCATTTAATAATAATTTTTTTAATACTTGTATATAAATAATAATGATTAAAAGTGTATATATATCACCCTAGTTACATCTTGTGTCTCATATCATAGGGATAAGGGATGGGATTATCATATAGACATATCTGATTGTCTATATGTATGAGTGTTGATTTCCAACCTATCCAAAAGTAGGGTATTAATTGAGTTAATCCCCTAAAAATAAAAACCAAATTTTATTTCCTTTTTAAGTCTTGTTAGCATAGACTAGGGCTTGGGAAAAGGATAAATAATTTATCCAATCTTGTCCATCTATCTATAAATATTGAAGAGGTTTGTGATAATTAGTTACTTATGAAGAGGTTCAAAAAGTTTCACACCACATATAATTACACAACCATTATCAAAATACACCTTCCACTCTCAATATATATTTTCACTATCAAGACAATTTGATACTAGTTTGTCACTATTGGAGGATTTTGATATAGGTCGCATCAACTGGGCTTGATCACCTTTTTATATCTTATTTTGCACCCTTTCAAAGCCTTCTTGAATCATTTATATATTTTTTCAAGATACAAATTATTCTTGAATTAGGTATGTGCCCATAACCCCCCCACCACCTATTAATTATAAACCATTCTAGGTAATTTCATTCTATACCCTACTTTAGCACATAGCAAATATGTATTTGCCATATTTGATCTATTTAGATTGTATTTTTCAAATATGAATAATTTTTTGGATTCTATATGTTTACTTAGTGTAATATCCCTTATGCACTAATTTCATCAAAACAAGAAGAATCCCACCTAATTTACCTCTAAAGCAAATATTTATTTACTATATTTGATGTATCTATATTAGATTTTTACTTTATTTTTATTTGGTTAGATTACTGTACTTTTAAATAGTCTCATATCCCTTGTGCACTAATTTATTTAAAATAAGAAGAATCTCACCCAATTTACCACTCGATCTATCACTTATGAGCATTTTACTACTAGTGAAGTTTTTATATGATTCTTATATTGCAAAACACATGCCTAATATATTCTCATTAATAGTCATTATGTTCATGTATTGGCTATGTTTTTTTATCATGTCCATTATGCTTGAGTGTTTGATATGTTATTTATGACCCTTTGTCATTTATATTCATGTTAGTCATGAGATTCACTTAATTTATCAAGTTATCTTTTTTCTTGATGCAACTTATATTTTTTTAATATGCATGATGTTTTATGCATTGATTGATATGTCTTTACCCTACTTATATGTTTTTTGTGTGTTACATTTCCTAGAATACTTTATCTATCTGTTATTTTGATTTAATTTTTCAAATTATATATGTGTATTCCAATTATTAATATGCTTTCCATGTGTCTTTATATGTGTTCAATATACTTTACATGTGTCTAATGTGATATCAATACCTAATGTGATTATCATGTGTTTGATGTGTTTCCATTTACTGAAACTATTTTTATATTCATTTGCATGTTTGCATGTATCCTACTATCTAAAAATAGTGTTATATGGCTTATTTCATGTTTGATGTGATTTATATTCTCCTCATCACATTTACTTATGTGTTTTAAATGTTTCTTATTATCATTTTTATTTTCCCATGATCCTTATCATGCATTCATTGTATTTGTACCCCAACTATGTGATTGTGATCAATATCACACATATACTTGGGTAATATATTGGGGAAAGACCCTTATACTTATGTATTTCATTGATATATCTTGTGGACAAATTGCATATTGATACAAATTTTTATATTCTTATATGACCACTTGACATATATCTCAGAAAATAGGGCAATATATATTTAGTGGATATTCCTAAATTCTATATCTTTAATATTAAATATTGGATACTTAATAAATTATACTATTATATCCAACATCCTTCTCTTGATATATGAGTTTCACATATTCACTGCACATCTCAAAAGGAGGACACATATCAGATACTAAATTTCTCATGGCCATGCATTCCTCCAATGATATATCTAACTTGAAAGGACTTATATTACATATTTAGGCCAAAGTGGAATGTTATTTAGAATTTATAGTATCAATAAATTGGATACATGTCATGCCCTTAAAACATGCATAAAATAGGGAGAAAAAAATAGGTAATTTTGAAGGTAGGGCTATTATAAGGAAAACTTGTGTAAAATTATGGGATGGAGGATATTTCATGATGAGTGGTGATAGGTGAAATATTAATACTATATGTGGGAATGGTTTCTTATTTATTTGGATCAATAAATTCCATCATTTAGAGGCCTAACATAATAATCACCTTTTCAAATAAAATTGAAAATCTCTCAAAATATGAAGAGACCTCTGTAGGGTTTAACCATATCAATAGAGACCTTGGCTAGAGACTTGGAGTTATGGGATATCCTAAAGGCTATTGGTTTTAGGAATTTCATACAAAAAGTAGAAGGATATGATCCTCACATTTTCAAAAAGTTCATGGAAGGTTGGGATGATAGGATGGTCAAGATGAAAGACATTTAATTTGAATTCATAGAGGAGCTCATAGGTCATGTTACAGGTATGTAAATTGAATGTATAAAGTTATACAAAAGAAAAAAGGACAAAGTATGAATTCAAGAATTTGTATCTGAAGGAGAGATCCTCATTCTATTCTTACATGAATTTCTTAGAGAATCAATCTCTCATCCTTTTAATCTACTAGATAAATAAGAAATTTATTACTCTTGATGAAAGGTATAATTATGTTCATGTGTCCCATTTTGTTTTTATAAATTTGTTTAAACACTACTATCGAGTCAGCATCCTCTACTACATTTTATGTTTAATAAAGATTTCAATGTTGGAGACAAAAAAATGGAAAGGTAGATTCCATGTACACCAATTTATCATTATAATTTTATGGAGGCATGTGAAGTATAAAAGAATGATCTTGTGGAATCTTCCTCAAATGGATGAACTAGTGCAATAAATCCTTAAATATCCCACTCAACAACTCCATAGATCATAGAGAAAGTTACTAATAAAAGGATCTGAGAAGGAGCATGGAAAACTATGAGTAAAGAGTCAATTGTAGAGGAGGAAAAATTGAGGGACTTTAATGATGGCTTGTAAGAGTTAGTTGAAGGTATTAATCTTATAAATGCTCAAGAAGCCATTACCATCAACACAGAGAAAATACAGTCCAATAATAAAAGGAAATCAAGGGATGTTAATGGTGAAATAATGGTGTATGAGGGTAATAAAATATTTAAATCCATATGGGCATAATTTGATCTCAATAAATCTATCATGAGATGGTTCAATAAGGACCATCTCCTAATCATAGAAGCCATTAAGAGAAGATCTAAGTTTGATGAATCAGATATGACTATCCAGGAGATTATAGAGATAAAATAGAATATTAAAACATAGTTGATCATAGTAAGGTTTTGCTGAGCAATTCTATGGCCAGTATTGGTGTTCTTAATCAACTTCTAAAATAAATTTATGAAGAAGAAGGTACAAGTAAAAAAATCAAAAAAGGTAAAGCTTCATCCAAGATTAGGGATCAAGATATGAACACTATGGACCAAACCCTAAAAGACATGCTAATAAATTGGAATGCTACCCTTTGAGGGTATGATTCATAGGCTTATATCCTTGGTGCTTTCCTTTAGTTATGGGCTCTTGTTGTTTATTGTGAATTTATTGTGATTTGGCTATGATCCAACCTTGTTCTATGTTTTTTTAAATAATCCATTCTTGTTTTTTTGAATTCTTCAAGCTTGTATTGTAGATTTTGTATATAAGGCTAGAGTCCCTTTCAAAAAAAACTCCACTTTTATCCTTAATAAAAAAATTGGGTGGTTTTTTAAGGATGTATACAAGATAGGCCAAGTTCATAATTGATTATTACATATATGTTGAAATTTTACCATGAACAAACCCTAGCCAAAATCACATAATAACTATTTATGCTAATATATTTATATTTTTAACCAATATAACAATGTTATTAGTACATGTGTACAATCCTACAAGGTACTTGAAAAATGATATCTTACAGCTATATTTTTAAGCACTTGCTACTAAATTAACCAACATATTAAAAGATGTACCTTATAATAATGTCATATAAAAATTACTCATATGAATATAAAATCATGTCAATATAAATTAATAATCACATAATCAATGTTCAAAAATGGAATAATTAATACATCATTAATAATCAAACATATATGTCCATATCCACTAGAATGTCAAAAATAAGTTCCCTATAGTTACTAGTGTTGAAACTAAGAGTTATATGCAAATTATATTTTATCTTCCCTCTCTTATTTAATTATCATTCTCCTAATTTTATCTCTCCTCTTGATCCCAATATGAAAAAGTGAGGACTCAATGTTGTAGACACCTAATTTTGGTACAAGTCTATTTTTCATTTTATCTTTGACATAATTCATCGCACTTTTCATATTTGTGTTGGTTTAATTGGATACTTTCTTTCCATGTTGGAGATTTCAAGGCCTTGTATCATCCATATTTATTGATAAAAACCTCATATTTATTAGTTTTTTATATTATTATTCATTTAATAATCCTCATGCTATATGGATCTATATTTTGATCCCTTTTATAAAAATGAACATTAACATGGGTTCATGATCCTATAATGATCATAATCATGGATAAAAAATTCTATTCACTTACATTTTTGGGTTCCTTCACCTTGATCTAATTTCTCATGCCTTTATTATTTGTTCTTATTACTTTTCTTGGTTGGCCTATGTGAAAAACATTACCTTTGTGGATCTTATATGTAAAAATTTATCTTAATCCATTTCATAATCTCTTATCAATCAATTTCACCTAAGAGTTTACTTATTTAGTTGCACATTGAGTATATTCATTGCACATTTTAAAGAATCATGCACATTGATTCAAAATTTCCCTCATCATCAATTGAGTCTTATTCCAATACATTTTGTACCATAACAAATAATATTATTAAATTTTATGATCTATGGATAAGAGCTTTAGTCCTTCCTCTCATTGCATTTGAATCACTCATGAATCATTATAAATACATTGAGCCCTTTTTATGAGCATGTTGGATATGCAGATTTAACCTTATAGAGGCCCAAGCCACTCACCTTACATATATTCAATTATTATTATGGCATTATGGTGAATTAGGTCTAATTAAAATAAGATCAAATTAAAATGACACTCCAAAAAATTTAGTGAAGTACTTATAGATTCCATATCATCTTCCTCTTTCAAAGCATCTAATAAATTTTTATATCTATAAGTGCCAAATTCCCATAATCATAGTAAGAAACCAGAATTGACAAAATCCTATCAAGGGTGACATTAATTCTTCTCATAACATTTTCTCCCAACAAATTTTATTCCTACAAAGTGTTTTCCATTTCAACTACTAAATTTTGACTTTCAATGATTGCCTTCAATTACCCTACTTGTGTCAAGTTAAAGGTGACATCTTTGCATGCATCCTATAAATGAGCCTTTTAGTCAAGAAACTATCATTAAATTATTGTGACTTGAATCATAAATATATACATAACTTTCTCATATTCCTCTAGTAACTAGAATATTACCTCAACTTCACTATGAAGCTTTCGTAATTGGCCTTGATTTGTTGTAGCCATTATGTTACTACCTAGTATTGTGTGAGTTTAGTGATAAGAGAGGTGAGATAATTTGACTCAAACATTAATTTATTAACTAAGAATTTTTGTACCAAGTTTTATAAGATGTCATCAATTATCTTTGTATATTTTATAAAGTGCTTATGAAGCTCAACATTTTCCTCATGCATCTAGATATTATCTTGTTGGATCTCAATTGTATTTCGGATAATGAAAGTTTGAAAGGTGGTGACACCTTTTATTTAATTTTTCAATGGAAGTTGTAAAACATCCATGGTGACTCCTTGATCTAAAAAATTAATATTATTTGATTTGAACAAATTTAAATATGTCATTGATGGTTTTTGGAAGTGTTGAAGAGGCATGGTGAAATTTATGCAGTGGAAAGTTGTAGCCTATATATCCATTCACCAGGACTTATTGATGTCCTCTTAGATTTTTTAATATTTATCTTTTAACCTCTTTTTGTTTAACCAAACCTTGTGGATGTTCCTAATTTATTTTATTTTTTTTCTCCTTGTTGGTAATGATCTTGCACTGTCCTACCTTGGCTCGATGTTTCCTATCTTTGGCCTAAGGTTTTTGGTGTAGTATATCATTATTGTGTAGCCTACTCATTATTATTCCTCATTATTTCTTCCTTATCCTTATACACATGTTATTCATTTTCCCTCTTTTCTTTATCTTATTTTTCCTTTATTACTTTTTTAGGTGCAACTTTTGTTGTTTGTTCTTATATAAACTTCTTATTCACTTATTCATGAGTTCATACGTCTTCAAGCTATTTATCCTCAACTTATTTAGATACTTTATCCACCTCAAACCTATTTTTCACATCTTGTTCATGTTTTGATTTATCCTTCATATATTTTTTATCCTTTTTTTATTATTCAAGGGAGTCATCTTTTATTTTTTGGGCCTTCTCCCTAGTTACTTTATCTTTTTTATGTCCTATAATTTGTAGTGTCTAAATTTGACTACCCCTCTATTCAGCCCTGAAAGTGTGATTTAATAGGATGACTAGGGTTTTTTATGGGTTAAATAATAGGTTAAATGAGGTGGGGAATATGGAGGGGAGATTTTGAAAGATGATGGAGGTGTGGTAGGGGTATTAGACTACAAAAATGTAATATTTTAGTGCTTAGAGACAATGACATTAGGTCTTGAAACTTATAGGACTATATTTTTGTTTTGGAAATCCTTTACACAAGTATCCCACATTTAAACTTCCTATTGAGATCCATTTATTATGGTTTTTGTAACTATGAATATGTCCATTCATTCAGATAATATGGGGTGTAATCATGTCATTCTTGATGTGCATGCTTTTCTTGACAGTGCCCTAAAAGAACTAGTTTGAGCTTGGATTATTCTCCACTATTTTATGAAAATACAAGTGTCAATTTATCTTTTAATTTTCTCCCTTGTGTTGTTTCTTTTATCACTCTTGGATATTATGTAGAAGTGGACACTTATGCTTACAACCCAAGCTACATGTCTTTTTGAAATAGATTTTGTACTCTACACTTCACGTACTCCTCTTGTGCAACCATTTCAGCTATGATAGATGTTAGTGGTGGAAGAGTTTGAACCAATATAACAAAGGGGTCTTTATTTCAAATCTAAAAAATTTGAACAACCTTCCAAAATAAAAAATATTTTTCCTTCTCTTCATCATATGTATCATTCTTTACATCATCGATCAACACTTTATACACTTTTTCTATAGTGACTCTAAAAGTCTCAAGATCATGCTTGGTTGTAATGGTTAGTAGTTGAGGGTCACTCACCTAGGGTGTTGTTCTACACGTTCTCTTAGTCAACAGTATAGTTGACTACGAAATAGGTGCCTTGAATTTGGTTTGTATATCCTTTGTAGTTAATGTTGACACTTCTAGTGATTCCTAACATTGAGTGTATGAGTGGGCCTATGGTTAAGATTATGGTTGCACAACTTTGTGTATTATGGATTAAAATATTTGAGCAATCTATATAACCAAGAGATTTTTTTGGATAACTTATGATTTTTCCATACAAATGTCAATGAAGAATGGAAGGGGTAACACTAGTGTATTTTTTAGCTCATGTTTTTTTATTTGTACTCGATTATGAAGCTTGGTAATATCTCTAATAGCCTAAGGTATCCCAATATATCCCATTGTATATGTGGATTAGAGGATTTCATACACTAAATTTATAACCATCATCCTACAAAATTTTCCACTTGTATTTAATGTTATTCATCTTATGGCCATATTAGGTTAGAGAATATATTTTCTATCTAGTAAACTACATCATGATATGTTGATCTCTCAGGGAATATCCATTGTGTAAAAATTAGCAAGACTATGAAAAATTTATATTGAAATGATTTGTTTATGTCAGCCAATTGATTTGATACATTTTTATATTAAAAATTAAATAAATTTAACCTAGTTAAATTCCTCTCCTATCTTTATCATATGTTGTACAAAAATAATTACTCTTGTTTTTACCTACTCAGTAATTTTTATGGTATGTCAATATTATTGCATGATGCATTTTACAAGGATCTTAATTGGTGTATAATTAAATTATATGATGGTGATTATTATATTTATTTTGGCATATAAATTCCAAATTTGTGAATGGATGGGAGGATTCCTTGTCTTATAGACATGAAGTGGATTTCCTCTCGTTGGTAGTATTATTTCATGTGCAATGATATTTGTGTCGATGTGAATTGTCACCTATGATAACAACTTAATAGTTCCTTTACAAACCATCATGTCTTATCTACTTAATAGGTTCATCATCATCTCATATTATTTCCCAAAAATAACTAATATCAAAAACCATTCACCATTTTATCCTCTTAATGCATTGGGAAGGGAACGTACTCCTTGTGTAGGCACCACTCCTCATGGTTGAGAAACCCACTCTATGATTTTTGCATCAATTAATGCTAGGTGTCAATATCACTTCATTAGGATTATCATAATCCCAAAATAATTCCCATATCCTCATTTTGAGCCTAAGCCAATGTGACAAGGATCTAGTGCATGACCATTTTTATTATGTATGATAGTTGGTGTGTTTACTTCTTTGTAGTGCACATTATTTTGAAATTTTAGGTAATACAATCATTTTTTAATATATTATTCATTGAGAATGATGATATAATTTAAAATTTACCAAATATGAAAAGTGTGAGTTACATGGGTATCCCTAATTTTATAGAAAAAAACTTTCTCCTTACTTGTGTCAACATGTTGATATACCTTGTTCACCCTGAATGTGTGTTTTAAATGTTTTAGTCATTTATGAGTTGAAATTTGGCCATTTTTAATCATTTATTTAGAATTAAAAAATGTGTCACACCATCATTTCATTTTCAAATACTTTCCTATTTTAAACATTAACTACTTGTTTATAAAATCTACCCTTATTAGAATCCCTATATTTTATTTTTGTCATGTCATTAAGTTTATTATCAAGTTGAATGTCATTAAATGTGGTCACATATAATTTTGATGTTAGATCCTCATTTTTGGACTTGATTAATTTTCAAATTTATCATAAATCCCTCTCATGAATGAAATCTAGATTTGTTGTTGATAATGGTACCAAAATATTTATTATGACACATACTCCTATGATTGTAATTATGTTACAATCTCCTTTTTATATCTTATATTGTTATCAATCTTTGAAAAAAAAAAAAAAAAGTAAAGTATTACTCTACACTATGTTATACATATTTTTTATGTGATGCCCACTTGATGTGATCATTGAAGGTGGGTCTTGAGCCTACTATCATTTATTCTTATTGGTATAATATTTCCTTGTATATCTCTCAGTAATATATTTTATTTCTCAGATTATTGATGAATTATATATGGACCTTTATTCCTAATCCTCAAATTTCTTGTATGTGCCCTGAACTTTTTCTCATTTAATAATATCATTTATTCTAGTTGAAAATATTTAGTTCTAAGTTTGTAATAATTCCACAATTTTTGACTTCACTTATTAAATTAATTATTATCATTTCTTTATCACATTATTTATTCAATCCAAATTAGTTCTAATAATTATTTTTTAAAGACTCTTTGTCAGCCAAATTTGCTGTCATTGAAATTCATAAATTGGGTATAAGGTATTCCATTAGCATCACAACTTCCATTCCATAGACTAGTTGGAATGGATTATATCCAGTCACAAATTTATATTATGTTTTATAGGCCCACAAGATTTTTTGGATGTGATCTTCTCAGTCATCTCTCTATACATTACATAACTTAGTAAGCATTGTTTCTAGAACCTTATTCATAGCTTCTACTTGACCATTTTCCTAAGGATGATAAGTTTTACTCTCTTTATGTGAAATAATGAATTCCTTTTTTAATATTTTGATATTATTTTTTATAAAGTGTGTTCCCCTATCATTTATCAATTTTTATAGACATCTTATCCTTTTTATAATATTTTAATTAAAAACATATGTAACATCCTTTGAACTACAACTTTGAGTTTCAATGTATTCAAACCTTTTAGTGAAATAATCTATAATAATTATTATAATATAATTAGAATAATATCACTTATATTTAGGATTCATATATCCCAAAAAATCAATACCCAATTTATTGAATGGTTTTGTAACCATAATTAGATTCAAAGGCATAGCATCCCTCTGATTTGGTTATCCTATGCACTAGCAAAAAACATAATGTTTAGTAACCTTGTATGCACTATGAAATAATGTTGGAAACCACAAACCAATATATAATATATTGACCATATTTAATTCAAATGTGAATTTTCTTCTCACAACTCCTTGATTTTATTCCTCTAATGCATGTGACTTTCCATGTTCCAAGGTAACTCTAAGAAGGACATCATCTTTACCTAGCTTATAGAGAAATCCATTAATGATGTTGAAAGGTAAATAACATGTGACAATATTTTTATTATCATGTTTTTCATATTTTTTAGTAAATATAACATTATAGATAAAAATATCAATTTCTTCAAGTTTTTAATGGATCACATTTACTTTGAATAAGTGTGCATCTGGAGATTCATCTTGCTAGTCTTCTATCTCCTCCCCTATGTAAATGTAACCAAGATGGTTTGTTCTGACATTTTCCCTTCCTAGATTTATATTTATTTTAAAATATATTTATTAAAATAATATTATTCACCTTGAAATTATTCATCCCAATATCGAATAATTAACCAATTCTTTCAATGCTTAGTGATCTATGAAAAGATCGAAGGGAATAGGAAACAAGTAATGTTGAAAATTATATAATGTAAATACCATAACAAATGATACTCACTTTATTGTGGTGTAGTTTTTATTATTTTTAGGTAATATGAGAATTTTGAAATAAATTTAATTATTTTAGCTTTTTTCTCCTGGTTGTACTAATTCAACTCCAAATTCAAAACCAAATGCATTAACATGAACATGAAACATTTTATTCCAATTTGGGAAAAACAACATAAGTGTTGTCACTAACTTATGATTCAATTTTTAAATGATTTATGTCAATAAAGAGTCCATTAAAACTAACTTTCATTACACAATAATTATTTAGGGTGTTGAAAAAGGTTGCATATCTTCAAATGAACTTGTGATAGTACCTATTATGACCTAAAAATGATCACATTTTTTATGAATTAGTTAGTGGTTTCATCCCTATTATTAATATTATTTTTAATTGGTCAACAAAAAAATTCCACTACAAACTAAATTTCTAAATAGTATGCAAAATGGTGTGAAAAATAGACAGTGGTTTCATCCCTATTATTAGTATTATTTTTAATTGGTCAACAAAAAAATTTCACTACAAACTAAATTTCTAAATAGTATGCAAAATGGTGTGAAAAATAGACATTTCTTTAAATTCAGCAATTTAGAATGAAAGACATCTTTCTAGTATTCATCATAGTGTGGAAAGGTGTCCTTTGAATAAATAGAAATATAACAAATCATCCATGTATACTTCTTGAAATTCATGAATGTTAGTAGAGGTTCTTAGAAAACCCATCAGAATAAGATAATATAGGGGTAGTTATGTGATAAGTGACAAAATTACACAATAGACTACCATTTAGATTGAACTTATCAATTTATTAATTAAAATAAAAATATAAATGTATAAAATTCAAACTCACTAGTTAGAAAACATTCAATAGAATTTACATGACTAATATATTTAGAAAATATAACATTCATTACACATAAAACAACCATAAAATACATATAGGGAAAACCATCTCATAGTTATATATTAATCTCTATCACATTAGAACAATATTATAATACAATAGACTATTATATAAAGAGTTTTTACAAAGCATTATCACTTCATAATCCATCCTTATATCACATCCAAAGGGAAAAATCTTCACATTCCAAAGACTAATGCTATTATTCCAAATATTTAATGCATATGAAAATAGATACAAAAGATAAAATATTGTGAGTCACGCACATGTCCACCAATTACAATCTACAAAATTTGTATTTTTTTATACTCCCAACACCTTCCTAAATTTTAACAGATGTCTCATCTTGAGATAGTCATAGAAAATGTGCAATAATTAAAATTGAAAACTTAGACTATATTAAGGGACTAAAATAGAAGCTAAAATTTTGATAACCACTCCAGGTATCATTTACTAGTTTTCACCCATTACACACGACTTATATTCCCTTTCAAGTTTTCAAATAAGTAGTTTACTAGTCTACTACCCTTTTGGGTTTTCAATAGACTAGATTAAATAGGTGGATACCCTTTATAGGTTTTTAACCAACCTAGCCTCATTCCTAATGCTTAAGGCCATCCTAATGGATTGTTCAAAAAATGTCAAAATTGTAAAATTTGAAGTGTGTGTAGTACCTATTATGAATATGGTGGCATGTTCTCCATTGATTGAAATAGTGGTAGTTGTGATGTTGGCTTTATTTTATATGTATAAATTGATGTTGTAGAATATAGTGGTAGAGGTAGTTATTGATTTTAGATCACTAGCTAGGAAATCACAACCATTTTATTCTAGTGGAGCACCTGTTGTAGCTTTAGAGGAGAAATAAAATTTGGATATTCTACGAGTTATGTTATGGAGCTATCTAGATGTGATAAATATTGTTTAAACATTTTTCAATAAATGATAACTTATTACACCATATTTAGCAATGTGTGTAGTGGAATCTGGGACACCATTAGATTTTAAATTTATTCATCTCTTGTGATGGTTATAAATGCCCTATTATTTGAAAATTTAAGCTAGATATCTTGAGATAGTTCCTTCAACTGATCTCCATGCCTCTATTTTTGAATCCCAATAAATGTGCTACATAGGATCTCATTTTTCCATGTCTATAGATTCTACATGACATTGTCACATGATTCAATCAACTACTTAAGTGCAATGTCAATTATTGTAGAGGTATTTGAATGATATTCCATCACTATTTTGGCCTTTTCTATCTTATTGAACACTAATTTTGTCTCAAACAAAGAATTGGTGAGTTATTGGTTTTAATTAAGCATTCCTTATGAAAAATTTTAAGCTTGGATTATATCTGTATCCAAGAATTACTTGTATTCTTCTAAGAGAACATAAATTACCTATGTCTCCACTTTTATGTTCTTCCATTGACTACAAAGTGGTTGAAACTTGTGCAAAGCAAGCCAATCCTTAGTTGGTTGTGATAAGAGAGCTAAGAATTACTTATCTTCTATGTCATTTGGTCACCCAGGACTTGGGTGACCAACTCAAGGCAAGTATTATTAATGAGATGAAGTGTATTGGTAAATTAGAGGTGTAGGTTTATGTTATTATCCAAAAGTTTCTTATGATAAGGCCTAATACTTATACATAATTGACTCTTTAAATGTAACTACACCTTTAATTTACTTAGTGATTAGAAGTAGGGAAACATCCAAAGATGTTTTTTGTACTATTATTGCTAGAGCCATAGTGGAAGTTGAAGCTTCCACAAGTGCCTTCTTGATATGCACCATGGGAAGAGAAAAATGTGTATAATAGGTGGATGTTACAGAGACATACCATAATAATTAGCTATATATTTGAGGCCTAAATTGAAATGCTTCCTCCTGTGAACCACCTTGAGTAGATTTTGATCCTTGATATGTACATGATGGCTATTAGGTGTCATTTGTTCCCACCATCTTAGTGGTCTCTACTATTTACGTTGTAAATTATAGCTATGTTATGTATTATGATTATGCCTTGGATGTTGCTTCCACATTATCCTTAAATTTTCCATCCACTTCAACCTTAGTTTTAGCTTCTGCCTTAGCCTTGACTTTAGCTTGTGCATCAGCCTTAGATTTAACTTCTACCTTAGCCTTGGATTTATCTTCTAACTTAGCCTTGGCTTTGGTATCCTATTCTTTGGTCTATCTCATAGCTTACTCCTCCTGAGTGTGCAACTCTTATTTATCCTTTTTCTCTTTTTGAGCCTTTGCAACTACACCTACATTATCTTTCTTATATTTTTTTGCCTACACTTATTGATTCTCTTTTTATTTATTCTTTATTGTTACTTCTTATTCTTCTTTATTATTCATGTTATGTATTATGATTATGCCTTGGATGTTGCTTCCACATTATCGTCAACTTTGCCATCCACTTCAACCTTATTTTTAGCTTCTACCTTAGCCTTGACTTTAGCGTGTGCCTCAGCCTTGGATTTAACTTCTACCTCAGCCTTGGCTGTATCATCTAACTTAGCCTTGGCTTTGGTATCTTTCTCTTTGGTCTATCTCTTAGCTTACTCCTCCTGAGTGTGCAACTCTTATTTATCCTTTTTCTCTTTTTGAGCCTTTGCAACTACACCTACATTATCTTTCTTATATTTTTTTGCCTACACTTATTGATTCTCTATTTATTTATTCTTTCTTGTTGCTTCTTATTCTTCTTTATTCTTCACCTCTGATTCTTTGACTCTTTTATTTTTTGCCTCAGCTTCCTCAACCTTTTTCCTACATTCCTCCTCTTTAGCCTACTACTTAAGATGTTCATCCTCCTTAGTAACCTTTCAATTTGCCTCTTCCTTATTATTCTCCTCCTTTTGAGCCTTATTCTTAGTTGTCTTTTATGCATTTTATTTCTCCTCTTATGATTTTTTAATATGTTGTGACATATATTTTCTTAGCTTGATACACAAGATGAAGTAAGTTGGTTTCATCAAGATCCTCTATAGGATTTGGTGAATCAAGCACTGTGAATGATTTTAAATCTTCAAAAGATGATGTTTCAACAATAGTGCTTATATGTATAGTAGTCTTATTCCTATAAGATGGATGGGGAGTTAGATTCTTCATTGACCTCTTAATAGTTTGGGCCATCTCTTGAGTTTTTTGTTGGGATTCTTGGCTTTTTATGTTTATATGTCCTTCCCTATATCTACAAGGGAAACCATCCAATCTTTGATTTTTGGAGAGATTCTATGTATAGAATGGGTCTTTTTCCTATGCATTAGGGATGGTGGTGGATTTTATTTTAATGGAAAGTCTATTTATTTCACAATAAAATATCATGTAACTAGATCCATCTAAAAAATATTTGATTGAAAATGTTGGCACACTATTTCTTGCCCAATAGTGTCTATTATGATCGAAGGAGTAGGTTGGGTAATATCAACCCACAAGATTGGCCTCACCTAATTTTTCACCTAGTAGGTATATAATACCTTCTAAAATAATAATTATTTTTCCTTTTCTCACTCATCAACCTCATTATTGATGTCTGTGAGCATTGAATTTATAATTTCTTATTCCTCTACACCTAACTTTACAAGGTCACATTTAATAATAATATTTGGGATATGATTGTTGTCCATCCATCACTTGGTATTAGGTGTCCTCTTATTTGGTAGAAGTGGCTTGGTTCACCACATTGGTGCCTTCTTCTTACCCTTATCAGCTTGTGATATAGATACTTCTATCTATGATAGTGCATGTTCTTAATATAGTGCTTATGCAGGCAAAGGTTATTGTGCACTTGGAGGTATGGATCACATAGGTTGTATTGACCTATCATGTATGTATTTTTATTACAAAACATATGCCACATCCAAAATAGTGATGAATAATGTTAGTAGAGTGGTCGTTATCTCAGGTAACTCATGGACCCTAATGTGCATGTCATCATGCAGCTTTGTGATAGATGCATGTTGGCATAATTACTTCATAACATCCTTGGGTACTCTAGGGTGTGAAATGATTAAATCCTAGATCTCAACCCACTATTCTTTGAATTTCCCAAATTTGGAATAGTTTTGCCTTGTTTTGGTCTAAGAGATGTTGGAAAATTTAGTCACGAGCCAAAGTATTCATCTAGATTCAATGGGCACTCTAGTGATTTTAACTACATAAAACATAGGAACAAGATCAAAAATTGATATTGGAACACTTGCAATGTTCTAACAAGAACCTTCTCAATGTTTTTAATGAATTTTGAGGCCAAAAACTTAGGCCAATCAAAATCATCATGCATCTATATCATTTGATATATAATGTCAATGATGTCTTTGGTTACCTATTTAACACTTTTTGGTGGTCTACCAAAAGAATTTGGTGATGCACTCAAAAATAAGGACCACCTAATTTTATTACATTGAGTCAAAAGGGATCCCCCTACCTGACCTAGTATATTTTTCATATGTGTCTAAATGAATAGGTGGAGAGTTAGTTTTATAAGGCACAAGATATATATACCCAAAGCTATAAGTCATGTTTCCATCACCATGGTCATAGGATTGATGAAGATGGTAACATAATATGAAATGTGAATTGTGCCCTCATTATATATTTTGAAAAATGTGAGCATCAACTCATCCAACTATCCAAATGTAGGTAGTTTTATGATCTTATCTCCATCAGAGCCTTGCAAAGGGTGTTAAAGTGTCATGGATCCTACTTTTTCCACTCTTGGTTAATTTGGGATAAATAGAGTGGATTCTAAAACATTAATGAAATTGAAAGGGTATAGATCATGGTATTTGATGTGTCTAAGTGCTAGAACAATTCCCATTTCTTCATTTTGTGCATCTATGAGAGCTATTAATAGTTGTGCATGATCCATGTTTATTGTTGTATGTGGAATTGAATAATTTATTTAGGTGTACCAAAATTGATGTGAAATATTGCATAATTAGATGATTTAGATGTAGTATATCATATGGATTTCTTGTTTAAAATAGTGTGTGATATTTCTCTATTATTTACACTCCTTGTCATATAGATTTTTCCATGTAAATCTAGGTGATAAACTACTTTGAATATGTTGAGTTAGTTGTGCGCTATTTCATCTAAAAATTTAATGTCAACTAGTTGATGATGATTATAAATTTGAATTTAATTATCTTGATCCATTTTTTAGTCGATGGTGGTTGATGATGTGATGCATCATCTTTTCACCTATCCCCTTTATTTTACTTAATATCCTTTCATTCTGAAACTTGACTTAATTTGGGAAGGATGAAATCTTTTGAATGTATTGTCATTGAAAGTTTTGAATGAGCATTGATTTACCCTTGTCCATACCTTGGTTATTAATTCCTCATTCCCAAACTTAATCAAAGATACCTATATACCCATTGATAATTAGCTTTACTTCATGTTGTATTTACTCATCTATCACATGATACAATTTTGACTTATCAAATTTTGTTTCAATGTCATGTGATACAAAGATCACACTATAAAACCACACACAACATATAAAAATACATAGTGATACTCAACACCCTTTCTCCTTTTTGTGATAAATGATAGAGATTATTGACATTAAGGCTTAATCCTACAACCATTTACACATCTTGGTAGAATGATTCCATGGATATCTTTTAATATAATTATTCCCTACTTCAAAACATCATGAACGATATAAGGTCCCTTCTATATAATGTGCATCTTGAAAAAAAATCTCTAAATTTGCTATCATATAGTAAGACCACTTATTATAAACATAATTCTTTAGATTGTAGGTTACGATTATGCCATGCTTTTTGACTTAGGTTGTTAAATTCCTACATCCATTTTTCTCTTTGCCTATTTTATTCCATTTTGATTAAATCCATCAACTTTGTTTACAAATAATCTCGATCCCTTAGTCTCATGATCATATAAATGCATAGAGCAGGAACTATATATTCCATGGGCATCACTATGTATAGTTCATAAACTAACAGGAATAGGAGAAATCATGTCACCCATTTGTAATTTTCTCTATATTCCTAGAGAATCATAATATTTTTTACTCTCAATCATCTTATTGTACATTGCATATATTTTTTAACATCTTGCCCAAAACTTTTATTTGAAGCTTCAACTTGTCCATTTATTTATGGATGATATGTAGTCACTTATGATGTGATATCATAAATTATTCTATGAGAGTATTGATTGTATTATTTATGAAGTGTGGTCCCCTATCACTAACCAAATTTATTAGACACCCAAATGTTGTAATAATGTTTTCATATAAAAAATTGGTTACATCCTTGGCACTGTAACTTGGTGTTGTAATAGCTTCAACCTATTTTGTAAATTAATTTATCATATTGATGATATACCTTAAATGAATATTCTTGATCATTGGATTGATAGGCCCCACAAAATTAATACCCCACTAGTATGGAGTTTAAAGTCATATCATCTCTTTAATTAGGCTTTCCCATCTTTTGACAAATATCACAGTGTTTTACAAACTGATGTACATACTGAAACATAGTAAGACATCATACACCAATTTGAAATATATTCATTATAGTGTATTCACCTATGAAATGCCTTCTTATGATTCCCTAATGTGCATCTTAAATAATTTTAGGTTGTTCATGCTCTAAATCCACTCTACATATCACCTCATATTTCTCATCTTATACAAGAATCCATTTATGAAGTATAGGGAATAACTCATGTAATCAATTACTTTTTGTCTCACTCAACATAATGCACTGGAAAGATTCCCTATTATAAAAAGTTAGCTATATCCTTCATGGTCTGAAGAATCACAAAGATTTTGAAGAGATGTAAATTTAGTGATTCATCATACAACTCTTTAGGTTCTTCTCCATTTTGTATCCTACTCAAGTGGTCAAGTCCCACAATATCTCATCCAAGTTTAACATTGATCTTGAACTAAAATTCCTCAAATATCATTAACCATCTACATATATTTCTACCCAACATAGATTTGTTAACAAAATATCACAAGGATTGATTATTAGTAAATAAATCAAAGGGTGTTACCATAAGATTATGTCTAAACTTTTTTAGTGTGAACACCATTGTTAGTGATTCTTATTCTATAGTAGTACATTTTTTTTTAGTTGATAGTTTTCTACTTATGAAATGGATAGGATGGTCTAATCTACCATCTCCTAGTTGTGCTAACACAACTCTCACTATAATAAACTAAGCATCCATGTGAACATGAAATGTCTTAGTCTAGGTGGGAAAAACCAATATGAGAGCTATAACTAACCTTTTATTTAACTCAATAAATGTTTATTATCACTCTTGTGCCTATTTGAACCTCATATCCTTGCACAAAAATTTATCCAAGGGTACATAGATAGTTACATAGCCTTTGATAAACTTCATGTGGTACCCTATATGACTCAAAAATGCTTACACATCTGTATAAATGTTCAAAGGTATCATTCCCAATATGACTATTATTTTGGATTTATCAACCAAAATCCCTTCAATACAAACTACATGGCCTAATATAACATCAAATGGTGTGAAAAACAATCATGTTTTAAAATTTAATACAATTCATAAGGCTCTACATCTTTCTAACATTAACCACAATTTGGATAAGTAGTCTTTGAACAAATAAAATACAACCCAATAATATAAATAAACTTATAGAAAATCATGAATAAATTCCTAAAAATAAGTCACCATGGCCCTATAAAATACAAGTAGAGTATTATTTAGACCAAATGAAATTACTTTATACACAAAATAACCCCATTAAATTACAAATGTTGTTTTGGCCTGATATTGATCTATGATGGGAATGTTATTATAGCCACTAAATCCATCCATGAAGGAATATACTTCATGACTTGAAAATAATTCCATAACCTCATCGATGAAAGTTATAAAAATGGGTTGGTGATGCAAGCATCACTAAATCAAGGTAATCCACACATACCCTAATCTCTCCTAAATTTTTAGGTTGCACAACCATGGGACTAACCCAATCCACTTTTTTGACTAGATAAATGATACTTTCTTCCTACATGTGATCCAATTCATCCTTCATGTTTAAATTCATTTTGGGATTAAATCTATATGGACACTTCTTGATAGGTCTTGTGCACTCTTTGAGTTCAATGTGAATCTCACCCAATGATAGATCTACACCCTTCACTTCTACAAATTTAGTGGGAAAAACATCATGATAATCCATCAATAGTTATAATCATTATAAAATTTCATTCTAAGTCTATTAATCTCCCAAAGTCATAATATTTGACTCAAACTTTGTCCTAATATTCTAAATAATTTTCTTCAATGGTTCCTGATATATCCTATTACATTCACTAGGAATGGATTCTTGCAAATTTATATATCCTTCTTGTTCTAAAATATTCAAATGTCATAGATTTTCTTCCTTAGTTTATTCTATGATTTGAGCATTAGGTGGCTCAACTTCTCATGATGATTCAAAAAAATCCATTCAAATAAAAAACCTCATCTATCATTGAACCCTATCAACTCATTTGTAATCCTATTATAAGATTGTATAAGAAATTATTCCTTATTTTTACCAACCTTATAGGTATGTATAGTTTCATTCAAATCATAAGGTGATTCCTATTGTGATGGATTCTATCATGGTACTTAGGTCTTCCATTCACCTTTGACATAAGCATTTTAAATTTGTGTAAAACACTATGTATAATAGGATTTTCATATTCAAAAACAAACCTTTGGATAAATTCCTATTGAACTTATACCTAATGCTTAGTTTTTCACCTATGCTCTTAATGCATATACCAAGTATTTATAAGTGGTGCCAAATTTTATATGAAAACATGCACCAAATACTTAAGTAAAACACCCTATTTTGACCATATGTTTATGCATCTATTTAATGCAACTCTAGACAGTGTCCTTGAAATAATGACCAATTTTCCCTAATAGCGATTGGTATCTAAAAATGTGCTCATAGTAATTCACACACCTCATCCCATGATTATTGAGTTTTCTTATGAACATCCTACCATGTTTCAATAGTTCCTTTTAATGCATACTTGAGTACACTTACTCTTGGATCCATATTAGGTACATGATGCTATAATAAAAAAATGAACTGATTGAGATCCTTAATTTTGAAGTATTGTGGCAGTTGGCATTTAGTGGTGAACACCATTCATATTTAGTACACCTCATGTTATCCCCAT
Source organism: Torreya grandis (assembly GCA_037957365.1). Classification (NCBI taxonomy): domain Eukaryota; kingdom Viridiplantae; phylum Streptophyta; class Pinopsida; order Cupressales; family Taxaceae; genus Torreya; species Torreya grandis. The sequence continues at coordinate 277,911 of JARHVA010005915.1, read as the reverse complement.
ACCTATTTTAACATATGTTTATCTGAGTCACCACTTACCAAATATGTAAGGTAAGGTGCCTTCAAGAGTATGCTATATGTAATCCATAGATATTGCACCTATATTATTCAATAAATATACCTTAGACCTAGTTGGTGATCACGTAGAGGGTAACCTATATTCTTTAATCTAAAATTGATGTGATGGTGACTTTGTTGTGACCATTATATATACAGATTGTTCAATTAGTTGAAATTGTATTTGAAATTATGGCTAAGGATTGAATAACCAGTATTTAATAACTCACAAATCATTTTATTTATTATCTACATTCACCTTGAAATAACTTTCATCATCATAATAATAAGGTGACTCTGATTCTTTAGGGATAACATATGGCATATTCTCAAACTTGTTTAAATATATCACAATTATCTTATCTCCTTGGTGCACCTCCAATTGATTTTGCACTGTATTGATAATAATTTAACCATCATAATCCCATTTATTACCAATCAAAATAGAATAATGGGTCTCATCTATTTTCATTTCAATTACCTCACAATATTCTCACAAGATTAAGCTAAAAACCTTAATTTCTACATCTTCAAGCCATCTAATTGGTTCACTCACATAATCTACTAGACTAAGAGTAATTGAACTATATCTTAGTGATGGTTGACTAATATCCTCCCATGTAGATCTTAGTATCATATTTATTGTGATTCCAAAGTTAAATACAACATTGAGTACCTCATACCCTACAAGTTCAATATCCATTTGAGATTCAACATCTCAAATATTTTTAATTTTTCCATAGCATATGACCTTGTTAGTATGTTGTTGTCCCCATTGTGTACACTCAAGTAGATTATGTATAATATTTGTAATATTTTTTTAAATATAATAATTTTTTAGAGTGCTCAAAATTTTCAATAGATTTATCATTGTAGTCAGTACTATTTCTTTTTATATTATGCAAACAATCTACCCATACATTTGTTCATCAATAGCTGTAGCATCTCATTCCAATGCATTATGTTGTTGTAAGTTATGTAGGACTTGCGTTGCTTGATACATAAATACCTTTTATATTACAATATTAGGATACTTATCCTATTTAACCTTCCTAATTATTTGATTTTGTGACATATCTGAAGGGGGAAATCATTGTTATCTGTGTTATTTCCTTGTGACTTCTTACATGAATGCATTCTCCCTAGGGTGAAAATTTATCATATTTATATTTTAAATAGGTTTTTATTTCCTCTAATTTTCTAAAACTAAAAAATCTTTAGTAAAATATCTTTATAAAACTCTATAATACATGTAGTACATTTCTCTTTGAGGATTAGTCAAGAAGTTTCATGTGAAACAGTTATACTTTCCATACAAATAACACTGAATTGGTTGATGAGTTTATAAATTTTAATTATTTAAACATCCATGGTATTAACCATATTATCCTACCATATATCCTCCTATATTCTATTGAAAACCCAAACCTTGAAATTATTTCCCCTCAAATCCCCTTGACTATTTTTATTGCACATCATGTCTGGAATACTACCATTAAGGTGATGATAGAGATAAATTTTAATATTAGGGATAAGTAATCATAGTGTTCAATGAGGACTAATATTTTTAATATATAGATGATAATGATGTCCATCCATCCAAACCCTTGGGTTGATATTATAGCAATGAAGGCATCCACCCAGGACTACCTTGTGTCGCACTAGCCATTTCCACCTTCGGGCCTAGAATTCCCTACTTCACATTAGATATATATTATGTTGAAACTAAGAATATTTTCTTAGAAATATGTTATTTTAATTCCTACATACCATGGTAAATCTTATTGTCATGATTAGTAAACATACAAAAATTATAGTACAAGCTATATGGTTTTTGAATGTATTATTGTAGTAAATGACACTTTGATGTTACATGTCCTATTATTTTGTACATGTCACAAAATTCAATTTTTATTTTAGGAAAATGATTATTATGATTTCCTTCCTTACCATAATCCTTAAACCATAGACTTGAATTTGGATTTTTGTTTTCATGAATCTCATCCATCTTCCTAAGAAAAGCATTTATTTTCATCTCAATTTTAGAGCTAGTTGATGGAGCATCTCCATAATCCTCAATCTATTCTACCTGGAGTGAATTTGCTTGAGAATAAACCTTAGAAAAAAAATATGATTTCAGATTGTATATTCTAATCTTTGATCACATCCCTTTCATAAACCAAGTATCCTTATATTTATATTCCATGATAAAATTGATCTTTTTCATTACATCTTAAACATTTGTGATCATATTCTCATACCAATTCTTCACTTCACTATTGAATATCCTTAAGATATTTAATGGTATTAATTAAAAAAAAATTCATGTTTAATTATGTGATTAACTAGTCCTTAACTTGTTGAAGACTTAGGGAATTAACATCCCTTTTATAAATAAACTCTAGAGCTCAACCTGTTAAGGCTTCTATGAGTTCACATTTCTTCACATCTATAGTGGTCACTCCCTTAACCTATCATTTCATATCATAGGCTAATAAATATTTTTCAAGGTTAGAAGAACCATTGTACAGAGTTAAATCAAGAAACATTCCTATAGTCAATGTCATGTTTGATGCACTTGTAAATGTTACTATGGCTTCTATGAATTAGTCCTTATAGGTGTCTTAAAACTAGTTTTGAAAGAGAACCTAGCCTTTTATAACCTCTTATTTTCTATTGATTACCAAATTTATTAGTAAATGATTCAAACCAATTTATACATGTCCTATCCTTTGCACTTTAATTTCTATTCTCTGATGATAAAATGGTCTCAGGGGATGTATACTCCCAAAATGAATACCCTATGTCTTCAAATTATTTTGTTTGAAACCTTTAAACCTATGATACTTGCATAATTGTGAATAACTTCCTCTAGATAATATTCCTTCCTTTCTCCAAAAATTATCCTTCCTTGTAATTATGATCTAACCCTATCTTCTAGCTTCTCTACTACTAATCTTCTTTCCTCTTTCTCCTCAATTTGCTTAATATCCTCTCTATCCCAATTTTTATCTTCTTATTTCTTAGGCCCTTTCATTTCTCACTCTACATAATATCTAAATTATCTATTTTTTGTAATTTGCATAGCCTTTCTCTGGGATCCCATATGTTATACATCCTCTATTTTACTTATGCTCCTATATGTAGTTAAATTTGGATTATCTAGTTAATTGCACCTTCTTTGTGATCACATCTCTCTTTCCAGTCCCAAAAATTTATTCTCACTTTGATTCTCTATGTCTTCCATATTTTGGGTTCAATTTAAAGTTCCTCTATTTAGATTTAAATCATTCACTCCTACATCGCATGTGCCCCCATAACACATGAAGTGACCTCCATGTCAATAGGGGTAGGCACCATGGAATTTTAAATAACCAATATCTTGATTAAAGTAGGTATTTAGTAAAGGAATTTTCCTCAAATTCCTCTCATAAATAAGTCTTGCATAGATTCAATATACAGATATCCTTATATAAAAAATTATATGATGTAAGTGTCGATGGTAGTCTTGACCTAATGATCTACTGCGTAGGTCTAGCCAATATCTAAATTTTATAGGCTTTCTAATTTTTATTCCATACAAACTATAAATTATGTCTTTTTTAGCCAAAAAAATTATTAATCCAATATATATTACCACACAACTATTAATATAGATAGTTATCATCCAAATATTTCATAAATTTCTATGTATATGTTCTTAAATAACTTCTTTCACAGTCTTCCTGATTATTTTTGCTTATTCTTCTAAAAATTTATCGATTTGTTCATCTAGACATCTATCCAAATCTCTTTTCCTTAGTATCCATCTCAAAATGTTTCAAATATAATTTCTACACTCATCACACCATTATTAGCAGAGGTTCCTATAAAACCCATCAGAACATGCTAATATAAGGATAGTTGTGTGATAAATGACAAAAATACACAATATACTACCATTCAGATTAAAATTATCAATTTATTATCCAAAACAAAAGTATAAATGTAGAAAACATAGACTCATTAATTACATAACATTCGGTAAAATCTACATGACTAACAAATTTAGAAAATAAATTATTTGTTGTGCATAAAACAACCATAAAAGATACATAGGGAAAACCATCTTAGAACTGCGTATTAATCTCTATCACACTAGAACTATATTACAATATAATACAGAATTATATAAAGAGTTTTTACAAAATGTTTCCTCTTCATATTCCATCCTTCTACTACATCCAAATGGAAAACACTTCACATTCTAAATACTAATCTTATGCTTCCAAGTATCGAATACATATAAAAAGAGATACAAAAGACAAAATAGTGTGATTTGCACACATTTCCACCAATTAAAAACTATGACTATTTTAGATTTTCTCTAATCCCAATAATTAATGAAGTATTTAAATGTTGTAATAACTAATCTAGAGAATTTTTTGGTGCATTTTTCATCCCAAATGGCATCACCTTATAAGTGAATGACACCCATTATGTTGTGAAAATATTTTTTTCTAATATTCAATTACCATTGAGATTTGGTGATATCCATTAGAACCATCTATAATTGAGTAGATTTCATGATCTACAATGGCTTTAAGTACCTCATTGGTAAAGGTAATAGGGAACAAATAATTGACACTAGCATCATTTAGTGCATGATAATATACACATACTCAAATCTCCCTTGTCTTCTTAGGTTTCACTACCATGGGACTAACCCATATAAATTTTTAATTAAATAAATGATTATATATTCCACCATATAATCAATTTATTCTTTTCCTTTAATTTTCATATTTTTATTCAGCTTATAAGGTCCATTTTTGATTTGTTATGTGCACTCTTTTAGTTTAGAATGCATCTCTCCTAAGGAGGGGTATACACCCTTGACTTCAATGAACTTCATGGGGAAATATATTAATAATATCACAATAATTGAATAATTCATGAGACTTGTTAATTTTTTTAATAATCCCCAATTTTTGAAATATTTGGTGGTTTTTGTACCAATGTTCTCAATTTTCTTTCATGTTAGCTATTGATAGACTTTACTTGCTTTACCTTTCATAAAATCCATCACTTCCCTTTTTACTATTTTATCTATGATATTAATATTTTGAAAATAATCCTCATCAAACTTATCTATTGTCCCATTCTAAATTATCTTTGTATTCCTTTTAATTTCAAACAATCCTTTTAGATATAGGTCATCCTCACTTCCTAGATGAATAGAGCTAATTTCACTATTCCAAACCCTATAATAGGACTTCAGACTAAATTCCTTTTGTTTCTTCTTATTATTATTTTTAAATATCCTTATGAATACTTTAATTTGTTCCATATTGTGATTTCCATTAAATCATAAAGGTTATATCCTTCATTCACCCATGAATGCAAGGTTTGGGTTTTCATCCTCAAAAATAAAAGTCTAAATGACATATTTATAGGTTTGGAGACATTTATTAACCTCTCATCTACATTCCTAATGTATATACCAATATTTATGTAGATTATTTAAGGTTTATTTAAAAATATGCATATGTTCTTATTTTAATTGATGCAATTTCTAGACATCAACATATGCATGGGCATGCATCTTTCAGAATTATCTTTCCTGAAAGAAGGACCACTTTTATGAAATATAAGGTGTAATGTAGATCCCAATATAAATTATTTTGTATGCTTCTTCCCAATTTACTTTAATTTATCTATGAACAATCCACCAACTAGTTGTCACTCCTTTTGGTACATAGTCAAGCACATTTACTTGTGTCTCTATAATTAGAAGATAATTATCCAACATCTGGATAAACTATATCAAATCACATGCTAAAAAATATTAATCTATCACCTCTCTATTAAAAACACCATTCACATGGGCTTCATTTCATAATCCCCTTGTACATAATTCAACATGTTGACATCTAAATCACCACTAGTAGATGAAGTTGAATCCAAAGACATATTACCTTCCATAGTTGGTTCAATTTAATCTTTATTAGTAGTACTTAGTTGATAAATATTTTCAATAGATGATGTTTTTCAAGATTTAATAGAAGGGTATTTTTACCCTACTATTTTGATTTATGGAAATGACTATGAATTATGAACTATATGAGTCCATTTATAGTCTACCTTCTGCATCCCTATTATAGTATACATAAGCTATGAAAAATAAAGAGAAATCCTAATTTTAATTAATTATAACTTAGGTTATATATTAAATTTAAACTAACTATATTCCTATTGTGAATATGGTGAGGAAGGTTCCTTTGGTATTATATATGGCTTACACTCAAACTTATTCAATGGTATTACAATACTAGTATCATTCAAATGTGTTTCCAACTAATTTTCCATTGTATTGATGATCATATGAATATCATGGCTAATTTATTATTGATCAAATTAGGTTAGTGAGTTTAATCTATCTTCATGTTAATCAACTCAAATTATTCATGTAAAATTAGGTTATATAGTTTTATACAAACTAAGAGTAATATGATTGTAGATTAGATTTGGCCTCCCAATAGCTTCCCAAATATATCTAGGAATCATTTATATATTTATATAAAATTCAAAAAAAAATTAATAACTTAATATCATACAAGTTCAATATCAATTTTTTCATACACATCTCAATGTTTCTTATTTTTTGGCATACCAAACCATTCATTATGTTCTTGGTTATCCTACTTATATACAATCAAACAAATTATACAACATATTTTTAATATTTTAGGAAATATATAAAATTTTTAGGGTACTTAATAGTTTTATTATGTCATTTAAGGACTTTAATACTCCCTATTATCATAAGATTCATAAAAAAATTTCATACATTCAACCTCAGTTGTCATAGGATCTCCTTCACTGGTATATTTATTCTAAATTAACTACAATAGCTAGGCCACTTTATTCATCATAAAGTTATATCTTATAGGACCTAAATATATATCTTCAATTACCTTCCATGTTATATTTTTCTTATGCATCCCCAAAAGTTGAAGACCTTGTTCCTTATGTTGATTCATAGTAACATCCTAGGCACAAGCATGTTCCTTTGGATGAGAGCTTACCATGTTCACATTTTACATTATAAATAATCCTTATTAAAAAGGAAAGTTATTTCTTAATTTTCTCAATTAATAATTATATTTCACATTAATAATTTAAATAATAATAAAATTATTAAAACAATAATAACCTCTTCAATATTTTCATATAAAAAAATTAATTCCATAGCAATACTATTTTTTCCATCTATTAAAACATATAGTTACTGATTATTTTTATGTGAATAGCCCCCTAAAAGTTTTAAAAAATTGCAATTTAATTATAACATAATTCACTTGGAGTGAGATAAAATAGTCATGGAATATGATACTAAAACTTTTACCGAACCACTGTTGAATTAATTTTAACACAACATATAGGGTTAACACCAAAATCAATTTTTCATTATTCAAGACACAAAAAAAAATATTTTTAATCTTCTCAAAACAAGAATAGTCTCTATGAGACTAATCCATGATCAAATTATTAACTTCATTCTATGTAATTTTCATTCAATAGCATGTTTTAACCATAACTAAATACACATTAATTATTATTATTGAAGTTATGCCAAACCATGAGGTTAGAAACTGAAACATCTCAATAAATGCATTTAAACACTTTAAATTCAGACCAAATTAATTTTTTGATCTTAATTACCACTTAAACCTATATACTTTACTAATAAGATTTGATTTCCATGGTTCCAAAAAGTAAGAATGAAATTCTTTTAATCTACCTAAATAAGGTAGTCACTAAAATACCAAATAGTTTTCTAGTCATCAACCATATTCAAACCTAGTTTCCATTACAAGAAGCATATCTTTAAAATTAATCCTTATAAATGGAATATAACATTCAAAATATCCTAATAAAATATTTAAACTTTATTATATGAAGTTCAAATTACAATACCAAGTAAAATGAATATAGACTAAGATCGTAGAGAGAATACTCAATATCACATTGTCATATTATATGCCAAGCCATTGGTTTAAAGTGGAAAAAATTGAGTTTGGTTATTCTAAGCTCAACATAATGAAATAATTAATTAAATACCAAGGTATATTTATACAAGGAATAAATAATTGAAGTTATATGATCTTAAAGGTTTAACACAACATTCCCTATACTCCACCACAAAAGATGAAAACTAGCAGAATCAAAGGTCATTATGTCATCAAATATAAGAAGATGTGATCCATTGCTAATCCATACAACTAAGGTTTATATAACATTAAAAAATAAATTGAATTGAGAATCACAAGACCAATTACAATCCATCACTCCTCTTTTGAAGAACATAAAAATGATGATAATGAGGATTCAAACCTCCTAATGGTAGGGTATCCATAAAAGTATCCTAATGGTAGGGTGTGTGTGTGTGTGTGTGTGTGTGTGTGTGTGTGTGAGAGAGAGAGAGAGAGAGAGAGAGAGAGAGAGAGAGAGAGAGAGAGAGAGAGAGAGAGAGAGAGAGAGAGAGAGAGAGAGAGAGAGAGAGAGAGAGAGAGAGAGAGAGAGAGAGAGAGAGAGAGAGGTCACCATCCAACTCAATGCCTATAATGACCTTTAACTAGTCGCTATGGATTGCGAAGAAACTCAATCTCTTCTTTGTGCTTGAATGTGAATTTTTACAACTAAGTTCCATATATATCAAGATACTGATGCAAAAAAAAATTATTCAATATTAAAATAATTATATATTGCATAACTTCAATGTTTCCCAGCTCCTTAGAGCTTTCACAACAACTTTGAAGTATATGCACATTCGTGTTATTCTAAGTTTGTATTACAAGTAAGAAACACACACACACACACACACACACACACACAGATATATATATATATATATATATATATGTATGTATGTATTTATGTATGTATATATATATATGTATATATATATATATATATATATGTATATATATGTGTGTATATATATATATATACATATATACATATATGTATATATGTATATATGTATATATATACATATATACATATATGTATATATACATATATATACACATATATACATATATATATATCTATATATATATATATATGTGTGTGTGTCTATATATATATATATATATATATGTCTATATATATGTATATATATATATATGTATTTATACATATATGTATATATCTATATATATGTATATATATACATATATGTATATATACATATATATATATATATGTATATATACATATATATATATATACACACACACATATATATAGATATACACACACACACACACACACACATAATCTATTTGAAAGGAATGTCAATAAGCTAATTCCAAGCCTGAGTTCTTAGTGATTCTTATAGTGACACCAATGTGGTATCCCCACTAGCTACACTAGTGTGGCATCCCCACAAGTCTTTTTGCTCACTTCTCACTATATTGTTGGAGGGTGTTCAAGAAATGCTTACTCAGGTTCATCATTATACCCAATATTCTAGATTGCAAGGTTCATCATTATACCCAATATTTTGGAGTGCAATGTTCATAGTCAATGATCCTCATATTTAGCACCATTCTTAGTGATTCTTATAGTGACACCAATGTGGTATCCCCACTATTTACACTAGTGTGGCATCCCCACAAGTCTTTTTTCTCACTTCTCACCATTTTGCTGGAGGGTGTTCAAGAAATGCTTACTCAGGTTCATCATTATACCCAATATTTTGGAGTGCAAAGTTCATCATTATACCCAGTATTCTAGAGTGCAATGTTCATAGTCAATGATCCTCATATTTAGCACCATTCTTACTTTTATTTGGTGGTTACAATAACTCAACAACCATATACTCTATAAATATGGATTGACATCCATAAGGACACATGGCTTCACACTGCATCCGTTATTTTACCCACCTAATCTGTGCTTAAGAGGGGGTGTTAGTGTAGGATATTACATTCCTACTCTTTAGTTTACTTAGGTGTTATTTCCTTTGGAGATGTTTATCCCACATTCATGAGGATCATGGGTTTATGCCTTACTTCCACCTATATTGGGCAAGTTAGTCCCACATGCATGGGATAGTTAGGATTCTCCTATCTTATACCTATTTTTACATCTTTATTGTAAACTATTTGATATAGAATAAAAATTGGTTTTTTCTTAGTTGATTTATTCTTGTTGTGCAATGGTGAAGCTTCCATGGCAGTACTAATGGTATCTTGGAGAGATCTTGGATGAAGAGTTTTGTTAGCTCTTTCACTATTTATTTTTAATATAATACATTTCATATAATTGTATAAAAACCCAACAAATATCATCTATTTATACACATAATTATTAAAAAAATTATAGAGTTTTACATCTTCTTAATGCAATTTCATTACCATAAAGGAGAACATACATAGAGTTTTGTCACATATACAACATGCAATAAAACCTAAGAGGCTAATTTAAGTAAGAATCACTGTGCTTCCACATATAACATAACTTCCCTATTAGCATTATTCAAATTATTCTCAAGCTAATTCAATACAAAGATGCAGATTTTTTTATTATGTACTTCATAAGTTCAACATAAATGATATACCATAAAAACTGTGGTAGTATATATATGAGTAACTTTAATATCTTAACCATTACATCCATTTAAAATCAGATTTATATAGTACATTTATTTATTAAGAGCTTAACCAAAATATAAATGCAATATCCTTGTTGTCATTATGCAAGGTATAGGATACTCTTTTCTCCTTGAAATTACAATATAATAATGACCATGTATATTATGGATATGAATCAAATATTTGTCAACATATATTAGCATTCAACACAATGGTATAAATTAAATTGAATGAGGTCATATAAGAACATTCTACCTTCAACATTATTTACACAATAGAAGTCATTTTAGAAATAGGGTTTAAGGTTAAATAACACAAATATCACAAAATTCTCACAATAGAGGCATATCATTTTTAATGATATTTATCCATTTTGAAAATATAAATAAGGCCTACTTATATTCAAAACTATAAAAAATTCATAAATTATAGATCCTAACTTATTTAGAAACATTACAAATATTTCTCTAAGCAATCATGCATGAGATAACATGAATCTAATTGTACAATCAAACATCTACATATGGAATATATACCAATATACTTCAATTTGAAACTATTTACTGAAAGGGAGATGAGTAAGATGAATCCAACTATAAATGGCCTATACCACCCCAAATCATGAAATAATCCCTCAATTAAAAAATATGCAATAAAAAATACAAAGATAAATGACTAAGAGAGTGTGCATGCTTTATTAATCCACCATTAAAAATAAGGCTTATTTATATGATTAAAAAAAACCACAAGTAACACAACATGAGATCACATGGTTTAATCTTACAACCATTTCAATACAAGGAACCCATCTAGGGTTATAGCCCTTTTTTATAACTTGTAACCATCTAAGGTAAAAAAGCAAGTGGAAATTACAACCACATTGGTCAAATAAAGAAAGAATCAACTAAGTTTATTTCTAAACCAAATAAAAATCCAAACATAATCCACTTCAATAAAAAAAATATTAGGGTAGAAGAATAAAAATTAGAGATCCAATTTTTGTAAGGTTGGTATAGGTGATCACTTAGAGAATATAAGATAAATGAGAAGTCATGCAAGGCATGGATTGCCTAGCATGGTTCCTATTATGCCTTCTCCTTTTGGTTACATATACCACTAGATTTTTCATGGCACTCAATATAACAGTAAGGTAAAATATGAGGAGATAAAATAAAATAATTAAAAATCACTTCTCAATCTATCATTGATTTCAAGATTGCTTATTTTCTCTAGCTTACTCTTTTCTTTCTTATCTAGATCAATATTTGTTTTTGGAAACTTTATAAATATGATATAAATCCACACAAAAAACACATCCACTAATTCCATGAATAAAAAAATTAGATATATGGAAAAATGGAGGCTCAAAATAGAAATGCCTCATAATTCCCTAGTAGAGAATCTAATAAAAATTGCACAAGTGAGCTCACCCCACTACCTTCTCAACTATTTTTCTCTCTCTTATTATTATTTTTGTCTATATTCTCTACTTTGTCTAGCTCCATGTCAATGACTTTGTGTATTTTATTTTCATCCAAAACCTTTTTAATCAGTAATTACTTTATAAATAATTATGTTTTATGCTAAAAATATTTGAGATGTGATTATAATGTCTCCTAGGGTCAAGACTATGACCAATGCCATCTTTAAGTATAGTGAACACTATTAGTGATTTTATAAATAATAAAAAACCATAATATTTCAATTAAACATGACAACTTAAATCTATAGTAGGCTTGTAATAGCCAAGTGGATTCTAATATACATATACATTAAGCTTTATTGGCACTATGCCAATCACAGCTGGAAAAACCCAACAGTTATCAACTACCACCACCCTAGTATAGGGTCACAAATCATAATATAATATATGCACAACACTATATTAAAACATCAAGAAATGATAAGTAATGGAAGGGTATTAATGTGTATATATATCTCATCATTGTTTACTTTTGTATACCTATATGTCACTTTTGTAATTGTCCACTGGATTCTTTCATTCATAGGCCTAAATCATTTGTCAGACTACCTTTAATCATTAAAACAAGCATCAAAATCACTTGTATTAAGAGAGTAAATAAATAAGGCATTGTAAAAGATAAGCATCATATAAAAAAAGTTGTGGAATATGAAGTACTATTCAAACTCGATAATTACATACAACTCTTAAAATAAGCATTGTTTCAAAAAAGGAGGTAAGTCATGAGAAAAATAATAAAAACTTATTACAAGGGTGTTACAATCACATTATATAAGGTTATATAGAATGGGGTATGACACCCCAATGTATAAAGGTCTACCCTAGGTGTAAATAATGTGATGCATCTATATGTCCATGTACCATATGTAACCTATATTTTTTGCATCCCAATCATGTATACCATGAAAAACATGTACATAGATATGTAATTCAACCATTAAATGATAAATAACATTAATCAAATTTGTTTACTATAAAATAAATTCATGCATAGGTCCTAGTTTTGTATTTTTAATTTTTTTTTTTTTTTTTTTGTAATTTAATTTTTTTTGTATTTTTTAATTTTTCAATTTGAAAGATGTTCCAAATAACCTATGATACCATAAATGGGATGCTCATGTTTAGATCCTAGATTGATCACTATGAATGTCACATGTAGTGGGTGAAGATTAACATATGTATCATTATCTAAAAATTAAAAATGATCATGTGCTATAAAATATATAGTATCATCATCATAGTCAAGATGATCATGTATGTGTTGTGTAGCTCTAGTAACCATAGGTTATGCCCTTTATATATCAACTTCCATTATAAAATGGAGAGATATGAGTTTTCACTTAAGTAACTTTTGTAACTGTTGGGCTAAATATAGAAAGTTTCAATATTTTATTACATACAATATTACTCAATTGCCCAAATCAAAATAATTGAGTTTACAAATCTGTATCAAAATCTACTTTGTAACCCAAAAATAAAAAATAATCTAAACATGTACTTTAAATTTAAACAAATAAATATGGAATAATAAATACATGTAGAAAATAGATAAATAAGAGACGCTAAAAAACAACATATAAAAATATTGACACAATATTTAACGTGGTTCACCCAAATGTTGGGCTACATCCACCAATAAACTCATCAATTCTTTTATTCAAACTTCCAAAAGAACTTATACAAGTTCCTATCACTTTCTGCCCCTCAATATCTGTATCAGAGCACTCCGAAAACACCTTTATTTGAAGATAATTTTTCTCTCTTTATGTCAATTACTACATAGTTGCATTCTCACCTTTTTTTTTACAATTCACAACTACATACTTATTATGACTCTTTTCCCACTTTTAAATGGATGATCACAAAAAATAAAGAAATAAAAAATATGTTCTAACTTCCTATAATTATAATTTGTTACAACTTTCTTGCAGAATAAGGAAGTATAGATCTATTACAATTTCCTTCTATTATATTTTGTTACAACTTCCTTGCATAATAAGGAAGTAAAATCTATTATAGCTTCATGAGGTTACAATATTTTATAGATATTAAAAAAAACTACTTTAAATAGTCATATGGCTATGACAATGATGCATGTGTTGTTTAAAAATCATCATCTGATCATCCTCAGTTTTCTTCTACATTTAATCAATACCTATAAGAGCATCATTAACAATAGACCTTCATGGCCCTACCAATATATATCCACAACATTAGGACAAAAATTTGACATTAACCTATTCCTATCAATTTATAACAGCACTTATATATAAAATCCTATAGCACTGGTCAAGTTGTAGGCTTTTTATTTTTAGGTTGCTTGTAGCAAATGCAGTCTTCACCTATAGGTTGCCTACAAAAACTATAGGTTTTATCTACAGGTTACTTGTAGCAACTACAGTCTTCACCTATAGGTTGCACATAAAAATTATAGGTTTTCACCTATAGGTTGCTCATATCCACTACAAGATTTACCTACAAATTACCCATAGCAATTGTAGGTTTCTTCTACAGGCTACCCGTAGCCACTATAGGTTTCATCTATAGGCTACCTATAGCAACTATAGGTTTATTCTACAGGCTAGCTATAGAAACTTTAGGTTTTAGGATTTTCCATTCAAATAAAATGAGGCATTATGTTTCCACATCTCTAATAATCTTCCACTTGAAGACATAAGGCCACAACACCAACTATTGCAACCTCTCACTTAAACTCAGAACTACTAATTTCTTCTTCTTCAAGCTCATGCTTGAAGTCCCATGAAATTTGAGTGTGCCCTCAACTTCACTACTAAAATTACCTTAGTAAGCATGTCTACAGGATTCTCCTCTGAGTGAATCTTCTCGATCTTGAACTACCCACTTTCCAAAACTATATGTATGAAGTGGTAACAAATCTCTATATGCTTTGTCCTACTATGAAAAGCAGAGTTTTTATCTAGGTGAATAGCACTTTGGCTATCAGAATATAGAGTGTACCCAACTTTCTTCACTCTTAACTCTTTCATAAATTTGCTTAACCATAACAACTCTTTGCTTTCTTCAGTGCAAGTAATGTATTTAGCCTCAGTGGTAAAAAGTGCAACAACTTTTTGTAGCTTAGAAACCCATGAGACTACAGTTCCTCCAAATATGAAAATATATCCAATGGTAGACCTTCTACCATCTAAATCACCTACCATTTCACTATCCACAAAACCATAAAACCCACTATTATAACCTTCAAAACATAAACACATACTATAGGTTCCATGCAAATATTTTAAAATACACTTAACTGCTAACCAGTGTTGTTTACCAAGGTTACTCATGAACCTACTCACTACTCCCACTACTTGGGATATATCTAGATGAGTACAAATCATAGCATACATTAAAATTACCATAGCTAAATCATATTTCACCTTTGTCATATAATCTTTCTCCTCTTGTGACTTAGGAGATTGTGTCTTACTCAACTTGTAGTGGCCAGCTAAAGGTGTAGAAATAGATTTACAATTTTGCATACAAAATCTTAACAACACCTTTTAAGTATATTCATATTGAGTTAAAGTTATTTTCTTACCCAATCTATATCTATTAATTCTTATTCTGAGAATTTCCTTGGCTGGTCCAAGATCCTTCATGGTAAACTCAAAAGAAAGCAATTTCTTCAATTCATGTATTATATGCATGTTAGCTCCACACAACATGTCATCAACATAAAGTAGAAGAATAATGAATTCTCCATTTTTAAATTTCTTACTATAAACACAATGATCACTATGAGTATGAGCATATCCATTCTCCAACATGAAAGTATCAAACCTTAGGTACTATTGCCTAGGTACCTGTTTCAAACCATATAAACTTTTCAGCAATTTACAAACCTTTCTTTCTTTCTCCTTTACCTCAAAACCTTATGGTTGATACATGTAGATTTCCTCTTCTAAATATTCATGTAATAATGCTGTCTTCACATCCATCTATTCTAAGTGAAAATCATTAGAAACAACAATACTTATTACAGTTCTTATTGAGGTAATTTTGACAATAGGAGAAAATACCTCTGAGTAATCAATTCCAGCTTTCTATGCAAAGCCTTTAACAACAAGCCTTACTTTATATGTTTTATTGCCACTCTAATCTTATTTTAAATGGAAACCCCATTTATTTTGTAGTGTTTTCTTATCAGGTGGTAAATCCACCAATTCCCATGTTTTATTGTGTTTCAAGGCATCCAATTCTACTTTCATGCCCTTTTCCCATTGCACACAATATTTATCTTGCTTAGATTATACAAATGATTAAGGTTCCCAACTTTCAGTTAGTAACAAATAAAATAAAGATGGAGAACATCTATCGAGAGGTTTACTTACTCTTTTTGACCTCCTTACCACAGGGGTGACTGGTTCACTTTGAGTTTCTCTTGGCCCAATATTCTTAGAAGACTCTATTTGGTCATTAATGACCCTATTACCATTATCTAATTATGTAGAGGTAAAGGGAGTATTCTATAAGTTCTCTATTCTTTCTCCAAATACACTTGGAGGTATGACAAGATTTTCTTTACCAAGTAGATTTTCCACTTTCTTTTCTGCAAGTTGGTCCCTATACATCACACTTTCATTAAAGATCACATCACGTGATCTCATAATCTTTCTATCATATAAATACTAGAAATGATAACCAAATAAGCTATCACCATATACAATGAAAGTGCATCTCATCGATTTAGCATCCAACTTCCTTCTATTTTCTTTATCAATGTGCACAAATGCTTCATAGCCAAAAACTTTTAAATGAAAGTAGGAAACACTTTTACCTATCCAAGTTTTCTCAAGAATCTCACCATTTAAAGCACTAGACAATCCTCTGTTAATCAAGTAAATATTAATATGAATTACATCTACCCATAAAGCAAGGGGCAAACCAACATGGAGTCTCATGCTTCTAGCTCTCTCCATAATTATTTGGTTTATTCTCTCACTTACCCCATTCTGTTGAGGAGTTTGAGGAACTTTTACTTCTTTTCAGATTCCTTCTTATGAATAGTAGTTATAAAATTCTTTTGAGGTGTATTCACCTCCATTATTACATCTTAAGCATTTTAGCTTCATGCCTAACTCATTTTCTACAAGGGCTGTCCAAATTTTAAAGGTTCTAAATACATCAAACTTATTTCAAATACAATAAACCCACAACTTGCATGTTGCATCATCCACAAACATAAAATAATACTTTGAGCCTCCCAATGAGTGTACAATGTTTGGTCCCCAAACATTAGAATGTATTAATTCTAATTTATTTTGTTTTCTTTTAGGCCCAACCTTCAAAAAAGAAACTTTCTTTTTTTACCAAAAACATAATGTTCACATAAATCTAAATTAATAGACTTTAAGTCTGATAATTTCCCTTTCTTATGTAAAATAATCATACCTTTTTGACTCATATGACCCAATCTTGAATGCCATAAATTAGTTTCTAGATAAAAAGTAGAAACTAATGCAGTATTAGAATCAATAATGCAATTACTCAAATACAGTGTGCCTTCCTTTTTCCCTCTGGCTATAACAAGATTAATTTTTATCACTTTCCAAGATTTTGCATTGAAAGCAACAGTACATCCATCTTTTTCCAATTGACCTATAAAAATAAGATATTTGGTAATACTTGGCACATGTCTTACTTCTTTGAGTATCCATTCATTTTCATTATGTATCTCGATCTTTACTAACCCTTTCCTACAATATCATAGGGTTCATTGTCTCCCAATAAAACTTGGCCAAACTTACCACTTACATAGTTTGTAAAATACGTAGGATTGAAAGTAGCATGAAAAGATTCCCCTGAGTTAATCACCCATGACTCAACCTTTGTATCACATGACAAAACTAAAGAATCTTGATACACAGTAGTATTATCACTTGAGGCAATATTTGCCTCTTGGTTATTATCATTATTTTGTTTCTCCTTGTGAATCTTTTTAGGATCCCACCACTGCTTTCTCATATGGCTAGAATTTTCACAATTATAGCATACAACACTTCTTCCTTTTGACTTGGATCTATGTTTGGAAGATAAAGATCTTCCCTTAGATCCATGACTCTTTCTCCTCTATCTATTATTTTGTCTCCCTCTGGATTCAAAATTTAGTGCATTGCTTGTTGAAGTCTCACCAGATGTCTTCCTTTTCATCTCTTTAGAGATTATGACACTCACAACATCCTCCATTTTAATAGTATTGATCCTAGACATGTTTTTACTCATATCCATCATAATATTATTCTAGGATTTAGGTAGGGAACATAGTAATAAAAATACCTTGAATTCTTCATCTAGTTTCACTTTCAAAGAAGTCAACTAATTTGTAATAGTATTGTAATCATTTAGATGTTTAGCTAAACTTGAATTCTCATTCATTTTTATGTTGAATAACCTCTTCATCAGATACATCTTGTTTACTGTTGAAGGCATCTCATATAACTTGCATAAGGTGGTCATAAGTTATTCTATAGTCTTTTCTTTAGATATATTGGAGGCAACACTTCCTCCTAAGTAGATCCTTATGGATCCCAAAGCTTTTCTATCCAAGACATTCCATTCCTCATTTGTTCTATTTCCCTATCCTTTTGCCTTTCCATCAAGCAGTAGATAGAGGTCCTTTTGATATAGAGAGTCAATCATTTACATCTTCCATAGAATAAAATTCTATCCATTAAACTTATTAACCACTCTTCTTCCATCATATACCATTGTTCAATATCTCCCACTTGAGAAGATATTACTCTGAGTCTAAGATCCTATAGAGATTTAAAACTTGGAAAATAGTACACAAAACCACACAAAGATGGCTATGATACCACATATTGGGTTAAATATAGAAATTTTCAAGATTTATTACATATAGTATTACTCAATTGCCGAGATAAAAATAATTGAGTTTACAAATCTGTATCAAAATCTACTTTATAACCCATAGATTAAAAATAATCTAAATGTGTACTTGCATGTTAAACAAATAAATATGGAATAATAAATACATGTAGAAAATAGAGTAATAAGAATTGCTGAAAAACAACATACGAAAATACTAACATAGTATTTAATGTGGTTCACCCAAATGTTGGACTACGTCCACCAAGAAACTTAGAAATTATTCTATTCAAAATTCCAAAGGAATTTATACAAGTGTCTAGCACTTTCTTCCCCTCAATCTCTATATCAAAGCACTCTGGCAACACCTTTGTCTAAAGATAAATTTTCTCTTTCCATCAATTACTACGTAGATGCATTATCACCATTTTTTTTATAATTCACAACTACATACTTTTTCTACCTCTTTTCCCACTTTTAAAGGGATGATCACTAAAAATATGGAAATAAAAAATCTATTCTAACTTCTTGTAGTTACAATCTGTTACAACTTCCTTGCAAAATAAGGAAGTACAAATTTGTTACAACTTCCTTGCATAATAAGTAAAAATATATTACAACTTCATGTGGTTACAATATTTTATAGATATTAAAAATAATCTACTTTATATAGTCATATGGCTATGATAGTGATGCATGGGCTGTTGACAAATCATCATCTGACTGTCCTCAAGTTTCTCTTGCATTCAATCAATGCCTACAAGAGTATCATTAAAAATAGACCTTCATGGCCCTACCAACACAAACCCATAACATTAGGACTAAAATTTGACATTAACCTAATCCTATCAATTTATAACAACACTTATATATAGAAGCCCATAGCACTAGTCAAGTTGTAGGCTTTCTATTTTTAGGTTGCCCATAACAACTATAGTCTTTACCTATAGGTTTCTTGTAGCAACTACAAGTTTCATCTATAGTATACCTATACCAAATACAGTCTTCACCTACAGTTTGCCCATAGAAAATACAAGTTTTCACCTATAGGTTGCTCATAGCCACTACTG
This sequence comes from Torreya grandis, assembly GCA_037957365.1. Classification (NCBI taxonomy): domain Eukaryota; kingdom Viridiplantae; phylum Streptophyta; class Pinopsida; order Cupressales; family Taxaceae; genus Torreya; species Torreya grandis. The sequence continues at coordinate 257,804 of JARHVA010005915.1, read as the reverse complement.
GATTCACCTATAGGTTTCCCATAGAAACTATAAGTTTCTTCTATAGGGTTTTTATATCCACTACAGGTTTCATCTATAGGCTACTCATAGAAGATATAGGTTTCTTCTATAGGCTTCTCATAGTAACTATAGGTTTTAGGATTTTCCATTAAAATAAAATGAGGCATTATGTTTGCACATCTCCAATAGTAACACCTTATGAGGGGGGTTCTGATAAATGTATAAATTACCTCTATTAAAGATCCAAAATGACAAATTTATTAGTAGGTTGTGAAACTAAATTTGCCATTAGTCAACTCAAGAGAAGGTGATCAATCAAGTGAACACAAATAAGATATGTATAATAAACTATGTCAAATATAACATATTTTTTCATCAATTGAATGATACTAATTTGGAGATCCTATATCATATATGTCATAATCATCAACGCCCACTAATTTGGACATGTCATTCAAATCACTATCATCTTCTACATTTTTAGTAGGATATGTCTAATTGACCAAACCATATTTTGAATTGGTTTATTATATCTATTTGTATATTCACTATCATCATCATTTTCATGTGTTTTGTTAGGTTCCAACTATTAAGACAAACCTATTTTATGAGGGACACTCCTCTTCATTCTAAGTTATTTTATATGTGTGAATGGTAAAAGGTTTGACTTGAAACTAAAATGTAATGTGATCATAAGACTCATATAGTTTTTCATGCATTTAATTTAACCAATGGGTTCCTAATAATGCTTTATAATTAAGCAACTTGGGGTCAATATGAAATAGAGAAAGAATAGTCTTGGGACCAAGAGATAAAGGAAATTGATTATACCCCATTGTGACTTGCTCAGGTAAATCTCCCTTTTTCAAATATTCAATTCCATATCTAAAATATCTAAGAAGATAAATATAACATTCATTAACTTAATCATTATCATCAATCATGTTGTTATTTCTTTACTTTTCATTTATGTAAATAGTAATGAGAAAAGGATTTATAACTGAAGTGGAATCTTTAGTTTCCACCTTGGAAACTAGATTTTTAACATTTGTATTTTTAGGTATGTATTGCTTATGAACTACCTTCTTAGGCACCTCATTTTTATTAAAATCATCTATAGATAGATTTTATTGTATCAATTATACTTTGGATATGGAACCTTAATTGGAATGAAGTGATAAATATCAGAAGTTGTGCTTGTGTATTTTTGTGTCTTAATATATGTATCCAATGTAATGTCATAAATATCAACAAGATATTGTATTTTATGTTTCAAATCACAAAACCTATCCTCAGGATGAAAATTAAATTTATGATAAGGCCTATAGTATGTAGACCTTTGCATAGGACATGTGGGAGGTAATATAATCTATTTTTTTGAAGTATGTGTATGAGAGTTTCACTTGGATAAATATAAAGCTTATGCCAATTTTGTGATCCACTAATCATAGATGATTTTTGTTTCTTAACCCATATTGGAGATGAAATATTTTTAGACACATAGGTTTTGAGTGGGGAGCTAGATATGTAAACTATAATAACATGCTTAATATTTTGGGCATGTGAAAGTTTATCTTTAAGTGACTTGACCTTTAGAGATAAGGATTGGAATTTTTTTAAAAATTTGTATATGGAATAATTAATAGTAATAATCTAATGTGTGGGAATGGTGACACTATGAATAGGTTCATTTAAGGGTTTAGTCATATCATTGATGGTATCATTAATTACACTACTTATCATGGGTTAGAAAGATGTGGCTCCATAATTAAAAACCATAGAAATTTTAAATTCAATATTCATATAATAAGTGTTATCAATGGGAGATAATAATTTTTCATCTAAATTAACATCCCTATAATAGTCAGTTTTTGAATTATTGGCATAATTTAAAACATCCATATTTTTTACTTGATCCAATAAATATAAAGCATTTCTGTTCATTTTATTAAAGATCAATTTGACAAGGTCAAAATAAAGAATTGACCATTTTAGGAAAACTATGATGGATTTTATGAAATAAAAGTATTTTTTTAATCAATATCAATAGATGGATGAAACCCATTTTTTTTTTGAAAAAAAAATTATCCTTCATCTATTAGTTAATTTTTTTAAAAAAATATATAAACCCCAATTATATAAATTTTATGGAATCAAAAAAGATTTTTTTTAAATCAATGTGAATAATAAAAACCTCCAACAATTTTGAAATTGTATGAAGATAAGAAACAACCCTAATAGGAGAATTGACATGAACCTTAGGTAAAAGGAGAAATGTGTGTGTGTGGGTGGGTGGATGGATGGGTGTGTAGGTGGGTGCATGCATGCATGCATGTACACATGTGTGTGTGCACATGCATATACACTTGTGATAGGGGAAATTATAAATCAGATTTGAAATTCAAAACCTTGATAGAGGATAAATCGAGAACCTATAGAAAACTTGAAACCCTAATTTATGAAGAAGCCTAGGTTTTTAGTGCTCAACTCAATGATTAGGTCCAATAGAATGTTTTATTTATTTTTTGATTAATGTGTTATAAATATATTAAATCTATAAATATTTATATTATTTAAAATAGATAAATAATCACATTAATATGAATGTAAAGGTTGATAGTTAATTCACTTAGATTATTATTAATTAAAAAAGTAAGATGGAACAAAGGTACTTTGTTTATCTTGACATTTGATTGCTCATTATGTTCATAAAATTTTATAAAAATTATTTGTTTCTAATCTATAACCAATCTAATAAAGAAAACAAGAGCTAAAATCATACTTAAACATTTTTGATAAAATAGAGATCTGTACATCGATCAATATTGTCTAGGATATGCCAACATTGTCCATGTTAATAGTGTAGGTATGTAATGCCTCAAACCATTATGCATGTACCTATAGATACTTCTTGTGTATGTATTCACCTTTAATCTTATGCATTAATCCATATTTTCTTTCTCCTTTATTTGAAAGCATAATTTCACTTTCGACCAAAATATGACCATTTAAAAATGGGTTAGTATGTTGGGTTGGACAAACCTAGCCACTTATCACTAATCAATTAATAATTTCCTACATTTTAATACTTTAAAGAGATATATAAATGGCCAGTTAGCAGGATCCTAAATAAATCCTAATATACTATCAACCTTTAGGGAGCTCATCTGGTATGGACCCAAGACTCTACCTTCAGGTCAATGAGTGGGCCTATCCATATATAGGGGCTAAGGGGGGCTATCTATAAAAATATATAATTAGGGTATCTAGTTATATTTATAATACTAGCTGATGGGTCCATCTTAGAAACTCTCCATTAGATTAAAATGAGAGTATCCATTATAAGATTTGGTTCTCATGTTTACTAAGTTTTATAGATAGCTTTTTTCTATTTCTTAGTTTGTACTTTTGTGTATTTACCCCACATTGGTTAGTTTGACTTCTTATTTTTCCTTACCTATATATACAAGGCTTCTCATTTGTAACATATAAATGTTATTTTATGGATATTATATGATATTTCCTTTATCTTTACATATCATCTTTGCATCTTTTATAACTTTTCTTGTGATGCTTTTGTTGTTAATGCTTCGGATATTGGTCTTGGAATGATCTTGTTGGCATTATTTTCATGGTATCAAAGCTAGAGGTGTTTTATCCATCTATTTACGAGTTTGCTACTTCAAAGGTTTGTCTATTTATCAAATTTTCTACTTGGTGTAGTGGAGGTGTTTTGTATGGATCTTTGATATTTTATTTGGCCATTGACATTTTTTTGGGGAGAAATTGTAAATCATTTTTGCAGAAAATTGTGACTCTCTTACAGATCAATTTTATCCTCACATAGGTGTCTGATTTAGAAAATTATTTCACTATTGGAAATATTACTTCGATACATTTCCATAAAGTATTCATAATAATGATTTTGATTAATATTAAAGGATATATGGGGCTCTGAATTTGACCCTACAAATCTGATTTTATGCAAATTTTTATGCACGATCAAGAAAAAATAAAATTAGATCTTGTATTTAAAGTGAAAAATCAGTATGGAAGATTGATCTATGTAGAAGATTGTTATTTTTATTTTCTAAAAATTTATTTCAAATTCTTTTTTTCTAGATCTAGTATAAATAATTTAATCTTTCTCTAAGCATTTAATTTTTGTGTAATGTTTATTTATTTGATCCATTTTAGTGATGGGAAACTTGTAAAAACTATAACTTTTGAACCATGACTCAAAATCGAGTACTATTTTTTTAAAAAGTGTAGGTTTTTTTATTAACCATCCATTGGGTTCACTTATCTTTTAAAACTCATTAAATTATAAAGTTCCAAATTTGGATGGCCTTACACTTTTTTGGGGTTTTCATTATTTTTGTCAGGAGATGTTAAATTATCATAGGGGGATTTGTATTTTTAAGAGGGTTCTTTTTCTTCTTGACTTTCTATTTATTTTTTTGGCAATGGATTCTTTCTTATTTGAGCCCCTCAACACCTCCTACTACATTATTTGGAATATCAAAAAGAAGATTCACTTACAACTAAAAGGCATGTGGATAATGTTGTGTGGTAACGTTCCCCACTTTACAGATGAGGAATATCTTGCTTTGATTGCATCTATGAAAGATGAGGCTCTTCAATTTATTTACCTCTAAGTTTTAAATAGTTTTTAGTGCTATGTCATATGTGCCACATCACAAAAGGAATATTGGGATGCTATTGTAGCCTTATTTGAGAAGGATATTAAGTCTTCTGGGTCTTTTTCACTCTCTTTTAATCTACCTCCTTCTATTATACTTTCTTCTCCTCCTATTAGCGAGGATTTATCTTTTGATGATGACACTAATGTTGTTTAAGATTTTATTCTTGATAGTGACATGGGTGAGGCACTATTGGCTCTTCCTTCTTCTCCTCTTAGTGAGGTTCACTCTTCAATAGTGACATGAATCAAGATTACTCTTCATTTTATGAGGACATACTTATTGATAGTGATCTAGATGAGGCATTCTTATCTCCTACACCTATAACTATTCAACCTTATTTAGTTGTTATTGATGACTTATCTTTTGATTATGTTTTGATTGAGGTACCTATTACTCATATAGTTTATACTCCTATTCATTTCATTTATCGAGAGGACATGGTTCTTGAGGATGTAGCACCTTCACCATCACTTTTGGAGATCATGGATGAGACATCATCATGACTTCATGAGGATATATTTATTGTTCCATAGTTGTTGTTCCTTCATCACTTAATCCTCTTTTTTGTGAGGATATGTGTTTTGACAGTGATTTTCATGAGGAACCTATTATTATTACACATTATAATTTGGATCTTGTTGATACTCTTTATATTTCATTTGTTTCTTGTCCCACTTTAGATCCACCTATTTATGTGTTTTGTTCCTTTGAGAATCATACTCTTGGATTTGGATCTTGCATACTTCACTTTATGGGATATACTCATGGAGGTCTTGGTAGATTCTTATAGGGTATTGTATCTCTTATTGGCATTGATATTTCTATAGGTGATGTGTCTTTGGGACATATTGTTTATAGCACTTAGGAAGAAGGTACATTAATGGGAATAACATTTTATTTTTGGGACTATCTCACCACCTACGTATATGGTTCCTTACATCCTTTCCATCCATGCAATATATATAGTATTGATCTTCATGTGATGTGAAGGAATTTTTCGTTAGGGGGATTCCACATGAATCCCTTCCTTCCTTCCTTTCCATATTTTCTCTCTTTTACATCATTTTTGGAGGGATTTTTGTTCCTATGTGTTTTCTTCCTTTCTCTATTTCATGGATATATGTTGTACATGAGTACCTCATCAGACCTTGTCATTAGAACTAATATTATGGATATGTCACTTTTTTTTGGCTATTTTTATCTTCTAGCTTCACTTTATTAGGGTGTTAAATTTGGTTCTCATGTTTTCTAGGTTTTATAGATAGTTTTTGTCTATTTCCTAGTTTATCCTTTTGTGGATTTATCACACATTGGTTAGTTTGACTTACTTCTTATTTGTCCTTACCTATATATGAAATGCTTCTCATTTGTAACATATAGTATTTATTTTATGGATATTATATGATATTGACTTTATCTTTGTATATCATCTTTACAGATCTTATAACTTTTCTTGTGATGATTTTGTTGTTAATGCTTCAGATCTTGGGCTTGGAATTATCTTGTTGACATTAATTTGATCCAATGTATTGACCTTAACATGTTTCATGGGTCAATAATAGTGGGTAATATCAAAAAGTAAACTAACATAACAAATCATAGACTAAACATGAAGATATAGGAGAAAGGTTTGCAACTAGAGGAATAAGATGATAAGGATTTTAAGAAACCTATGGCTTCCCTTATAAATCAATGGATGTTATGAATAAAGCTTCTAAGTAATTTTTTTACATTATTTTAAATCCAATGTAAGTTCTTATGATGGGATTAACAATCAAATGAACAAGTCCAATGAAACATAAAAAGCAAAAAGAATATATGTCTAGATTAATATCGATGAAAATATATGACAAGGGAAAAAATTTCATATGAGGAAGATAAAATAATGAAGTCAATATCTATGAGGAAGCCACATTTAAGGAACAACACATAAAAGAGGAAAATCTATGTAAAAAACTATGGTACAATAAATATGTATCAATGAGGGCCTAAATTCAAGTCATATAAATATGGATATGGTATGATACCAAGTTATAATATACAGACTAATATCAACCATGAGGGAAGTGATGTAAAATATACCCATCCATACAATAATGATACTCAATTACTACATGTACACAATCAAGATATGTGTAGACACTAAATTTGAATTATATATCACCTTAGTCTTGTACACTTGGAAATTACCTATCACGGTTGTGCCCTTCAGTTTTAAGACCTTATTATTGTCAAAATTCTTACATCAACTATCTTTTTGGGCCAAATTTAGAATCTCTTTGTTCAACCACTACTATTATAATGACCAAGCCTTATGTATTATGAAAAATTATATAAACTTGATAATTATCCTTCTCTACTAGTTTTGGACATGTACCTATTTTCTAAATTCTTAGACACTTATGTCCCAACTAGATTCCTACATCGATGTAAGTGTATCTTTTAAAATTGTGCATCCAGTTCCAAAAATTCATCTAAATTACAAATGATATACATCCTAAAGTTTATCCTAAGTGATTTAGTGTCATATATTTGCAAAAGGGATCGGTATATATAGAATATCAAACCTCATTCATCCCAAAGAACCTATAAAAGACCTAGTAAATACTAGGAACTCACAAGACAACTTACCAAAATAATTCAAATGAGAAAATATACACTATTCATCCTTATTTCCATATCAAGCATAGGAAAACTATCCCCATAGGTCTTAAGTACTAAAAGAGTATCCCATGAGCCATATTTTTTAAGTTACAATCTAGGTCACTCTATGTGCTTATCACACATTCCATCCTCATTCACACACAATCCAACACATAGTGGATAACTACATAATTTTGAGGCCTTATTCAGAGTATAATCTATGTAAGTAGTTTGCATTAAAATAGGGGTCTTTGGGGTAGCTCTATAGTTTGTGCCCACTAACCCATTTTTAACATAGTCACTCCAAAGGTGAGGAAGCTAGGGTTAGATCATTTGGAAAACAAAGATGTGTGTGTAATTTGAACACACTAAAATAAAGGTGATAGAAAATCTATAAGGATCTACATGGTGGAATCTGTATCCAATCACTATTCTATACTAGACACCTATGTCCAACTTGAACACTATCATTGATGTAACTATCTAAATCAAAATCAAGTGTCTAAGGCAACAAAATGAAAATTTACATGATCTTATGATTATTCTATAATACTAATCCAAACTAATTCTAGCATGTTTCAACCCAAATATACATATGCATAATGAACCAACTAAGTACTCTTATTTTTATTTTATTACAATATCAATCAATATTTGTACTTTCTATTTTTGGCATATCTTAGTATTATAAATTTAGAATATTTTTTAATCTAAATTTATAAATTAATTTACATAATATAGATCAATTTATCACCCTTGTGCTTATTCATTTATATATTCTTAACCCTAATGTAACCTTGTACCAAATTAAATTTAGTGTTAAATATTTGGTGAACCCATCTCTTTATGCAAAATCTAACTTATCCTAGGGTATTAAGCCTTTTTAGGTTCTTCATTATTGAATTTTTCTATATTTACTCTATCATTTGTCTAAAACCTAGCCATAGCCCTAGATTAGCTACCCTAGATTAGCTAATGTTTCTATTGAACACCTAGAGTTTCTTCATGGATAATTAACCAAACCAATGAAGTAACCAAACCTATACCTAATTAATATGTTATTAATGAAATTGAATCAAATACTGAAGAGGTTGTCATAGAAAATGAATATGATCATGAAAATAATGAACATGAACAAATAGATCGAGAGGAAGTTAAAGTTATTGTTATGTTTTGACACTATATGATAAAACCCTAAAGATATTGATGAGATCATCAACACCATATTGAAAACTAAAAAATAAAAATAAAATGTAGATAAACAAACAAATCCATCTATTCATCATGATATTAGAGTTATGGGCCATCCCGATATACCAATAACCCCCCCCCCCTTGAGCACATCATCACTTCATAATTCTAATAGAGGCATGGGTTATGTATTTACACCATTGTTCGCTCAAACCAATGAAGTAACACAACCTATACCTAATGAATATGTTATTAATGAAATTGAATCAAATACTAAAGAGGTTGTCATAGAAAATGAATACGATCATGAAAATAATGAACATGAACAAATAAATCGAGAGGAAGTTAAAGTTATTGCTATGTTTTGACACTATATGATAAAACCCTAAAGATATTGATGAGATCATCAACACCATATTGGAAAGTAAAAAATAAAAAAAATGTAGATAAACAAATAAATCCATCTATTCATCATGATATTAGAGTTATGGGCCATCCCCATATACCAATAACCCTCCCCTTGAGCACATCATCACTTCATACTTCTAATGGAGGCATAGGTTATGTATTTACACCATTGTTCCCTAAAATAAATCCTACTATTATAACATATTACATGGGAAACATTAACACTTCAACCTAATTACCAATTTTAATGGTTATATCAACTCAAAGTATGGGTACACATCTTTTGCTAACTTCCAAAAATTCAAATCTTAGTGATTAAAATGTGCAATATCTTGTCCAAACTATAAAAAAATTTCAATCCAAGGTTACAAATACTGAACAAAATTATATTAATTCACCTTATGCTATTGATTCACAAGAGGTTTTGCATTACCCTCTCACATCTAAAATATTTTTTCATCCCTTTCCAATTAGTTTTGTTGCACCTATGTTCATATTTTATGATGGCAAGGGTGATATTGAAAAAAATATTTGATCTTTGTATGAATCATGCCTTGATTATTCCTCTAATGATAAATTTTTGACTAAATTATTTCTAAGGAGCCTCAAGGACTATGATCTAAGGTGGTTCTATAATTTATCAATCCAATCCTTAAAAGCATTCAAACCTCTTACAGGCTCAACATTATCAAAAAGGTTTCCTACACCTAAATTATAAAAATAAAATAAGGAATTAATGAACCTATCAATGAATATGTTGTAAGGTACAAGATAATGTTAGATAAAATGACCAATCCAATGGCAGCTAAATATATTTAAGGCATATTCAAGTGAAGTTTTCTTGTTTCATTACATGATTTTATTGTTTTCATAAATTTAAAATATTTTGATGACTTATGCCATATTGTTTTCAATCATGAAATGAAATTTATCTCATTGAGAAAACTTAATTATGTAGCAAACACACTAACTATGTCCAATATCAAGTTCACTATCAAACAAAGTTATAAGGTGAAACCTATAGAACTTAAAAAAGAAACTACTATGGTTAATACAGTGTCATAATAACCTAATTGGATTGTCTTATCCAATGCAATAAGAAGAATATTTTCACACTTAACTTAGTCTCCATCTTTGTTACTTATAAAGGTTTCAGAGTGTCATCTCATATCTCTCCCTAATCCTATATAGGTTGATATAATTCAACCTCTACCCAAATGATATGATGTAAATGCTTATTATGGATATCACCAAGGCCTTAGGCATTCTATTAATAGATTTTTTACCTTGAAGCATAATATCTAAGACCTTATTGATGACCAAAAATTACATTTGATGATCCTCTAAAAGAATCAAGTTCACAACCTAGTGATCACCATAATCAACAAATATCTAACAACCCTTTGCAAGATCATTATAGGAAGGAAATAGAGGTGAAAATATCATATAACACACATCCTCATCCAACATATTATGGGAAATAATTAAATGGGATTATGGGTATTATACATGACATACACTCCCCCCCATGATTTAGGGACCTATTACTTTTGATGATAATGAGATTATGGATGATGACTCAAATTTTCATTCATTATTCATTTTATCGTACCTTGACCAAAAACCTATACATAGTGTTATGATTTATAATGGTGATAGTGATAATGTTTCCACCATGGAATTACTTACACATTTGATATATATACGCATGATGGTTTACACCTTTCAATCAAATTGGTCAGAGCATTTAATGGAACCTCATAGTAGGTCTTGGTGAGATTGACTTACCTTTAAAGGTTGGGATAGAACATGTGGTCACTAAATTCTTAGTTATACCATACATGGGAGTATCTGATATTTTATTAGGATGAATTTTGATACATACACTATGTGTAGTACCTTCTATAATTTATGGGTTTGTTAAATACATTCATGCCATCAAGGTAATTACAATTTCTAGAATTACATTTAAACATCCACTTGAATAAAATAAGTCTATACATAGGTAATTGATTATCAAGCATAATAAGATTAATCTTCTATGAAAGGGTAAGTAATATATAATCCCATCTCCTAGGTAGCCAATACTTGATATTCCATTACATAATAGATACAAAATGGGTTATACAGAATATTTATCTACTAATACATAACATATTTAGTTACCTAGAGCAACCAAACATGTTCCTATTTATGTTACTACAAATAAACCAAAAAAAACTCAATGATGGGTTCCACAAACCCCCATTCCTTCTATTATTTCCTCATGATAGTAGAGTCTTAATACATATGTAGAGCATAACAGATAATGCAATACCAAATGTTACACCTAGACATGATCCTTGGTAGTACCGCCAATTTATGGAGCCAAGTTCTGAGTGTGGATATTTATATGATAATTCTTTGGATGAGATCATAATATAGTATTTTCCTTTATAAATACTCCAAAAATACCAAGAAAAATTAAAAACTCAAAAATCCAAAAATATTCAGCATTTCCATGTATTATTGGCTCCTTGGCATCTATGTTATTATTTTCATGTTTGTATATATCATATCAATACACACATATATTTCACTCATCTTTTGAGTGTGATATAGGTATTAAGATCAGTTCATAGTTAAAACAAATCTTGCATATGTAGAATTAGGATCAAACATCAAAACTCAGTCATGTTGTGTGTGTTCTTTGAATCCAATTACTATTTGCCATGGGATTTAGGGAAAAAATTCATATTTCATGACTTTGATCAATAACATTAACTTATATCATATTTGGGTATTCATTAATAACCATGCTTTAACTCAAGGAAGGCTTGGGCATTACTCTACGACCAACTAGGCATCCATAGCCCCGATAGAGATGCCTTTGGATGCACTCAAGGCCTTTCTACACTGCCAGTCAAACATCCATAGCCCTAATGGAGATTACTAAAATCACCTCTACTTAGAAAGATATTTGAATTTTGTAATAAAGATCTTATTTTTGGATTTTTTCAAGTCATTTTGACTTTATAGCAAAGGTTGGAAACTAGGTTATTTAGGTTTAGGGATTTGGTTAAGTGTTTGATTTTCAGATAATCATCCTTAGATATAAACTTTGTCCCAAGAAATTAATATTTTTTAAGTGCAAGCATGACTATGGCCTAATAGTTTAAGCTTTCATCCTACATGTGAAATCCTTCTTAAAACCAAGCTTAGATTAGAACAAGGTTTAAAATCTCAAGGAAAAATTAACTTATCCATAAGTCTTCACTATCTTCTCTAAAATATAATATCAATCTCATATTTTAACAATCCATGATTAAAAAATGTTGAGAAGTCATACTTGCATTTTTGAATCATGAAGCTGTTGAGTAGTTGGATGAATCTTGAGCTAAAAATTCTCCAGGAGGACTTATTAGAAGTAAATAACAAATCAAAGAAAGTAAACACACTAAATAGAAAGAAAAAGAATAGGAATAAATGAAATAAGCAAAAAAATATGTAAAAGTGTTATATATAAACAAGGGAAAGGAAGGAAATAACAAGAAAAAAACTAATCTATCCTACCTACATTAATTCTAACTAGTCTTACATTCATTCCATGAAGACCCTAGGGGGAGTAGTAGAAAAGTAGTGCTTAAGGTATTGTCTATTGGTGGGTAGTGTGAACTCTGCTTCTTGTAAGTCTTTCATCTTGAAGGTGTTGTTTCCAAGTGTCTCAATAATCTGATAGGGACCTATCCATAAATGTTTGAACTTCAAATGTTTACCCCTAGGTTCAGATCCCTTGTCCCAAAGAATAACTAAGACTCCTTGCCTGAATACATTTATTTTTGATCGCTTATCAAACCACCTCTTCACTATGGTATGGTACCTACCAAAATTATAAAAATCCTCTTCTCATGCATCCTCCATCTAAATAATGTCAAGAAGCCTTGAGCTTTCCAATTCTTGATTCTCCTCTATGTATTCTAGTATGAACTTATATGTTAGTAACTTAAGAGTGATAGGAAAGATGGGTTCTTGGCCATATACCAACAAGAATGGAGATGCCTTGAGAGCCTAATTCTATCTACCTAAAGGGCATACTTAAGTAGCTTATGTCATATCCTAGGCTTGTCTATTATATACTTCTTTATTTCCTTCAACAAGTTCTTATTAGTTGATTCATATTCTCCATTACCCTAAAGATAATGGTTAGATGAGAACTTGAGAATGATGTTGTTATCATATGCCCATTCTGTCATTTCAATGGATATTAAAGTTGACCCATTATCATAGATTAAAGAGACTGGAATTCCAAATCTAGTGCATATGTTTTCTTCTAAGAATGTGATCATTTCTTCAATTCTACTTTATTTAGTTACCACTACCTCAGTCCATCTAGTACAGTAGTCAGTAGCAGTTATAATTATTTGTGAAATTTTGATGAATTGGGGTTGATTAGCCCCATGAAGTCTAATCCTCATTGAGCAAAAGGTTTATCTATCATAACTAGTTATAGTGGCATGGTTGCCTTAGTCTCTTTTGTGTTGAAGAATTGACATGAATGGTATTTCCTTACATCCTTGTGGGCATCCTTGAAGATTATGGGCCAATTTTAACTAGCTATAAGGATTTTATGAGTTGTTTTCCTTCTATATGGATGTCCACTTTCCATCTTCTCATGAAAAATGCTCATGATTTTAGCTACTTATTTTTTATATACACACCTCAAGTAAATGACTTTGAAGTTTTTTCTATATATCACTCCACATTTAATTAGGTAGTGGCTTGCCTTGAGTCTTAGGGCTCTTATTTTCTCCCTTTTCAACCCTATAGGACAATTCCATTGATCAATAGATGGATAATAGGATCATACCAGTCATTGGACTGAAAACTATGCTATTCAACCTGCATGACACTTAGTTTGGGTTTAGTATTGGTAATCAATTGAATTAGACCTTGGTACCTTACCAATTTTGCAATCTTCATTTCAATGTCATAGTCTTGAAGCACATACATCTACTTACCTCTCCTTTCTCCTATCTCATTCTGACTTAGCATGAGCTTGGTGGCAAGGTCTAGTAAGTGTGCATGCACCCTATTCCTAAGAATGTAGTGCCTAAATTTCTTCACCACCTTAACTAATGCACATGCTTTCTTGTCAATTAAAGAATAAATTAACATAGAATTTTTAAATTTAGTTCTCATTAAATCAATTGGATGATCACATCCATCAATTTTTTGAGTTAAAAATGTAGCAATAGTATGATCCAAAGCAAAGGAATAAAGGTAAAAATATTTTGAGAAGTCTAGAATTATTAGGACTAGAGCTTGCCCAATTGACTCCTTGGTGTCTTTAAAATCCTTCTTGGTTTCTTTGTTTCATTTTATATTGACATCTTTCTTTAGCATATCATTCAATGGCTTGATAATTTGTACAAATATAGAGATAAACTTTCTTACAAAATTATTTTTTTCCAAAGAACAACTTTAGTTCTTTCATACTATTAGGAGGCTTTATCTTAGACATAGATTCTACTCTTTTAGGGTTTATAGATATTCCATCCTTGGTGATAACATGTCCAAATATTTTTCCCTCGATAACATAAAAAATAATTTTCTTTGTGTTGAAGGAAATGCCATACCTTTTACACCTTTTAAATACTTATTGTAAATGCATGATGTGCTCCTCCCTATTCTTGGAAAAATAGTCAGATCATCCATGTATATAATAATACATTTAATTACCAAACCTTGGAAAGCATGATCTATGGACCTTTGAAATGTTGACCCTACATTAATTAGCTTGAACGGAATCCTCTTGTAGGAAAACATGCACTTAGTTGTAAAATTAGTTTTCATCTTGTCTTATTTTTTCATGAACACCTGGTTATACCCTGAAAAGCCATCAAGAAAGGACATCATGGTAGAACCAAAAAATAATTTGAATTACCTGGTCAAGAGAAGGTAGTGGTAATTATCTTTTTTAGATGTCCTATTTAGATTTATAAAATCAATACATAGTCTGATTTTACCATTTTCCTTCCTGAATGGGACTAAATTAGCAACCCAAGTGGAATGCCTAATAGGAAACACAATCTTAACATCTAAGATTTTCTTTACCTCCTTGTAAATTAGAGGTTCTAAAATTGGGTTGATAGGCCTCTGCTTCTATTTGAAAGGTTTGCAGTTATCCTTTAAAGGTATGGTATGGGCAATGGATTTTGGATAAAAAACCTTTAGGTCATCATATGACCATGCTCTTATATTTTTATAGTGGGTCAGTAATTCTTTGGCTCTTTTGGACTCGATGCTTGTACAGGCTATACTAATGTTAACCAACTGTGGTTGATTTTAAAGTCCAAGATCAATTATGTTACAAACCTTCCCACTTACCTTGGGAATCTTGGTGGCCTTAACTAGTCTATAAAAATCAAAGAGTCTCTCTAATGATATCATGCCTTTGGGGATCTTATTATCATTCAACTGAATAACCTTGTCATCAAGTTTTCCTTCAATGTTTTCATTATCAAAGAGACTAGCTTCATCAATAATGTGACCTTTAAACACTCTTGAACTAGTTAGGAAGTCTATGATCTATTGGTCATTGCTAAATACTTGTGAGTGGTTGACATTATTGAGCACCGAGGGATATGGGATTAACTCAATTGTAAGGATTTATAACTTGGAACTTTGATTGGGCATAAGGTTGGTTGTAGTTAAAGTAAGTTCATCAACATCTTTGTTTTCTTCCCTAGGGATTGACATATTGTTGACAGCATCAAAACATTCAATTAAGTCCCATACTCTAAATTTATACTTCTTAAGATAAGATAACTTGTACTGATATTTACTCTTGACCTGATTAACTACTAGTTCAGAATCACCAAAAACTAATAGATGCTTAGCCTCATGTTTGATTTCAAATTGTAATCCAAGAATAAGTGTTTCATACTCAAAAATATTATTGGTGCATGGGAACTAAAGTTTGTAAGAAGCATTATATTCTTTCCCAATGAGATTGATTAATACCACTCGTATGCCAGAACTTGATTTTCATCTAGCACCATCAAAATATAGTTTCCACAATTTGGGAAAAACATGAGAAATTTTAGAGTTACATACCTTGGTGGTATCAAGAGTATAAACAACAAAATCTAAATCAACCATGTTGACCCTATCATTGATTGCATTATACTCAATGATCATATGTTTAATTTTGGGATTTATTTCTATCCTAATTTGGTTGGGGACTCCTTTCAAAGGAAACCACATATGTGAAAAATCTACTGACATATAACCATTCGAACTCTTAGTCCACTCTCTGCTCAACAACATCCTGTAAGCATTAGGAATGTCCACCACTTGGATATGAATGAACTAATAGATTCTTGGCTCTAAATAAATATACATGTGAACATTTAATAATTCACTAATCACTTTGAATCTTTATTTATATAATTAAGTTACAACCCTATCATATTTAATGGGAGTCAAACCTAATTGTTCACAAATGCCCTTAGGCATAATATTTGTAAATGCACCAAAATCTAACAAATAATTATGTAAATTCTTACCAAAGATCCTAACTATAAGTAGTAAAGGAGGAACATCCACCTTAATTTTGTGTATTATGACATTAGCATGTGCATACTTTTGAGACTTACCAGGTTTCTTAGACAAGGATTCCAACAACAAATCCCTTTGTTCTATGATCTAAGTCAACTCATGCAAGGTTATGTTAGCTTTGATTTTATTCATATCATCTACTATGTTATATCCAATCCTATAAGAATAATTAGATGCATCAATATTGGGTTTAGAACTAATTCCTTTAAGAGGCTCTAGATTGTTGTTTGATATAGTATTATGAGGAGTCTCAAAGTTATTTAGAGGAGTGGAAGTGGGAAATAGTTGATTTTAATCCCTATTTCTTAGAGGGTAAGTCTTCTTCATAAATTTTTGGAAAGCATGAATCTTTTTAGGAATTTCCTCAAATTCTTTTTCTTCTTGGAAAGGGAACTCAAATGTCTCCACCATGAGAGTTGAATCAGTAGATCTAGATGACCTTGATTAACCAGATGTACCTACATCACAAACCTTGTTAGGTACTACTTAAAATGTATCTAATTCTTCCTAAAAGGCTTAAAAATCCTTATATAAATCAATGAAATCTATCTCACCATGCTTAATAGTGCAATGAAATCTACAGTAATCAGTTAAAGCAACATCAATAAGATTTATGTCTATCATTTTCTTATCATCAGATGATTCTTTGTTGTTGTTGTGGTAGTAACTATCATTCTAAAACCTATTATTGGGCCTATTAAACCTTTAGAAATAAAATTTCCCACCACAATTCTCCCCATTATTTCTAACTTTCTTTTATAACTGAAGGAAATTAGTGCTTAGCTTTTGGACCATGTTCAATATAGAGTCGCTCTCATTCTTGAGTGTCTCAAAACTATGAGCTTGGGTGTTAGCACTAGATGTAAGCATTAAATATTTATGATCCTATGGATGATGTCCATGGGAAACATTTTTTAGGAGACCTAGGTTTTGAGTAGGGTGTGCATGACTCAAAGGTAGTTGGTTCAAGACTAGAATTTGGTTCAGGGTAGACACATTTTGGTTGGCATTGGGAATGATATTCAAAATAGGTAGATGTGGGTTGATGTTAGGAATGGATTATGATAATTACTCTTAGGGTTGTATCTGGTCATTAATAATCACCACATTAGCATAAGTTAGAGATAATGTGTTCATGGGCCCAATAACACTCTTTATAAACACAAAAGTCATGGGGTCCAATGCATTGTTATAGATTTCTAAGGAAGTATCATCAAGTTTATACAAAGTTATGGTCCTACTAAACATTTTATAAAACCTATCATTGAAGGATCTTATGGGATCATTTGAGTCTTCTTTTATTATGGTGAATTGATAGTACAATACATAGGGACTAATGATTTTACCAAATTGGTCAATGAAAACATTGTTAAAATCAACCCAACTGGTAATATAGTTTTCAAGAAGATTTAAAAACCATTCATACGTAACATCTTTAACATTGAAATTAAATATCCTACATGTTACATCCTCATGTGTCACATTAAAAAATATTAAAGCATATTTGAAACTTGTAATGTTTTCTTCAACAGTTATAATGCCATTAGGACTAAATATTGGCAAATACTTTTTGGTATCATGTGGAAGGTCATGTACCACACCTGGCACATTGATTGAAGAAATACCTATACAAGCCATAGATTGATAGGGGTCAAATACTCAGATCACTCTAGATTGGTGAATTTGGAAAAGACTTTGAAAGTCTATGCATGCCTTTGTCTCACTTAGTTCTCCTATGAACTTCTAATTCAAGTAGAGGTTCCCTAGTTTTTAAACATGACCTTGTTTTGATCCGTGGTAGTTCCAAATTATGGGATTTGAATCCTATTTGAAATATGATGTGTTAGCCTTATATTTTTAGATTAAAATAATTAGACTTGCATATTAAGCAAATTTTGTAAATATTTATACAAAGGATGGTAAAGGACAATAATTTTTAACTAAGTTAGCTCAAATATGTATCCAAATACATAAATATGAATGATTTTTATAACTCTAAGCTCAAATAAACTCAAATTTGTAAAGGATCTATGAATCCTTGATCAAAATAGCTATTACTAACCTCAAACCTATTGAATTGATGAATCTTAAGCTATATTTACCATAATTAAGCACATACCTTCAAAGAACATCGATATTTGTCTAAAAAAAGCACAAAGATGGGTCAAATACCATAAATATCAATGATATTTACATAATTGGACAAATAATGACACAATTATGCAAAGGTCACACCAATGTTTGAACACAATTCAAAAAAATGAGCAAATATACTTTAAATATATAAAGATCTAATGGGCCCTCCTTCTAGCACTAGTGAAGCTCACCTATTGATGCCTTAATATGTATCACAGGTGCTTAGAGTGTTTAAATAACACTTATCATTTTAGAATTTAGATAATTTAGTGAATGAGTTACAGGTTGTGATAATCATGTTATCCATTGGGAGGTAAAACAAGTGATTGTTTCATAATATTTATAAAGTTTGATGGTTAGGAGCCACCATGGCTAGCTAGTTATCTTTGCAAAGAGTGAAGTAATTTGAGATAATATTAGTGAATTATGACAAATCTAATATAAGAAATAATCTAAGATAGATATTTACAATGGAAGTTAAGATAGAGTGATCTGGTTAAAAAGGAAGCAAAAGGAAGGGTAAGGCAGAAAAGAGATGTTGTTGGTTTTTATCCCAAACATTATGACAAAGTTCAAATGTCTTCCAAGCATGCACTTAAATAATTTATAATATGAAATAGCATGAGCTCAAATCTTAATACACATTAGGAAAACATCTAAGGAAAGAGAAAATTATAAATAAGAACCTAGTTCGATTTAAATATCTACCCTACAAGCAAGCAACATTAGCCCAAACATATGAAGAGTAAAGGAAATGAAATGAACTTGATAGTTTTCAATCAACCTATAATTGACACAAATTAACAACTCTGTAATTAAAATATGCACGCTAAGATTTCACAAGAACCATTCAAATCTATGAATGAGAACTAGCAAGTGAGAGAGAAACCATAATAGCAAATGACACAAATTAATATGGACAATCTTTTCAAAATTCATGCTTGCATTAATTGCTCAAAAGTTTACAGTAGTTCTTGGCTCAAAAAACTCCCTCTTCTTTTGATAATAGACAATACCCATTTTATATCAGATCAAGGTAATATGTTGGTTGGTCTCATTTAGTTACATTTGTATAATATATAGGATAGGTGTCCTTTATATTGCATTCTAGAACAAATGACTTTTTCCTTTTAGTAGACTGGTTTATAGATAATCTGCTTCACAAATTGCATGTGGTTGTGAACTTGTATTAAATTGATCACTAGTGGTCCACAATCCATTCAATTTCTTAGGCTTGATTTATGGTGATCATAGGGTCAAACTAAGGCTTTCCTAAAAAATTTACAATGCTTAAAAGGTGGGAGCATTGGACTTAAGTGAGCATTATGCCTTAGATCACATATTTGTATTTTTATTTTCATAGGTCCACTAGATCTTTAGTTCCTATTACTTTTCTACTTATGTGGCATCATCTTGGCACATGTGTGGTATCTTTGTATCACTTTTACACCAAAAATACTCATCAATATTCACATACTGAATGTTTCCTTTTAAAATCTTCCCTTCATCTCACACCATTAGATTACCCTTACACGGATTGACATAGGTCATTGATCTCAATCTTGAGATTTGAAAGCCATTAGTTATTTTGGATATGTTATACATGATTATGACATGTGTCATTACCATGTTTATTCTGAGTTATGTTAAAAATTCAACATCAATTACACACCGTTAGATCTCTTTGCTATCTTAAATTTGACATCCAGGCGATCATCATTTGACGTTTGCACAAATATATTTGATGGGTACATGACCATCAATTTTAAGCATGTCCCCAAGACTATTTGTTATCTTAAATCTAACATCTATATGACCGTCATTTAATGTTTGTGTGAACATCTTTGATAGACATGCGATCTTCAATTTTAAGCATGTCCCTGGGAATATTTTCTATCTTAAATTTGTAAATGTGTTTGACGAGTGCATGACCATTAATTTTAAACACATCCTCGAGACTATTTTATATATTAAATTTGATGTCTACATGACCATCATTTAACTTATACATGAACATCTTTTATGGGTGCACAACTATCAATTTAAACACATCCCTGAGACTATTTGCTATCTTAAATTTGACATCCATAGGACCATCATTTTATGTCCATATGAATATCATTTGATGTCTATGTGAACATATTTGATGGGCATATGACCATAAATTTTAATCACATCCCTAATAATATTTTCTATCTTAAATTTGACATCCATACAATTTTTATTTGACATTCGCATGATCATATTTGATGGGCATGCAACCATCAATTTTAAGCACATATTTACGATTATTGGGCCTACCAATTTTCATTTTTAATTTCATTCTTCATCATGCGTATGCCACTTTATGGTCTTGCATCATTCGATTAATTCTATATGGGAAAATGTAGATCATAGATCCTATATAAGTACACAATGTTTAAGTCAAGTTTGAGAGCAATATAAACTTAAGTTAAAATATTAAGCTAAGGTTCAAGACATATTAAATTTACCTCATGAATTCCAAGGGACTTGGTAGTGGGTAATTATTTTAGGCTTTTTTCATCGAATAAAATATTTGACTACATAAGTCTGAAGGGTCCTTTTAGAAAACCCGAAGGGTATGCTCAAAAGCTTGAAGGGTCCTTTTAGAAACTCCCAAAGGGTATGTCTAGAAGATAAAGTGCCCTTAATAAAGAGCCTGAAGGGCACATTCAAAAAGCTGAAGGATCATTTCAAAGAAGCTAAAGGATCATTATTTTAGGTAAATTGATAAAGGGTAGTCTTTTGGGGAAATTATCCCAGATAAAATGTCTGCCACATTTCCCTCGAAGACCAAATTTTATCTAACAAAATTTCTAAAGGTCAATTTCTTGTGGAAAAAAAGTTTTGAAGGGAAATTTATAAAAATTTGAAGGGTCATTTCAAAGAGTTCGAATGGAAAAAATGCAAGGTCCAAAAGAATTTACTTAAAACATAAGTCTAGAAAGTTAGAAACATAACAAAATGACCTTGCATTTGACTTAGAATAAGTTAGGATAGAAGGGAACAAAAGAATTATGGGGTATAAAAGAGAACAAGCATAAGGATTTTTAGCCTAAGGTTTGGTTGTGTTGAAAAACACAGACAAGCCTTAGGATAAAAATTAAACTAGGTCCATGACATGATTAATTCATTCCTACTTAAATTTAAATAAAAATCTCTTGCTAAATTTAAATTTAAATTAAAAAGTCTAGGTAAAACATTAGGCTAGGGTTTCAAAATATGAATTTAATTAATCCATTATATACCAAGGTTATTAAAATATCAATTTAACATTGAAGCACAAAACCCTAAGCATGTTCATTCCCAAATGGGCTCAATTAAACCTGTAATCTGAAACACAAATATCTAATGTTAGCACTTTAGATAAGATTAAACTAGAAACATGAATAAATAAGTCAACCAGACCATGGTGTGGATGATATTCAAATAAAAATAATGTGTAAACATGATAATGACACTCTGATCAAGTTTCTCTTCAATTTCAAGGTACAAATTTTCAAAATTTGACACATGGGTCCCCATTTTTCATAAATAGAGGTATGTTGACCTCAACAACATGCATACCTAGGCACATGATATATGCATATACAAATATTGGGCCTTATTTCTAATCACATCATTAGTAGATTTGGGGAATCCTTTTACCTTGATCATGATAACCTAGGTTACATTATTATATTATAATTTATATTATCATGTTTGAGCTTATGTGCTTACACATGCATTTATTTGTGCTTATATCTTTTTTAGTGTACTTGACATGCTATGTACTGAAAAAAAAATCCAACACATATATCCAAGGACTAGTATGTTATGTTTTTGATGGTTGCTTATGATTATATACTTTATTTTTAGACTTCCTTGGGTGTGTTATTTTTTTGATATTGTCTTGCATTGTATTACTTATTTGAGAATTTAAAGATGCTATATTGATTGTGTCCCCCATGCCTTTTTTTACCTATTATGAAAATTTCATATGTCATAGTTTGTTTTATGTGTAAATTTGACTAAATCATGTTTCTTCGATTTTTGGAATATTTAAACATGTTCCTTGTATGCGGTCTCCTTGGACCATTGCCTCTTGTTTTGATTTTGAGTTATCTTATGTTTGTACTTGATTTCTTTTTGATATTTTAATTTTAATCTATAAATGTTTACATGATTTACATTATGCATCTTAGGACCTAATGTGATCACATACTATGTACCTTATTACTATATTTACCTAAGCATGCTATTACTATATGCTACATGATCCATACACATATTAAATTATTATCTTATCATTTTTAGGTAAGGTAAATACCAACTTCTAATTCACCTCACCTCAAAAGTGGGGAATATTAGTGGGGTCATGTCCTAGAGATATGGATTCCACATTTTTACAGTTTCAGATTATAATGGGGACATGTTATCTACACTTGCATAATTGTTATATTCGTTAGATTCAATAGGGGCATGTCATGGGAACACACTTTCAAAATTTAAAACTGGCCAAATTTCATAATTATATGATTCAATTACACATTTTTGATATCATTTTATACATTGGTACCTTTTTTATAATGGGTTTTATCTTGAGACATATATGAGGTGCATATTCCATGCAAAGGATCACCTTAAATTGAAGAATCAAATTATATTTCAAATTAAAAATACTACTATGGATTTTTATCATACCCAAGATGGAATTTTATAGACTTTATTGAGCCAATATACAATAATAGTTAGTTCACCTTTTAGCAAGGTTAAGGGGATTAAATCAGTCAATCTTACCAATTTATAAGTTATAATTGATTAAATAATCTAACTTAACCATACTTATAAGATGGAGTGATTTAGTCATCCACCCTCATTAGATATATAGTTTTATTTTATTAGATCACTCATACTCACCCAGTTATAAGTATGATTGGGTTACACGATTGAGATAATCTCAATGGCCATGTGGTAGCTCACCTTTTTTCCAATGTTAGGGGAGTGATTTCCTCAAATATATGTATGGATGGATGGACTTATAGGCTTCCATTTTGTCTTAATCTCAGCTCCAAGTATTCATAATAAATCATCTCTTCAAATTAAATTGCCAAATGGTAATATGGTTATACTTATACACAAGTGTACTCCTAACCTTTCTCTCTTTACTTTAAAGTATTTAAAATTATTTAAATTATAGATTATATACGCTAATTATATACTATAACATGCTATTGGTTGCATATTAGTCACAATTAAATCACACAAGTGGGACTCACACAAAGGCAAGGTGTGGTATACACACCCAAGTACACATTTCTTTCCTTTAAACTAGCAATTTATTTACCAGATTAAAAGGGGGAAAATGTAGACAATAAATATAAATTATATAGCACCTCGGTCTTATACATTTGTAAAATACCTATCATGGTTATACCTTTTAGTTATAAGACCTTCCCACTAACAAAAGGCTTGTGTTCACTATCTCTTCATGCCAAATTGTTTATCTCTTAGTTTGACCATTGTTATTCTAATGACCAAGCATTATATATTATGCAAAATGATATAAATCTGATAATTATCCTTCTCTTCTAGTTTTTGACTTGTACCTATTTTATAGCTTTTTAAACACTTATGTCCCAGCTAGAAGCCTATGTTGAAGCAAATGTCCCTTTTTAAAATAAGTGTCCAATGCCCAAAATTAATCTAATTTTCAAATGAAAATTAACCTAAAGGTTGGACTAAGTGATTTAGTGTGAGATATTTTTAAAAGGGATTGGTATATATATGATATCAACCCTCATTCATTACAAAAAACATAGAAAATACCTAACAAATACTAAGAACTCACAAGAAAACTTACCAAGAGACTTTAATCAAGCATTCAAGTGAGTAAATATAACTTATTTCATATTTATTTCCATATCAAGCATAGTATTGGTATCCTCACAAGTTTGAAGTACTAAAGGATCATCCCATGAGCCATATTTGCTAAGCTATAAGCTAGGTCACTCTATGTACTTGGTTATCATGCATTGTATCCTCATAAACACACAAGATAACATGTAGGGGATAACTAGATAATTTTGAGGCCCTATTTAGAGTATATGCTATGTAATCAATGCCCATTAATATAAGGGTCCTTAGGGTAGATCAACATCATGTGCCCACTAACCCATTTTTATTACAATTACTCTAAAGATGAGGAAGGTAGGGTTTGATAAATTTTAAAAAGAGTGATAGTTTATGTGAGAAATATGAACACACTAAAAAAAAGGTGATAGAAAATACATAAGGCTCTAGGTGATCACATCTATATCTATTCAATATTCCATACTGTATACTTATATCTAACTTAGAAACTAACATCGATGCAACTGTCTAGAATTGATGTAAGCATTTTAGGCCATAGAATGCAAAATTACATAACCTGAAAACTATTCCAGAATCTTGATCCAAACTACTTCTAACATATTTTAGCCTAGATCTGCATATACATAATGACCAACTAAATATTCTTGTTTTAATTTTATTTAAATATTAATCAATCATTGTATTTTTTATTTTTGGAATATCTCAGTATTTTAAAGTCAAAATATTTTTTATTTGAGTTTACAAATTAATTAGCTTGCTATACATATGTTTATCACCTTATGATTTTTCATTTATATATTCTTAACCCTAATGTACCCTTAAAAAAAATCCAAGTTATGATTAAATAATTTGTATACTCTATGTAAGGAAAAATGACATATATACGATTTATTTAAAATATACATGTATAGTAACTAGAGAAAAGGATAGAAATATGTCACCATGTAATAATAAGTAATGTATATAAATGTCCCCCATAGGTGAGGTGTGAATAAATCTATAACCATATATAACATAAATGTCCTACATCTTGCCCACTCAAACTATACAATGAGAAGTATATGTGCCAAACATGAATGTATAAAAACCTTCAGTATAGATAAAATAAGCATAATAATCATCATATGAATAAGATAAAGGAAAATATATTATTATTATTATTATTATTATTATTATTATTATTGTCTTGAATGAATATTGTTTGATTTATTATTTTTTTTAATTTTGATATTTAATGCACATAGTAAACTATGTATAATGATGTAATAATTAAGCAGTATATGTATGTATGGATAGTGTATATATCACTCAAATTGTAGTCATCAATGCATAGATGTAACAGACTCAATGTAAAAAATTAGCATGCAAAAATTAAAGAAGCCCTAGGCCATGAATAATAGAATAACCTTGAATGATGAGGCATAAATATGATTTTTAATTCAAATAAGTAAGTATCAAAATTATAGGCATGTCATGTTTGATGGATCTCTAAATATATGGTAACCCTTAAGCAAATTATCAGGTGTATTGAAACCATATTAAAGTAAATCAAAGTAAGCAATAAACTAGTACAAGGAAAATGTCATAATATTTATGTGTTGAATTCCATGTTATGTCTTATGAGGCATTAATCCATATAGTTGGGTTGGTTATTTCCCCCCCAATATGTCTCATCTTAAAATAGATAATCATCATCAAAGAATTTGTTGCATTGATATTGGTCATTGGACTTGAAGTTTCTTTATTTTGAAATACCTTTAGGAGGCTGATTTTATTTATAAATAATGCCCTTTCCAAAGGAATTTTTATTAGGAAGAATGATTTTTTCATAGTCTATTATCTCTTGAATCTTGTTTCTTACAGTGGTTCATCTATTTTGTGAATGTCCGCTTTTCACATGATATGAATAGTCCCTTTCTAATATGGTGGCCTATGGTTTGAAAATAAGTTTTACATAGAATGAAATTTGATCAATTATTTTCCTGTTAAGTCCTTTACTATAGTGTATTGATTATTTTAAAAGTATGTCATTTTGGTTTTAATGGTTTCAATGTCTTGCATTATTGTTAGTTTTATCTTGGTCATAGATAAAAGCTACATTGACTTATGAGTATTAGATTTGTTATATTCCTTACTACTTGATGTTTGGGTTTTAGGTTTGACTAATTATTATTTCTCTATATCAATGACCACATGTGTAACAAAAGTGAATGATTTTTAATCTATGTTAAGTAACTTATCCTTAATATGTGATATGAGACTATTAATAAAGATATGTTGTCTTTCAATATCACATGGTTGATAAATAAATGATATCATATGATGATTAAATTTTTGGAGAGTTGTCAATAATGTCTCTAAGGTGGCTAAGGATGTTGATGAGGTGTCATGTGTGTTAGAATGAAAATTATAAAATGTGCTTCAGTATTCTTTAGTGTTTAACTTAGTGAGGTTGTTGATAGATGTTATTGATGGTATGGTCATGTTGTAGAGACCTTATGGGGTGTCAAGAGTACTTGGTGTGCTTGTGTAAGTGAAAGGAATTCATTAGATCAGTCATATGAATGTCTAGGTTTTCCTTTTCATATTGATAGATAAGGCTAAATAGGTAGATTTATGATACCAGCATTTGCAGTATGGTAGTGTTAGAAGGAAATAATAAAATTGTGGTGTTTATGTTTGATCCTAGTTTATATGGTATAAGTTTTAGGTCATGAGGTTACATGTAGAAAAATATATCAAGGTGAAAATTTGGCCTCCCAAGAAGATTTCAATATTTCCCATACTTAGCCAAATTTTCAATATTGAGTGACCTTCATACAGGACTACCAAGTATCGAAACAACATTCAATTGGATCAAATATCTAATGATGAGTGTTCAATCGAGTAGATAAAGATATAATGGTGAGCACAAGGTCAATACGTTAAAGGATTCTATGATTATATGCATTAGTGACATGTGTCACAATCTGATGTAGGGTCATCCTCAATGTTGTGTCAAGTTGGTAAAAATTCATGATGGTAGCCCAAATTTGAATTTGGAGTCTAAAACAAGTTTCTTACCTTTTGTCTAATTTGAATTTTCAAATTTGTAATGAGGGTTTAAGAGTGTGTTTAGGTGGTCTAAGTGGGTGGTAATGTTATGTCATGATGAAAGTGATGTAACATACCTTTAAGGTCTCAAAAAATGTCTTACAATGGATATAAATACATATGTCAAGTTAAGTTGTGAGGTGGCATTCCACCACCCTACGTAGGTATAGGGGTTGTTAAAAAAAAAATTAAATCAAGAAATAGTTATATATATTTTTCTAAGATTTTTTATCATAAGTAGGAAGTATATAATGTTTTTTTAGTTTGAATTAGGAGATATATGAAGAAAACAGGGTAGACAATATAGTGAAAAAGAGTGAAGGTCTACCAAGATCATATAGAACTGTGTGAGTCTTTTAGTTATAAATAAAAGTTACAGATGATTGTATTATTATTGTTTATACAAGTTTTCATTCTTACATATTATGATGAAATTTCTTTTTAATTATTTAGAAAACTAAAGTGTTGAATTCTACATTGAGGAGTTATTGTAATCTTAACAGAGTATTGTATTGCATGATTTGTATGAATCATGTGTATAGAGAAAAGACTAAAAAGAAAGAATGTATGAGAAAACATTATGGTTGTGAGACATGTTGTTGAATTAACTTAAGGAAATTTATTAATCTATAGTTTGTTTTGATTCTATATCACTTTTGCTAAGTCATTATACACTGTGTTGTTATGGGTTTGCATACAGACCCTATCTAACATTTGTTGAAGAGATGGTGTATGTGTATATATAAGAAAATTTAATGTTGGATACAAGTATATTATATTTAATTAAATTCTAGAAACATTCATACAATTTTGGGAGTGTTTGTAACTTTATGAAACCCCTAAATAGTTCCCCTCATTAGCCTTATAGATTGTGCCTGCATGCATAGATTAACAAATAACTTATTTGAAAAGTTAAATAGTGAGTGTTTTTGTATTTATTATCCATTTAAACATGTTTGAAATTCTATCACATGCCTTTTTCATCCATTATAGTCCAAATAATTTCCACACATAGGTCTCAAGTGACTAGTTTGCTCTCTTGGGTTTGTGAACCCTGTTACAACCCTGTAGTTAGGGTTTCATTACTAAAATGTGAGTAACAAGAATTTACACCATAAAAAAGTATTTAAATTTTGTATATATAAGGAAATTTGTTATTATTAATATATTTTAAACTTTATAAGTCGTTCCCATACATATTTGTACGTAGGCAAGAGACTATGATTGACACAGGGTTTAAGGGGGTAAGAGACCTAAATAGGGGCTTGAAAGAGACTAGAAACATGGTCTAAAGTAAGTGATAAAACTTGAAAATTTATAGATAGATAAATTTGGATAGAGGCTCATATGAAAGGTGGATATTTTTTCAAAAATCCACTTTAGTTTTTTGTACAAGCAATAAATGAAGGAAAAAAGGGCTACAAGAGACCTTGTCCAAACTATTGAAAGTTATGAATAAGATGGATAATGCAATGAAGGGTTGTTTGAGTTGAATAAAGAGCCTAATAAGAGTTTAATGTAGATGATGATGATGTGTTGAAACTTATTGTAAGTTATAGTTTAAGAGTTAAGTGGTTTTGACCTAAGGAGAGCCTTAAGCCTAGAAGGGACTACTTTGAGAATTTGATTGTAAAGAAACATAAAGAATTAAAAAGTATGATTTGCATGAATGAGAATGACTTGTGTGCAAGACCTAAAGATAAATAATATGATATTTTAGAGTTTCTTAAGAGAATTATATTGAATTTTGAAAAGGAGGAGAAGTTCGATGAGCAAGAGTTAATAAATATAGGTGAAGGAGCATAAAAGGAGCAAAGTTTTAGAGTAAAGTGTTGATAGATCTACATCATTTGGTATCAGAGCCATCTAGATATGAAATTGGTAATTAATGTATGTTTCATATGGATAAATAATTTTTAGGTAAGGAGGTAGTTTTTAAGGAGTTTTGTTGAGAAATAGAGTAAGAAGGCAGATTAAGGAAGGTATGATCTATTTTAAGGTTGGTTTATTGATTTTAATGCATGGTTAATGGTATGTGATAGGTGGGGAAATAAAATGAGTGAATAGAGTGGTGGAAAACCTTGAAATAAGAGAGCTATTAATAATCTCAAAGAAGATAAGCTCATAAATAGAGCTTAGGAAAGTGGAAACAGTCCAAGTGTGAAGGACAAAAGAGGTGGAAAGGCCCTAGTGAGGTCTTAAGTAGAGAACGAGAGGGGTTCCAAGTGTGAACCAAAAGAAGTGGTCCAAGTGAGGAAAACAAAAACAAAAGTATGTACCCAAGTGAGGTACTCAAGATAAAGATGAAAGAAGGGGTATAAATAAAAGTAAGAGACAGGGTTAAACCTAAATTTCATACCGAGAAGAAGATGGAGATAGAGATAAAGGAAATGAAGGATAGATTGGAAAGGATGGAAAGAGAGTTATTTCATATGTGGAATGTGTATAGTTTGAAATGTGAAATCAAAATAAATAAGAGAGTCAAGTGAAAATTTATATAAATAATGCAATATAAAGCAAACTAGTAAGTGATGGAACATTTAGAGAGACAGTTGAAGAAGATGAAAACACAACTTGCCATGGAAGATCATAGAGAGGAAATTGGGCCTCAAAATTTTTAGTATAACATTAGTTTGTCATGGTTAAATGTAGGTCAAGATATGGAAAGTGAAGAGAATGATTGGGATGAAGACATTAATTGGACAATAGTCCATAAAGAAGAAGTTGATGAATGGAAAAAAGTAGGTGATAAATAAGACACAACATGTCACATGAAGGTAACAAATCTGGACCAAGAGGGCAAAGGTATAGTAGGTAATGAAGTGCATATAATTTTTTATGAATATTATGAATATGATGTTTTGTATAAAGACACAATAAGATTGTTTGAGGAGTTCATTGGACCAGTAAAGAAGCAAGAAGCACATAAAGTGATTAAAGAAAGAGATGAATAGGTAAAGGAAGATGAGACTAAATTAATAGTCCATGAAATGAAGATGTAAATTAATGAGTTGCATGATTGGATAATCAAATAAAGAGAAGTTGTACTAGATGAAAATAGGGTAGAGGATGATTTCAAAAAGTATATGGGAAAGCAAGAAATCATGTAATGGTCACCAAGTAAGGAGGAGAGTGTGATATGGAATAGGTATGTTGATGAAGAGGTAGAAATAACAATGTTAGAGGAGGCAATAGAAAGATAATGGCAATTCATTCTAAATACCATGAAGAGGGAAGAGGATTATGAAAGAAGATAAATAATAAAGAACAAACAAAGATATAAACAAAGGAATGAAAATAAAAGAGAGATAGATTACAACATGAAATGGATGGAAAGGAGGACAAAGAATTCAAGGTACAAGTGTGGCAGTCAAGAGCACACACATTTATATCAGATCTTGAATGAAGAGGACTAGAAATTTTATCTCCTTGGGAGTATGATGCAGGGGCATCCTAAAATATCCCACTTTTAGTGCATAATAATGGTTAAGTGTCGCAAAGTTTGTGTTACTTTGGTAAGAAGTCATGACGGTAAGCCAAATTTGAATTTGGAGTCTAAAAAATGTTTCCCACCTTTTGTCTAATTTAAATTTTCAAATTTGTAATGAGGGTTTAAGGGTGTGTTTAGGTGGTCTAAGTGGGTGGTAATATTATGCCATGATGAAAGTCTTTTAATATACCTTTAAGGTCTTGAGAAGGGTGTAGTTTGAAGTAGGAGATATATGAATAAAATAGGGTAGACAATGTAGTAAAAAAGAGTGAAGGTCTGCCAAGATCATATAAGACTATGTGAGTCCTTTAGTTATGAAGATAAGTTGAAAATGATTGTATTATTGTTTTTTATATAATTTTACCTTATTAAATAATATTATAAAAGTTATTTTTAATGATCTATAAACTAAATTGTTGAATTCTGCATTGAGGAGTTGTTACAATCTTAACAGAGTACTGTATTGCATGAGTTGTAGGAATCATGTATATAGATAAAAGACTAAAAAGAAAGAATGTATAAGATGCCATTATTGTTTTTAGATGTGTTTTCAATTCACTTAAGTAATTTTATGAATCTTTATTTTGTTTTGATTCTATATCTCTTTCACTAAGTCATTACACCCTATGTTGTTTTGGGTTTGCATACAAACCCTATATAAAGTTTGTTGAAGAGATGGTGTAGGTGTATAAATAAGAAAATTTAATTTTGGATATAGGTGTATGGTATTGAGATAAATTCTAGGAACATTCATAGAGTTTTTGGAGTGCTTGGAACTTTATGAAAACCCTAAATATTTCCCCTCATTATCCCTACAGACTATGCTTGCATGCACACATTAACAAATAAGTTATTTGAAAAGTTTAACAGTTAGTGTTTTTAGATTGATTAACAATTGAAAAATGTGTGAAATTTTATCACATGAATTTTTCATCCATTACATTCCAAATAATTTCCACAAATAGGTCTTAAGTGACTGGTTTGCTCTCTTGGGTCTATGAACCTTGTTACAACCCTATAGTTAGGTTTTCATGACTAAAATGTGAATAACAAGACTTACCACAATCAAAAGTATTAAAATTTAGGGTATATAAGGGCCTTGGGGAGTCTTAATATATTTTAAACTTTATAGTTTGTTCTTGTACATTTATGTATGTAGGTAGGAGACTGTGATTGACACAAGGTTCAAAGGGGGTAAGAGACCTAAACAGGGGCTTGAAAAAGATTAGAAACATGGTCTAAAATAAGTGATAAGACTTGAAATTTTGTAGACAGATAAAGGGGGATATAGGGTCATATTAAATGTGGATATTTTTCTTAAACTCCAACTTAGTTTGTCTTACAAGTAATAAATGAAGAAAAAAGGGCTACAAAAGACCCTGTCCAAATTAGTGAAAGTTGTGAATAAGATGGATAATGAAATGAAGGGTTGTCTAAGTTGAATTAAGAGCCTAATAAGAGTGTAATTAATATTTTTATGATGTTTTGAAACTTATTTGGGGTTTTATTTCAAGAGTTAAGTGGTTTTGACCTAAGGAGAGCCTTAAGACTAAAAGGGACTAGTTTGAGAATTTGATTGTAAAAAACCACAAAGAATTGAAAAGTATGATTTGCATGAATGAGAATGGATTATGTGAAGTTCCTAAAGATAAATAATAGGATATTTCATATTTTATTAAGATAATTATATTAAAGTTTTCAAAGGAGGATAATTTTAATAAGAGTTAGTAAATGCAGGTGAAAGACCATAGAAGGAGCAAAGTTTTAGAGTAAAGTGTTGATAGCTCTACATCAGAATCATGGAGAATTGGTAGTAGATCAATAACACATATGTGATCATGTATATGGAGATTTATGGCATGCATTAAATCATTTAAATGGAGATTGATGGTGTGAATCAAGTCAATGAGTCAATAAGCTCATATTGCTTATGGGATTGCCAAGTGGCATAAAGTAAATACAACAGGGTACATAGGACTACCAAGTGGCATGAATTAAATGGAGAATGGTACATATAAGGTACATATAGATACCACATGGTGTAAGAGTGGATACTAATATTTGGGTTCATAGAAGGCATGTGGGGCTGTCAAGTGGCTCAATCTCAGAAGCTTGATCAAAGATCAATGACCAGTATTGATAGTTAAAGCTAAGAAATTCCCAAGGAGATAGACAAAGTGTATTTAATTAAATTTATATGGGACAAAAGATGAAGACACATGTGTGAATATTTTTCATTAAATAGTGACTATTGGAATTTGAATATTCAAATTAACAAAATAAAAACCAGTCTATATTGTTTTACTTATATCTTGAGCATATGAAACAATTTGAAGGTGGTGTAAAAACTGAAGTTGTAAAAGACTCTAAGGGATATAAAAAAAATGTTTATAATGTTTAAATGTACATATAATTTTAGTTATTGATCTCCAAAGGTGACTATTTATTTATTAATGACGTTCTAGTGTACAAGACTAATGTTTGATTAGACTGTGCATATACAGAGGAGTGTAGTGATAGATGTAATCACTTGAAGGTGTATTAGGGGTCATAAAAAGTGGAATTATGCATTTTTAAATTGTCATGTGTTCCTAATTTAATTAGATAAGTGTTAAATGGGTGAATAAGTCTCCATGAGACATATAAGGGCTATTAAGGCCTAATTGAAAGGTGTAGCTACTTAAGAGTGACCCATGGATGTTATGGCCAACCTATGAGGGTGGTCTTGAGCTATGTATTAGTTTGATATAATACTTAAGGGTTAAATCATGTCTAATGGCTGACTAAGAAGATGATATTCATGAAGGATCTATAAAGAGTGAAATCAAAAGTAATGGTTTTTAGAGGTGTTAAGGATTCACAGAATTGATAGTTGAGGAATGCAAGAAAGAGAAGTGAGAGTCTATCAAGTAGATGGACTGAAGATAAAATTAGGTTGATAATTATGTGTATGACCTTTAGGTCATAATTCTAATG
The DNA here is from genome assembly GCA_037957365.1 of Torreya grandis. Classification (NCBI taxonomy): domain Eukaryota; kingdom Viridiplantae; phylum Streptophyta; class Pinopsida; order Cupressales; family Taxaceae; genus Torreya; species Torreya grandis. The sequence goes on along the minus strand of JARHVA010005915.1, from coordinate 223,688 downwards.
TCTCAATAGTGATCATGTAGTTTTGAAGATTAAGGATGGGCAAAGAGGTCTAGGTTGATCCAAAAGGGTGTTTTGGATGCATTACTTGTGTGTGAAAGATTTTGAGAGTGTAAAGGAGAATGAGTGAAAATAAATGATTTCATCATCAATTTAATAGTATCAATACGTGCTCAAGGTGATTTGAGTTTCAAGGTAGCTGAGTGGGTGCTTCATTGCCTAGGGGGTTATAGCCTCCTTGCTAGTTGGTGCTAGCTAAATTTCAAGTGGGTGCTTGACTAAATTACAGGGTTGGTGTTCCTTGATTAGTTAGTTTTGGTCTAAATTTTGAATCTTGTCATTATAGTACTAACATCCATCTTTCAGGGTTTAGTGGGTTTTATCCCCCAAGAGGGTTTCCCATATATGTCATGTGTTATGTGTTTGATATTGTTTCATCTTTTGTGTTCATATGTATGAATGATGTGTATGCTTCATGATTGTATGTGTTGAATGATTAAGGGTTTGAAGAGTTTTAAATTTTATTGAATATCTAGCATCACTAATTCACCCCCAGTGATTGTACCTCTAATATAAATATAAATATGTAATATCACATTGGTTTATTGAAACCTTATTTAAGATGTTGAATACTTTTGAATATAGTTCTAGGTCCATTGTTGGTAATGTATTAATTAGGAATACTTTTTGTAAATGTCCCATTTAATCTAAGGAACCTATAAAAAAATAATATAACCAATTTAATGTACAACTCACTAAATTTATGGGAAATAACTAAAGCATCATTAAAGAATAGTCCTTAAAACCACCTACAAAAGTTGATATTGAATGAAGGTTGTAAATGGAAATTTTAGAATGTAAGATAATCTAAAAAATCAAATACAAATGAATTATAATCTAAACTAAACTTAGCTTCAAGGATAGAGAAATAACAATAAAATAAATTTAATTAAATGACATACTTACAAAACATAAAATGTGTGTTCATCAACTTCTCCATTATGTGATCAATAGTAGATTTACTCTTGTGCTTGATGTGGGTTCTCAAATATTCTCCAAACAAATGGAATTGGTTATTGTGTTGTTGAAAATAGATTTGATCTCAATAGATTGGCAAAGATATTTTTATAGAGTTTAGATAGTTTGAAGGTGGATGATTTGAGTGGAATATTGCATGTTATTTTATAGGATTGAAGATGGTGAGATGAATAGAAGAGATTAATATGAATTTGTTGAATTATTAAAATAATCAATGGTTATATTTTGAGTTATCATCCCAATGTATGGTGACTAATTCACATGTTAAGAAGAAGTGGGAGAGTTAGTTGGTAGTTGAGTGACTCAGCATGAATGGGTCAAGATAGTTTAAAATTCAAGGGGATGGATCACAATTTAGTTTAAGTGTTCTAATATTACTCATGACGTGGTTGATTAAGTTGAGGAAGTGGTTATATGAGTCAACATTTAGTTGAGATGAACATGGAGAATGTCTAGATGAGGTAGAAAATCTAGATTTTCAGTTAGTTTTAGAGGATAATAGGTAAGCATGATTTAATTAATTAATTATGAATTAATAAATTATTTAAAATTTTTAAGGAAATGATTTTAATATGAATTATAATTATGGATGGTAAATATTTAGTGTGTAAAAGTTAATATCTACACTAAATGGTGAAATTTAGGTGTCTACATTTGCCCCTCTTTTAAAATTGTGTTGTGAAGCAATGTCATTTCAAAGAATAGAAAACAAAGTAGAGCATTGATGATTTTGGATAATAAAGTTTCCTAGGTAAATATAAATGAATGTGATGATGCCCCATCAAGTTTTTTTTCAATAAAATGGACGAACACTCAAAATTATTGAAGAGAATATAATGAGATAAATGTAAAAAATTTCATCAATGATGGATATACTTGTCTCAATAAAAAATGTTTATGAAATTTTAGTACATGTAAATTATTTTCCACTAGATATTAAATTCTATATAATATATTTGTAAAAATAATATTTCTCATTTGTATACTGCATGCTTGGATGGTGCTATGTGAATCAAGGTTCACTGTAGCATATGTGAGAATAATATATCCTAAAGATGGTAAGCTATGGGATATAAAATTAAAAATATAGGATGTCTAATATGTGATAAATTATTTACAAGATTGATATTTTTTATCAAAAATAAATATTATTCATAATTTGATTAATTATTGGTATGAATTTTGGAGAAATTTAGTTGTGAAAGGTGAAAATAATGATATGGGAGGGAAAATATTTGAATGATGGATTTGAACATATATGGATGGAAGGTGTTTTGAAATTCATTTTTGAAAGTTAATTTTATTGTGTTAATTTTCTATATTTTAATTGTGATATTTTTCTTTGAGTTACATCGGTGAATGGATCGGATCTAGCTGATAAACATCACAATGAGCTTGTACGAGTTCACCAGATGCCTGATGGGAGTGGTGATGTGGTAACATTTTCAAGTTTTGTGTTCTAGTTTTATTTGAATTTAATTATAATTAAAATTATTTCACTAATTACCAAATGGTGAATTCGGCATCAATTATTTTGAATTCATCATGGTAAATGATGAAATCGCCAAAAACAAGGCTTAGTTTAGGTTCAGAAATTCTATCTAATGTCATGATGAGTTTATTGAAAATTTTAGAAAAATAATTGATAAATTTAGCTAAATAATCTATAACTTTAGTTGAATCATTTATAACTTTAGTTAAATCATCTAAAACTTTAGCAATTTTAGAAAACACAGTGGTGAAATCATCATAAGAAATGGTGAAATCATTGGAAGGGTACCCAAAAAATGATGTGTTGTGAAATTATTAGAGATAATTAGATGTGTTATTTTAATATAAATATGTATCTAAATAAGATTAACATATTTATCATTTGATTATGTGTAGGAAATATTACTGATCTATGTACATGAGAGAGGTGTTTAAGAACTTTAGAGTTGATGGTGTGATTTACAGAATATAAGGTGGGGGTAATAAAGGTGATGGTGCTAACATACATAGTTAATATACCATATATATGGGTGGATAGGGACTATCTAACTACATTGGTGGATCACTAGCATAGTGATACTATCACATTTCACTTATTGATAGGTGAGATGATAACTACACTAGAGGATGTATGGAGGATTTTGAGGATTCCCATATGAGGGACACATGTTTATTTGAGTGAGGGTACACATATGGTGACACTATATAGGGTGTTTGGTGATTATATAATTCTAATTATCAGGGGTGGTATACATATTAACTACTACATGTGTTTAGACAAATGCATTAATAATTGTATTGATGGTTGTTGTTGGTGGTATTGTGCTACCTAACAAGAGAAGGAGATTATTTCTAGTTTTTTTTATTATATGTGATCAAAGACATGTTGCAGATTGAAATATAGTTTTCATGGGTGGAATGTGTACCAACTCATGTATACAGGTATTTACACCATATGGTGTATATAAGTGGGGTGTTGATTTGTTCATCCACACTGTTATATGTGTAAGCATGAGAAAACTTAGATATTGAGCATATTAAAAGCCAAATAAAAAGGAGGAAATTAGATGATCCATTTTCATATGGATGTCATGTGATTATAGGGTTACTATAGGATGGCTATTGATGAGTTAGGAGCTAAACAAGGTGATGTGGAGGCCATATAGAGAGGTTGATCCACACTAGAGAAAGGATGAGACACACTTGGATTATGTGATGACTTAGTGTTATATTATTGGCTATCATGAGTACATTATTAATTAATATAGACTGGATAGGGTGATAATATATTTTGAAATCAGTCAGGGTATCCCAGTAGATCCTCATGTATTTTCATGAGTAATATAGGAGAGATCACATTGGGGCATAGGGATTGATTCAAGGGTTACAAAACAAATACAGAAATAGGTAAAAAAATAATGACTTTTTGTGCTAGGAGAGATGTAGTAGATACTAGTATGACAAATGATTATGCAATAAGGTGGGATCATCCACATATGCCACCTAAGATATGGAGGCAAATATTATAGGCTAAATTTAAATTAGCCCACTAAGTAAAGGCTTATACGAAAGGATATTGAGAGTTTCTCCATCACAAGATGTTGGAAGATATAGATATGGGGAGTAGATACATGGCATAGAGACCAGAGAGGTCAGAGCAGAACATATGCATGATAAATATATTAGAGAGGCTAGGAGAGATGGAGTAAAAGGAAAGATTCTATTGAGTGTGATTGATAGCGATAGAGATGAATATGGAGATATGGGGATATAGAGATGAGGCTTGTACTAGAGGAACATATAGAGGGAGGAAATAGAGCAAGGACATCAAGGTCAATTAGATCATCAGAGGACGAGGCCTTGATTTCTAGGATACATGATGAGATTAGAGCTTGGGATATTGAGATAATGTGATTGTATAGAGGTAGATGCAGCAAGGATAGACAAGCTAAGATGAGATCAACAAAGATTAGTATATTATAGGTTAGGTTAGATAAGATATAGGTTGAGATTGATAGGATGATAGTTGAGGGATGTGGGAGATATTGAGATTTATTGACAAATTATTCAACTACTCATACCCAGATAAAATTTTGACATATATGTATAGGGGGAGAGAGAGATAGAGAGATACACTACAAATAGAACTCATGGAGGAAAATAAGCTAATGATAGTATTGATTCAACTATATAAATTAGATAGTGTGATGATATCCATGGAGTAGGTGACCTACTACACAAGTTTTTATGAGCAGGTGGTGCCATTGAGATAGTGAGCACCATATATCAGAGAATACTCTTATAAGTGAACAACATTTACAAGGATAGGATAGACTATGGCTTCAAAGGGATCTATAGGACAAACATGTTAGTGTGTTATGGGTCCTCTAATGAGTAAACCATAAAAATATGATCTGAAACTATATGTAGATACCCATCTAAGGGTCAATAAGAGACTTATAAATATGATATTATAATGTAGACATATTTTTGAGGTGTAATGATGTATTTTGACACATTCAATATGTGTGTGTCTATACAGGTTTAGTTTGGGAATTTGACTTGTGTTATGGATAGGTTATGGCTTATGTATGTTTTACTTTTATATGCATGTTGGATGATCTATATGGATAGATGTGATTTTGTATATACACAATTTATTTTCCTTATTTTGATATGTTTGAGCACATGTCAATATTTTTAGCATTTATTATGGTGTAAGATAGAATGGAAAAATGTATGTATGGATGATCTAGATATTTTTATTTGTGTATTTAATCTTTTTTTAATAACAACAATAATTTCAACAATAATAATTGATTAAGAGATGAACAATCTTTATTTTATATAGCATAAGATAAAATACACCAATTGAATGGAAAGACCATATTGATTATTATGTAATACATGTAAGGATTGGAAGATTCATTTGTGCCATAATTAATGCATCATGATATGAGGAACTATGATCATAACATTTGTAATTCATGTAATGATCTTGACTCACAATAAGCAATAATAAAGAAAATAAAATGTTGGTAATAATGAAAACTGTAAGTATGATAAACAAGGAAACAAACATTATAAAAGGAACACACAATATATACTAAATAAAAGTAAACATAAAATATAAGTAAATGACTAAGCAAGTAAAATATAAATGCATAAAGGTGAAAAAATTACTTTTAAAATTCACAAGGAAAATTATTAATTAATAAAATGACTAATCATGCAAACTAAACAAAGGAATTTATATATGTCTTATGCTAGAGTTCAACCTTTGGTAATTGATATCCATGGTAATGTTAAACATTGGATGAGGAAATATTTAGAGGGGATGATGGACAAATAAATTTATATTATCTTTGATGGGTATGATTGGATGAGGGGGGTGGTGGTGGTGATCAAGCTGATCCTAGAGACCATTTATCTCTAAGCACTACATACATAGTCTACCATGGACAAACTTTAGTGGGAACATCAATCTAGATCTAGTTCTCCTAATATGGGAATGAATTAAAAATTTATGATGTAGTGTAGTTGAAAAATGAGGAGATGATGGACCCAAGAAATGAGTCTTTGAATAATTATTGGTTGATAGTGGAGATATGTAATATATGTTTTGATATGGATCAATGGATAAAGTGTTGTTGGATGAGTGGATACATATTGGTTAGATGATATATAAGATGTTACAAAACATAATCAATGGTATATTTACATGACTATAAAGGTCAAATCTCAATCTAACATGTCATGTTCAAATTAAAAGATGGGATTTATACAAGTAAATAAGGAGATGCAAACTAGATAATAGTTATATATGAAAGTGACTAATGTGATGGGATACCCCCAAGTAATTATGGTATATATAGACAATGTTTACACATGGTACCAAAAACTAGTTTTCACCATGGTATTTATCTAAAGTTCCATAAGAATGGTTTTCAATTTTGAACGGATTTATTTTTCCTTTTTTCTTTTTTTCTTTTTTTGATTTTGATTTTTATGTTTGACATATGACATATTTACAATAGTGTTAAATTTAATTAGGCATAGAAACACTTAAAGTTAATGATGTTCATGGGTTAATCAATCTTCTCTCCATATTTTTTGTCAAATTTGTAAGCTTTGAATGTATAGACCTAGCCAATTGGGTTTATTTTCCTTTCTTCTCTCGATCCACACTAGTATTCTGTTGGTTTTCCTTAAGAACAAGATCTCTAATTTTAAACTCTTAGGATTTAATTTTATTATAGTAGTTATGGTGAAGGTGGTTTTGATATAATTGTAATGGTTTAATGCATTAAGGCATTTCTCATCAAGGAGGTTGAGCTCACTTAAGCATGAAATGTGATATAATTAATTATCAATTAGGTTTTGCATGGATATGCACAAGGATGATAGCTTAAATTTAATGGGTAAGATTAACTTGGTGATGTAAAAAAGTGAATATGGGTTTTCCCCCATGGGTGTGCGCAGCATACATTTGTAGATGTTAGTCATGGCCAACTTCATTGATAACTCTTTTGATTATTTTTAGGATATTTTTGTTTGTTTCTTAAAATTGGCCATTACCTTATGGGTATTAAGGAGTGGAACACTTGTTTTTAATTTTATAGGTATGGAAAATGACCTTGACATCTTTATTTTTGAATGATTTTTAATTATCAAATATAATATCAAATGGAATTCCAAAGTGAAAGATGGTGTGATTCAATATAAACTTATAAATTTCCTTGTCGATGACATAAATTAATGGGATGGATTCAACCCATTTAGTGAAGTATGTATTGGTGGTAATGATATGTTTATGACCCTCAAAATAATTGGTATTGATTTTTCTAATGAGGTCTAACCCCCATATTAAAAATTTCCAAGGTGTAGTTATGTTTTTCAAATCTTGTGATGGGCTATGTATAAGGTCATTGTGTTTTTGGCAAGGTACACACTACTTAACATATTTACAAGAATCAAATTCCATTTTAGTATAATAGTATCTAATGCACAAAATATTTTTGGAAAGGACTGTGCAACTTGTGTGAGCACCATAAATTCCATCATGAACCTCCCTAACTTCTAAATGTGCCTCTTTAAAATTCAAACACCGTAATAGATTTCAATCATATATTTTTAAATATAGGTTGTTTCCAATGATGATAAAACATGAAGTTGTTTATGTGAAGGCTTTATTTTTATTATGGGTTAAGTTGGGTGTAATGATGATATCATGGGGATATACATAAATATCATGGTATGATGGGGAAGTGGGGCCAACAACCTCATAAACCATCTCTAATTATAGAATATCATATATAGGTATCATTAAATGTTCAACAATAAAATGATTATGATTTTTTTGGAGATCAAGTAATGAACCAATTGTTTCCATTACATCTGTTTCTCTATTACTAGTCCTAGGCACCTATTCAAACTATATAAACTATAAACATGCCTTAAGGCTATCCACCATATATTTATAATGGATTAAATTTTCATATTTGTCTTTAAAATCTTCTATGGTTTGTTTAATAATAATCTTGAAATCACCAAAGACTATAATATGTTCAATACCCCATTATATTTCTAGCTTGAGACCAAATATAAGAGCTTCATACTACATTGTTTGTAAAAGGTAACTCTATCCAAAATGATTTTGTAATTAGATATCCATCAGGAGTGACTAAAATAATACCTTCCCCTAATCCATGATTGATTAAAGAATCATCAAAATAATGCGATACTAGAGATTCATCTATAAACATAACTACTTTATCTAGAAAATTTGTAGTGAGAGGTGTATGATCTACTAGAGGATCTTTAGCCAAAGTATATGCAAGTACTTGTCACTTGAATGATTTTTGGTTGACATACTCATAAACACGAACCACTTATCCATTTTTATTTTTAGAGTTATTTTAGATAAGATATATTTAAGTGGATTGATTTTATCAATGATCTTTGTTTAATTATGGAGTATGTAGTGACAAAGTTTTTGTGAAGACAAAAACATGAGACATGATTTTTCCATAGGATAATAATTTATCTCATAGGACACCAAATTTATTCTAAATTATTATACTACTCATTCACCCCCTTCTTCAATTTTTTGTGTTAAAAATGTTCCCATTACATATTAGGTTGTTGATATGTACAAAAGAAACAATTTGCTTGGGGTAGTGGAATTAGGATTGGTGGATTGGAGAGACATAATTTAATATTTTCAAATGCTTTGTGACAATATTAATTCCAATGAAAATGATTGACCTTATTAAGTATAAATTTAAAGGGGTGACATATGTATACAAGTTGAAATATGAACCTTTGGATTGCTCAAACTTTGCCTTGAAAAATGTGCACATGTTGGATATTTTTTCATGGAGGCATGCCCATGATAGTTATAACCTTTGAAGGATCAGCCTCAATGCATTTATTTGATACTATTAATCCAAACAACCTTCTTGAATTAACTTGGAATACACACTTCTTTGGAAATGGAATATGTACTCTCTCATTATTTTAAAATTATGTAGAGGACCTTAAGATGTTTTGCACTAGTCTTGGATTTATCTAGGATGTCATCTACATAATATTCCATGATGTAATGTATCATGTCATGAAATATTTACATAATTTATATTTTAGGTAGGTAATTATAGCATTCTTATGGCCGAAAGGCATTACTTGATTAAAAAAATTACCCCAAGGCATTTTAAATGGTGTCACGTATTGGTCCTTAGGGGCAATTTTAATTTGATTATAACCAAAAAATCCATCCATCAAAGACAACATCTCATGACTTATGGTGGAGTATATGATCATGTCTATGTTTGTCAATGGAAAATCATCTTTTAGACATTATTTTTTTTATTTTCATGAAATCTATACACACTATGATTCACTCTAGTCTATTTAACACATGTACTATGTTGGATATCCATTCAGAATAGTCAATAGGACTTATGAAACTAACCTCCAATTAATTTTTTAGTTCCTCTTCAATAAGTAGTGATACTTTAGGATACATTTTTTTTTATTGATTAGTTTGGCATCCTTATGGACAACAAGATGGTGCATAACCAGTGATGAATCGAATCCTAGAATGTCAGCATATGACTATATAAACATGTATGAAATTTATTTAAGTCTGTGAAAGTGGTTTATTCTTCTTGATCCAAAAATACAACAAGGTTCACATTTTTTATATTTTCATATGTCCTAATGTTTACTACAATAGTAATTTCAATTAAGACAATAGATTCTTCTTGATACTTTGTAGGAGGTGGAGTAAGATTGAATTCCCCTTCAAGTTATTTATTAAATGTAGAGGTCATTGTTATATTCATTTGATGTCATTGATGTGAATTTAAAAGTTCCCCAAAGTATGCATAATCATCCAACTAAATGCAAAATCACTTTTCATGATTCCCACTAGGATATGATCTTAAATTCTCAAAAAATTACATATTGCTTCATCATTTTACAAATAATCAAGTGGAAGTGATGGTTGTTGGTCCCATTGGATAAGATTTGGGTGTGTAAATTCAAGAATTAGAATGGAAATATCATTGAATAGATTAGTGATGGAAATATATTTTAATTGGATATAGATAAAAATTGTTTTGGTGTCTAAAGATACTTCCTCAAACTCACTAGAAGGATCAATAATTTGAAGTGTAGTACTCACATTAAGTGGTTTAAATCCAATACCATGTATGGATCATTAAATCTAAGACTTATTATTTCTAAATTACCTTATTCATGAAGACCAAGTACCTTACCTTTGTATTTCATTATGTTACACATTATGTATTTAGTAATAGGGTATTAGATGTTTAAGAAACATGTAACTTGTTCATCACACTAAAGCCATGAAGAGTTTGAATCTTAAATTTTATCATTGAAAAGGATACCACCTCCTATGAATGATATTTTTACAAAATTAATAACCACTTGAGTATCTTTTCTATAGTGGGGCCTATTTTGATTACTAGGAGACATGGATTTTGCATAAATAATGAGAGTCATTAATTACATATTCACCCATCTCTTTATCCACAATTCTAAACTTAGATGGAGGAGATGGTGTAGATTTTGAAGTAGAAGGTTCACTTGTAGATGGTTGGCTTGTGGATGCTTGAAATGTATATGGAAAATTTATGAAGGGTTGAAGTAACTCATCACGATGAAAATAATTGGATTGGTTCAGTGACTCCTTAGTAGAAACATAAATATCTTCAGTAACCATGAGATAATTAGATTGTCGATAGCATCCTTCCAATTATTTTAAATATTATAAAGGTTGAGGATCATTGGGTATAGTTGTTTCCATTCCATCATAAGAAAACTTCAAACATTGATGGAGGTTGGATGGAATGGTGTTCATGGTATAAATCCATGAATGTCCAAGGAGTAAATTATATGGAATATCTAAGTCAAGTACATGGACTAAGGTCTCTTAAATGACAAACCCTATAGTAAGAGGAAGATAAATAGTGCCCATGGACTTCCATTCATTGTTATGATATACCTTGATGGTGATAATGTTAGGTTTTAGTGTTTTTAAATATCCCAAATGTATTATTAATATTAATTTACATAAATTTAAAGCCAAACCATTATATATTAACACCCTTTTTATTTTGTGCCTAGAGACTATGACTTCTATATACAAAGATAAATTATGTGTAGATCCCATAGGGGAGATATCATAATGATCAAATGTAATTTGATTATTAGTGGATAAGCTAATAACTAACACTTAAAAATTATATGGATTTATGTCTAGTGTAAGTTTGGACTCTTTGAGGGTTTTAATTTGAGAATATCTAAAATGGATGTATTATCTAGTGTCTTCTCAAGTTTCTCTATAATGTTTTACTTATACATAATGATAGGTGATGAAACACTTGGAATGGTAATCTTGGCACACCTTATTATAATGACACAATCTTAAGCTTTTATTATGATAATTAAAACATGATGATTTATATAGTTAATACAATTAACTATAGAATTACAAGGGTGATGATTTTTATTGACATTGTTAGTTGGGCTTAAACTTTACCTTGTTGATTGTGCCCTTGCTCATGCTTTGGTAATAAATCTTTATATATTTCCAAATTTTGATTGTTTGATGATGAAGATTGATTTTCAATGCAATATCCCCTTGACCAATCAGGTATTAGATATATTTTTTAATCCTCATGTAATTATTTATTGATTATCCCTTAATCTTATGGTATTCATAGTATTCATTTTCTTGATACCACTTAGGTTTAGGAACATTTTCTTCAAATGGTTTTTTGTTGGGGAAAATAACCATGTTTTTTAGTTACCAACTTCTTAAAACCACATCATAAGGTTTTCCCAAAGGATTAAATTTGTGCTTATGGTTTTATTATCTTGATTATCCACTTAAAAGGGTGATATTGATTGTTTTGGACATGTTTTACATTGGTTACACTGTCACCTACAACATTTTTTGTTTTTCACAAAGAATTTGGGATTTTTCATGTGATTTGAAGAAGTATTCTCTGACTTTAAAATATTAATAACAACCCTGGAAATTAATTTTCTCTCAATTTGAAATCCATTTTCTATGATTTCATCAAATGATGTGGGACAATGAAGTTATAACTAATGTGCCAAATATGAATTGAGATTATTGGTAATTATTGTTAATAAGACTCACACCCTTATGAAGGTAGTTTTAGGCCTTCACAATATAATTAAACATGGAAACAATAATAGGCTATGGGTGGCCTAATAAAATGATTGAGTCTCTATATTCTAATGGCTAAATCCCTTTGGTGTATCAATTAGGATCTCTACTCTCTTCTACAAACTACCAGGAAAAGGAAAAAATGGAAACTTGAAGGAAAAAATCCTATCTAAAAATGGTGATACAATTGTATTTTGGTTCATCCACTCAATTTGAGCTCTTAAAAACACTAATTAGACAAGAAAAATACTAAACTTTTAATTCCAATTGACTCCTATGCATCAATATTTCATGAAAAGGTTCTATCTAGTGATCAAAGCTTAAGGGAAATGAGGGAATAGGCTTAATTCAAGACACTAACAAACCACTTACATCCACAATAACTTCATACAAAAGACATCAAACATAGACCATGACCTGCATAATCTAGTCAACTAGTAAATAGGTAAGAATCAAAACTTGACAAGGAAGCAAATTCTATCACATATGCAAATCACTGACATAAATACACTATACCAGTATTCTAGAACCTAAAAATAGTCCTATTTATTTGAAAAGGTTACAAAACTAAAATTTTGGTAGATTCTGACCTTGCCAAAAGAGGGATCCTTAAAATGGCTAAAAAAGCCAACTTATATAGAAAAAACATACAAAAGCCAAGAGATTAGCACTAGAATTGGAGAGGAGATCAACTCCCACATCTCACAAGCCAACTTTAGCTATCAAAAGATAACTAAGCCTTCAAATAATATATTTTTATCTTCTATATTTCATGAAAAACTCTTTAGAATTAAAAATGATGGAGAGCACATGCAGGAATCATTATTAAAATCTTCAAAATTCATCAAACCTGCATGGATCTTCAAAGTTGGCATAAAAGTCTAGATAGTGGGCCCATCTTGGACTAATTTTCTCCATGCATGAATGATACACCAAATATTCAAAGAGAAACTCCACTTGATATGTTTGGAAGCTGAGTTGAAATAAAATAAAGTCCTTTCCATAGAAAATAAGGAAAATGCATGACAAGCCTTGTCTAGTCAACATCAAGTAACTCCACATTAACTCCTTGAATAACCATCTAATGTTAAATTTATTTATCCTTCATGAATTAAAGTCTCCCTTTTGTAACTAAGAGTCATGCTTGAAGGTAATTACATGTCTTGACCAAGTCTAAATAATTTGATTATTGCATTTATCATTTGGCATGATCTTTACTGCAGTCTTGGATTGTATATCTTCTTATATATGGAAAAACAATATCATTATTTTTTTTACATGTTCATGATATGTTTGATGCATATAATTGGGCTTGGGTCACTCTACATGTTTTGCATGTGATTTGTGAACTACATCATAATAGTCAAAAGGAGAAGTCCTCATTGTCTTCTACTGATTGGCTATCAAAATCCCACTAATATCCTTTTGAAAACTTGGCCTTTTCTTATCCATTGGTCTCCTTTTTAGATATTGAAAAGTTTCAAGATCATGACAATCTTGATGACCCTTTTTGAAATCTCGACCAATGGCTACTTGTAGGGGCTCAAACTTGACATTTGTGGGCCCATCATTAATTCCTTCAAACTTTTATTTTCAACCAATTCTCTTGAAAGAATTAACCTCTCAAGCCATTCCCTTTGGTCTTATTACTTGGTTATTTACCTTCAAACAAATTTTCTACATCTTATCTCCTTGTTCATTTCCTTCAAACAAAAAATATGAAGGAATTCTTTTTGTTTATTTCTTTCATACAATTTATCTGTAGCTTATCTTTATGCACTTTTCCTTTGAATAAAATGTCTGAAGGCTTATCTCTCACAATAAAACTTCATTTGGATTTTCTTTCTTTTAGTAAATTTGCCCAGAAGAATTATTTTGGCATTTTATTTTGGAGCATTTCTTTCTTTTACTTTGAACAATTACTTTAGATAATTTATCTAAACGAATTATGTCTTTAGGTTTTTTTCAGTAGACAATTCCTATGGACAATTTATCCAAAATAAATTATGTAAATTCCCCTCAGCCTTTTGAAATGTCCCTTCAAAAAAGTTTAAATGGACCATTTGTCAAAAATGACCCTTTGGTAATCTTGAAATGAACTTTTCCAAAGAAAAATGAACCCTTCAAAAAATTTGGAATGGTCCTCTTGCCCTTCAAAATAATTGAAATGGACCATTTGTTGAAAGAAATGACCCTTTTGCCTTTTGATAAGTGTCCCTTCATATTTCTCATTTGGACCTTTTTCGAAGGAATTTTACCATTCGGCCTTTTTTTAAAGGACCTTTGAAAACTTTGAAGAGCCCTTTATACTTTTGGAAAAGTCCCTTGGCTATTTGAAAAAGTCCTTTCTAGATTTTTTACAAGGTCCTTTCAAAAAATTTGAAGAGCCCTTCAGACTTTTGGAAAAGTCCATTGGCTATTGAAAAGAACCCTTTGGATAATTTGAACAAGCCCAATTCATTCAGAATTATCAAAATCCCAATTTTGCAGAGAAGTGACCTTCAATAAAATTGTTGAAATGGACCCTTTTTGAAAGGAAGGATCCCTTCAAAAATAATTTAAATACCAATTTCTAACACTTGGACAAAAATTCATGTATATGTAAAGTTTAAAATGATAAGGGTGGCAATTTTGACTTATGGGGTCAAAATTGTCAACATTTTAGTAATTCAACTAGGAAGTATGCCTACTATGCTTAAGAACTAAACCATTTACATGACTCTTGGACTTACAAAGTAGTGACAAATTTGATCCATGACTGCAAATTCTCTTTTGACTCAGCATGAGACAACCTTCATCTTCCAAAATAATAAGGAAAACACACAAAGTAGGGAAAACTAACTAAACTAAGTAAATGTGCAAACAATTACTTATTGGAACAAAACAAAAACAAACTAATGTGTTTGAACAACACTTGGAGGAAAATAAACTAACTATGTACAAGGAACTTTGCTCTTTAATAGCAATGTTTTAAATGCATCCCATTGATTGGGATTGGAATCTCTTCACCGTCCATATTTTTAAGTTGGAAGGCATTATGGGATTTATAGTTGGATATCATGTATGGGCCACTTCAAAGGGAATAAAACTTTGTGTTCCTTCCTAATTTAACTTGATCCTCATCCCACTTGAGGACCATATCTCCCTCTTTGAAACATTATGATGAAGGTCCTTTGTCAAAAGCTCTCTTCACTTGTGCTTAATGAATTTCCATGGCTAGCATGGACTGATTTCTTACCTCTTCTAACTAAAAAATATTAGCATACCTAATCTTCATAGGCTCATTCTCAAATAATTCAAGTTGATGCATTAGTTCTAAAGTAGGAAACTCAAGGGAAATGGGTAACCTTGTGTACTTACCATATACCAATGTGTATGGAGAGTTGTCTATTGATCTTTTATAGGTGATCCTATCATCTCATAAATTTGATTTCAACTTGAGATGCCATGACCTCTGATTGTCTTCAATAGTCCTTCTTATGTCTTTAATAGGTTCATATTTGTAGATTAAACAAGGCCATTGCTTTGTAGATAATAGTTTGATGAAGTGATAAGATAAATCCCATGTTGGACATCCCATTTACTGAGTCTAGGTCCCATAAAAGCCATTGCATTATCAAAAATAATATTTGAAGGAACTCCAAATCTAGTAAGCAAACCTTCATAGAAATCTAGAACATTGGTTTCATTTGCTTCTTTCAATGCCACTACTTATGTCCAACATGTGAAGTAATCTATAGTAGTTAGAATCCATTTATGTCCTGTACTTGAAGAATGATTTATGAGACCAATAAATTCTAATTCCCATTGGAAAAAGTGCTGATCCACCATAATTGGTTGAAAAGATAAGGTTGCAAGTTTCACTTTTCCTAAAAACATAGCACATTGTTTACACTTCCTTACCCATGCATGGAAATCACCAAAAATACTAGGCCAATAGCACCCACCTCTCATGATATTAAGGTATATAGTTTTTGAAAAAGAATCTCCTCCACCATTTCCATCTTGGAATTCTTCAAGCAATCTCTGACTCTAGCTTAGCTCTATACACCTTAGCAACATGTCATTTATATTTTTCTTGAACAAAACACTATCAATAAGCAAAAATGGAATTGATTGCAACATGAAATATCTTATTTTTGAATAAATTATATGAGAGGGATAAATACCATCTTGGAGATAGCTTACCAAGTCATGAAACTAGCTGGAAGGTGAGGTATGACCAGCTGCAAACTTTTCATCATTTGACACCAAAATAAACTCATTAGTCTCTTACAAGTCTTGAGCTAAATGCTCACAAAGCCATTTTCCTCTAATCATCTTTGTGAACTTAATTTCCACATCATACTCCATTACCTTGGTTATCCAACTAGCTCTCTTCTCATTTATATCTTTTTTCAAAAGGAACTCCTTGATGATTGGATGAGAAACCATCAGGTGTATCTTATTGTTAGAAAACAAGTATCTAAAATTTTCAATAAACCTTATAACTAAAACAACATGTTTTAAAAAAAAATAATACCTTGTTTCATACTCTTCCAAGCCTTGACTAAAGATAGATATTGGATGTTCTAAAGCTTCATGATTTTGTTGTATAAGAATGTCTGAAATGGTGTCCATGTTGTCATATGTATACAAAATGAAATCTTTTGTGATATCTAGATTTATAAGTGTAGGAGCACTAGCTATGGCCTTATTAATATATTTAAAACTTTTAACTCCTTTGGACTAACTGAAGCTCTAATTTTTCTTTAGCATGGCTATAAGTGGCTTAGCTAAAATGGAAAATTCTAAAATATATCTCCTTATGAAGTTGATTTTTCCAAAGAAGATTTACATATCCTTTTTGTGCTTTAGCAAAGAGAGTGAAAGCATGGATTCTACCCTTTCAAAATCTATGCTTAAACCATACTTTTAAACCACATGTCCAAGGAGCTTACCTTCAAGAACTAAGAAGACACACTTTTTGGGATTTAGAGATACCCCAAATTACCTACACCTTTCGAACACTTGCTTGAGATGAACCATGTGATCCTTTGAACTTTTTGAAAACACTGTTATATCATCCAAATAAACATGTACAAACTTGTTAATAAATCCTTGGAATTCCATATCCATAGCTCTCTAAAAGGTCTCTCCAGCATTAGATAAATTGAATGGCATCTTTTTGTATGTAGAAATCTCCCACTTGGTTGTGAAGGATATCTTAAATTAGTCCTCTTCCTTGAAAAAAATATAATTGTAGCCACTATATCCATCTAACAAATAAAAACTCTCTGAACCTATAACCAGTTGTAAAATTTGTTCCATTGATGGTAATGGATAGTGATCTTTAAGTGAACCCCTATTCAAATCATAGAAGTCAACACATAATCTAATCTCACCATTATTATTCCATATCAAAAAAAGATTTGCCACCTAAGTTGAGTAATTAATTGGAAATATAATATCTAACTCTATAAGCTTGTGAAGATGAGCTCTCATTAAAGGCTCAAGCTTAGGATTAATGGGCCTTTGTCTTTGTCTCACTAGTTTAGTTTCAACCTCTAACTCAATGGTGTGTTGATCTAAACTTGGGTCAAATCCCTTGAGATCACTATATTTCCATGAAAATATATCATCAAAACTTGTGCATAACTCTATGAAAGGTTCTTTTTATGAAGGAGTGCATACCTTACCCAACTTCAAAATCTGACTAGCTTTAATCTCTACATTGGCATAGTGATCTTATTTTATTGATAAGGATGAATTCTCCTTCCTTAAATTGTCATCACCACTGAAAATGTTCTCAAGTGTGACCAATCCCTTGGGAAACTTATTTGTTTTTAGTTACACAACCTGATCACCATACTACCGTAAATACTTTTGTTGATTTCTTGAAGAAAACTCAGCCTCCTCTTACAAGAATCTCACAATTCTATTGTCATCTTTGAACACCTACCAATTCTCATGATTATCTATAAAAAGGCCTTAAAACCAAATTTATATGTGACTAAATTTTATCACTCTTTATATCAACTAGAATGCTAAGTTATGACCCAATGGCAGCCAACCTATCTCTATGTTTATTCTTACCTCTTGGTATTGTTTGAATGTTAAAAGCTTAAAAATATTTAAGTAAGTCCCATATTATATGATTTTAATATTTATGCAAAAAAAAATTACATACATTTAAACCTCTTACTTGATGAACTATAATTTCACTATCACAAAAACTTGCAAGGAATTGATTTTCATCTTCCTACCCCATTGCAAACCGTGAACTAGTTCTTCATGCTCAACAACATTATTTGATTAACCAAAATAAAATTTAATAAAAGATAAATACCTTTCCTTTTTTGGAGAAAATAACATCATTTCAGATCTATTACCATGTTTATTCCTTGATCCATCAAAGTACAATTTCCATAAACCTTCACTAGATTGATCATCCTTAACCATCGATGGAATTGGTACATCATTCTCATGAAGGTAATACACACCGAGTCCTTATTATTCAATTATATTATAAGGATCATGCTCATACAATTTTTAATCCCACTCATCAAGAAACAAATCTATAAATCCATCCAAAGGTGATTCATTTTCTACTCCACTTGTTTCTAGTACATCATCTGAGATGATATAGTTAGTGTTCACAACACTTGGCATATATGGATCTATACGAAAACATGCAATAGGTTCAGAATGAATCATTAACTTGGTACCATACCTAGTTATAAATAATAAATAATTCCAATCAACTAACAAATATCCCCTAATATTTGAGTTGAAGTCTCTTGAAAGGCACATAGCAAAGTAAGGAGGCAAGTTTATCACAACAACATCTTACTAAATATTAACATTGGGACAAGAATGTAATGCCAATTTAAAATATTTTATGATGCCTACTATATTTTTTAGTGATCCATCCAATTTAAATACCCCCTTAGTGTTTTGCTCATAAACAAGGCTGAGCTTGTTTACAATCTATTTAGGCATGACTGTACTACTAGCTCCACTATCCACCATACAGTTATGGACCAAAGTATCACCTAATATAAAAGAAAGGTATAAAGGAGGAGTTTTATTTATTTTTACCATATTTATATCCACCTTTGACATCTTATTTACTTGATGTACTTATTTCTTAGTTGGTTGATCCAAATTAGCTAAGATAATACCTTCTTTCTCAATCGGTTTTGGAGACAATTTGAGAGTTGAAAGCTCCTGGATGAGCATATATTTTTGTCCTTGGATGGAAAGAGAATCCCACATACTAATTTTGATATTAGACTTCTTCATTTGATTCACTATACTAAACTAAGATCCACCAACCTTTGGTTGCACTTTCTAAAGAATTGGCTACTCATGAATTAGAAGTATTTGATGAACTTTACTAACCTTTATATTATAATTTTTCTGAGTTGTAGGCGCAACAAGTTGTTCTTTTCTACTCTTTGAAACAAAATTAGGAGTACTTGAATCATTTTTCACCACTTGAGCCTCATTAATGGATTTTATTTTAGCTCTAGTTACAACTACATCATTGACCACTTGTATTGTTAGTTTTGACACCCTGAGTAAAAGCAACATGATCATCCACTTGCCAATTTACATTAATGGAATAAAGCTACCCTTGAGCTTGTTGAGTCTCTCCTTGTGATTCCAAACCTATATCTTGGTATTGGCCTCCTTGAAAATAAAACTCTTCTTGTGTCATTTGTGGCATAATGATGTTTTTTTATACCAAGGTTTGGTTTTGAGCATCATTTAGATTTGAGGACTACCAACCTAAATTCTACATCAAGTTGTTTTAAGGTAGGGTGGGAACAATGTCCTTTGAAGTGGAAGGAGCATTAGAATCAAGGGCAGCATAAGGCTTAGCTAGAGATATGGCTCCTTGTGTTTGATAAGGTGGTATATTCTCTCTAAAACTTTGATAAGGAGGACTTTGATATTTAAAGGGATGATAGGTGGTATAATTTTGTTTTTGACAGGGCATATTAGCCTAATATTATTATCTCTTGAGTTTCACTATTTCATTCCTAAAGGATTGTAATAATATTTTCAACTCTTTTATCTCACTAGCTTGACTAGTAAGGGTTTTAATTTGAGCTTGAGGTGGCGGAATATGAGTTAAGGATGGGATTTAAGGAATTTTAGGGGCTGGTATGGACTTTATTTTTGGAAATATAGGAATTAGAGGTCTTAGAGAAAGCTTACCAGCTTGTATCAAACTATTCTCTACCCTTATTACAACCTCATAAGCATCTGATAAGGTAGTACCACCCATTGACTGTATCATCACACTAATGTTAGAGTTAAGGGATTTTAAATAGTACAAAAATGCATATTCAAGGGATGGCCTAATCAACATAGGTATTCTGGTCCATGTATTTTAGAATATGAGGTTAAAATCAGACATGAACTCATGAGGAGCTCTATTTATGGCAATTAATTACTCAACTAAAGATAGGTGATCAGATTTGTCCTCAAATTTCTTGACTAAGGCTACACCCAAATTATCCTAGGTATAAATGGAGTTTAGTAGGAGGTATTTATACCATTGTAATTTTTTTCCTTTGAAAGAAGCAATAAGAAATCTAATAGCAACATTATCCTCAACAACATTATGGACTAAATAGAGATTAGCTACATCTTAGAAATGCTCAATAGGGGTTGTTTAATTTTCTCTTGAGAAGAATGGGATATTTTTGAGAGTAGACATAGGAATGTCATCAAACTAAGCTAGATTCAGTGGACTACCTCTATTGAATGGAACAAACACCTAGTTTTTTTATGTCCATTTGGATAGTGGGGATTGTAGTGCCTAGAACAATAGGATAACCAAGGGACAAATATTTATTTTGAGGATATGTATTTTCCCTCCTAAACCTTGTTATATTATAAGATATAAATTCAAAAGGAATACCTTTACTAGCTAACCTTGTGGTAACCTTTGACATGAAAGGATTGCCTAAATGGTGCTATGAACCTTGAAACCTAAAGAATCTTTATCTTGTGATGAAGATTAATATGTTCATCAACTGAAACTACTTGTCTTTAGCTTCAAACTTCTTCAGATATGCAAAGAATTTCTTTGATGTCTCACTAAGCATGCCAAAAACTATTAACAATTAGACTCACACCCTTGTGAAGGTAGTTTCAGGCCTTCACAGTCTTCTAAAACATGAAAACAATCCTAGGTTATGGGTGGCCTAATAAATAGATTGAGTCTCTAGATTCTAAGGGCTAGCTCCCTTTGATGTATCAATTAGGATCTCTACTCTATGCTATAAAATAATGAGAAAAAAAAGGGGAAACTTTAATAAAAAAATCCTATCTAATGATGGTGATACACCTATATTTTGATTTATCCACTTAATTTGAGCTCCTAAAAACATTGCTTAGACAAGAAAAAGACTAAACTTTCAATTGTAATTGACTCCTATGCATTGGTATTTCATGAAAAGGTTCTATTTGGTGATCAAATATTGAGGGAAATGAGGGAATAGGCTTAATTCAAGGCACTAACCAACCACTTACATCCACTATAAATTTATTCAAAAGACATCAAACACAGAACATGACTTGCATAATCTAATCAACTAGTAAATAGGTAAGAATCAAGACTTGACAAGGAAGAAAATTCTATCACATATGTAAATCACTATCATAAATACACAATACTAGCATTCTAGAATTTGAAAATAGTCCTATTTATCTAAAAAGGTTATAAACTTAAATTTTGATAGAGTCTAATCTTACCAAAAGAGGGATCCTTAAAATGGCTGAAAAATATAACTTATATAGAAAAAAAATACAAAAACCAAGAGATTGGCACTGGGATTAGAGAGGAGATCAACTCCCACATCTCATAAGTTTAACTTTATCTATCAAAAGATAATTAATCCTTAAAATAATATCTTTGTTTCTTTTTTCTTGCATGAAAGGCTCTTTGTCATGGAAAATGATGGAGAGCCCATGTAGTAATAATTATTAAAATCTTCAAAATTCATCAAACCTGCATGGATCTTCAAGGTTGGAATAGAAGTATAGATGGTGGGACCATCTTGGACTCATCTACTCGATGCATGAAACATATTCCAATCTTCAAAGAGAAAATCTACTTGATATATTTGGAAGCTAAGTTAAAACAAAATAAAGTCCTTATTTGTATGGAAAATAAAGAAAATGCATGACAAACCTTGTCTAGTCAACTCCAAGTAACTCCACATTAACTCCTTGAATGGTCATCCAATGCTAAATTGATTGAGCCCTTCATGTATTCGAGTCTCCCTTTTGGAACTAAGAATTTTGCTTGAAGTTAGTTGCATGTCTTTACCAAGTCTAAATAATTTTATTATTGCATTTATCATTTGCGTGCTCTTTACTATAGTCTTAGACTGTAGATCTTCTTATAGATGGAAAAAACAATATCTTTATTGGTTTTTTGCATGTTCATGATATGCTAGATGCATCTAATTGAGCTTAGGTCACTCTGTATGTTCTGCATGTGAGTTGTGAACTACATCATAGGAATTGAAAGGAGAAGTCATCATTGTTTTTTGCTAATTAGCTATCAAAATCCCACTAAGATAGTTTTAAAAACCTAGCCTTTTCTCATCCATTGATCTCCTTATTAGATATTGAAAAGTGTCAAGCTCACAACAATCTTGATGAACCTTTTTGAAATCTTGACCAATGGCTACTTGTAGGGGATCAAACTTGACATTTATGGGCCCATCATTAATTACTTCAAACATTTTTTTTGGGCCAATTATCTTGAAAGAATTAATCTCTCAGGTCATTTCCTTTGTTCTTATTGATTGGTTCTTTCCCTTCAGATAAATTATCCACGTCTTATCTCCTTATTCATTTTCTTTAGACAAAAAATCTAAAGGAATTATGTGTGTTTATTTCTTTTGAAAAATTTATCCACAACTTATCTTTATGCACTTTTCCTTCAAAAAAATTGTTTGAAGACTTATCTCCCACAATAAAACTTCATTCAGATTTTCTTTCTTTCAAATAATTTACTCGAAAGAACTGTTTTGGCATTTTATTTTAGAACTTTTCTTTCTTTCACTTTAAATAATTCCTTTAGACAATTTGTTTTAAGAAATTAGGTCTTCAAGTTTTTTGTAATGGACAATTCTTGTGGATAATTTATCTAAAGGAATTTATGTAAATGCCCTATAGCCTTTTGAAAAGCCCCTTCAAAAAATTTGAAATGGACCATTTACTAAAAATAACCCTTTAACAATCTTGAAATGAACTTTTCTGAATAAAAATGAACCCTTCAAAAAAATTGGAATGGTTCTCTTGCCCTTCAAAAGAATTGAAATGTACCATTTACCAAAATAAATGACCCTTCAAATTTTTGATAAGTGTCCCTTTGGATTTTTCATTTGGACCTTTTTTGAAGGAATTGTACCATTCGGCCTTTTTTGTAAAGGACCTTCAGAAACTTTGAAGAGCCCTTCGGACTTTCAAAGAAGTCCCTCAACTATTTGAAAAGGTCCTTTATGTATTTTTGACAAGGTCCTTTTAGAAATTTTGAAGAGTCCTTCAAACTTTTGGAAAAGTCCATTAGCTATTCAAAATAACCCTTTGGACAATTTGAACAAGCCCAATTCCTTTGGACTTATGAAAATCCCAATTTTACTAAGAAGTGTCCTTCAGGAAAACTGTTGAAGTGGATCCTTTTTGAAAGGAAAGAGCCCTTCAAAAAAACTACAAAGACCAATTTCTGACACTTGGACAAAAAGGCATGTTTATGCAATGTTTTGAATGATAAGGGTTGTAATTTTGACCTGTGGGGTCAAAATTATCAACAGTAATGATTACAATAAGTTTTTTTTTATGTGGGGATCATGTAAAATAGTTTATTAATGATTTCCATCTTTACAATAAGGAAGAAAAAGTTTCACCATTCTATATTTGTTAATTCCCATTCAACATTGTAAGATAAGTGAAACACAAATATTTTAGATAAATATTTAAATGTAGTAATTGATCATTTGGATAAATGAAGAAACCACTCTAGGGTTTAACCCCTTAGACTACATAGAAAGAGTCTTAATAAATTTTTATCATTATATGTGATGTCCACATAAGCCATATAAAAATCTTTAATATTTTTCCTAGGATCTCCCTTACCTTTGTATTTATCAAACTTAAGGATTTTAAAGTGTGTAGGAAAGGGTGCCATCATATTGTTAATATCAAATGGATATGGAAAATCTTATTCAAATTCTAATTGTTTTTGTTTAGAAAAGGTACCATATTCTAAACCTTGGATATTATCTTTAATATGTTACCATTCATGGATAAACTATGGTGGGAATGATTATTTTGATTAGAAGTGGTGAATGTGTTGGATGATTGACCAATGAAGGAACTTGTATTAATATTGGAATGTGAAATTGAATATTTATTTTTGGGTGCATTGTTATTGAATTTATCTGAAGTTGGATTTGGGATAAAAGATGAATTTGGATCTATAAATGAATTTGGACTTGGAGGTTTATTTTTTAATCCATTTTAATTCAAGTTTGGATGTGAAAATGAAGTTACAATTGAACCAAAAGGTTGTTGTGGATTGATATTGGATTTGAATGATGAATTGGAATTGAAGGTTGGATTGGGGTTTGTGAATGAATTTTTAATTGTAGGAATTTGATTTATGAATAGATTTGAAGTAAATTTTGTAAATTTATTTAAATTTATACCTAAAACAAAACTAGTATGTTGATTTGTGATTGGTGAATTTGAATGAACATTCAAATTTAGATTTTGATTGATTTGTGAACTTGAATATGCATTCAATTTTGGATTTGGATTTTGATTGGTGATAAGTAGATTTGAATATATATTCAAATTTGGATTTGGATTGATGTGTGAAATTGAATATGTATTCAAGTTCATATATTGATGATGTTGGTTTATTAGTGAATTTGAATGAACATTAAAATTCATATTTTGATTGAATATTGAACTTAAATATGTATTCAAGTTCATATTTTTATGTTGATTATTGATGATTGAATTTGAATGAACATTAAAATTTAGATTTGGATTAATTTTGTTGATGTGTGATGTTGAATGAATATTTAAACCTAGATTTTGACTGTATTTATTGATGGGTGAGGTTGAATGAACATTCAAACCCATATTTTGATTAGTTAGATTAATGATTTGTGAGTTTGTAATGGAATTCAAGATCTAATTTGGATTTAGATTAATGATAGGTGAATTAAAATATGCATTTAAATTTAGATTTGGTTGAGATAATCCTAGATTAAGACTAAGATTATTTATGTTTGGATTTAGGGAGTGGTTGACCAAGGGATTGTTTATGTTATTGGCTTGAAGATTTATAATATCTTGATCCAATTGTCGTACAGGGGCTTGATAGGAAATCCATGACTTGGTTGAGGTGTTTATTCATTTATTATATTTTCCCCTTAGTCCAAGTAAACATGAGCATTATGAATAGTTGGAATAATGGTAATCTTTATATTCCCTATGGAACCTTGGGATGTAGCTTGATCTTGGATTGGGGATGTTGTTTCATTCTTAGCAATCAAATGATGTAAATTTTGGACTTAAAAATATAAAAGAATTTTAGCCCCTACACTCAAAGCATGGATCAAGACCTCATATCTATTGACTAGGATATATTTGGTGATTTGAGAAGGGGGTAAGATGTAATTAGGGCTATTTTTATCTTGTCCCCCTTCTTCTTCCTTGCCATATATATCATGAATTTTGACTCGATGTTCTTGGTTACCAAAGTTAAAGGGGTCATTATCAAAAGGTTACACCCTCAACCTAGGGTTCTTCAACATGGCCATGTGCCTAGTGATAGGTGATAGTGATATAAAATGCTTGACTCAAAGATAAAAAGGATGAAAGACCAAGATTAGAAAGTACTATGATTGACAACAATTTTTTGAGTTTATGGATTTAGAATTTTATATATTTTGGATATGATTTTAGTTTGAATTTAGATCTAAAATATTGTATTCAATCAAAAAAAATTCATCATGTGGTATTTCACAAGGGATGAAAAAAATAGGTTCCTACTTTAAACACATATGCAATGCATAAAAAGAGATAAAACTAGGGGGAAGGACTTGAATTTTTTTTAAGATTTCCTTGATAATTACTTGCACATTGAATAATGTTGGCATAATATTTCATATAATTGAATATGGAATAAATACCATTTTTATATCCCACTAGACCCAATTTTAAGGGTACGTGGCTTAATAGTAGTAACTATTAAATGGTCCATCAAAGTTGAATGGTAAAAATATTCACCTAAGATTAAGGTTTTCATAATATTAACTAAGGGGATTACTATAAATAATTTTAGCCCAAAACCATGGAAGAATCCTATTTAATAGATGCACACAAATGGGTTTAGTCTTAATGTGTCCAACTCAGCCATAAGATTTTAGTAGGTTGATGTCAAAATAATTGAACTTCAAGTAAACTATTGAAATCTTGGATATTAGAGCATATAATCCCCTCACATCAAAGTGTACTTAAAATACAACACTACTTAGGCATTTAAATCATTTGACACTTTATTTTTATACACCATTGGTATACAATGTTTGTCTTATCATTTGGTGGTGAAATCCATAGTCAATAAAATTCCTAGAAAAAGGAAATAAAGAAGTTAATGCTTCTCTTTGATTCCTAGGTATTATCACCAATTTGACACCAAGGGAAGAGTATACACATAATCAAAACTTGGGTAATATAAAAATTTCAAAGCTATTTTTGATTCCCTAGTATCGTCACTAATGTGATGCCAAGGGAAGATCATACACAATCTTACAACACACACAAACAAAAATGATTGAAATGAAAGGATTGAGTGACACAAAATTGAAAATGTGAGATAATTACTATGTAAAATAAATATTGAAATGATTACTTAAACATTAAATGATAATTTTAGTCTTAAAAAAAAATGGAATAAAATGGATTAGAAACAAATGCAAATGGTTTTTAGCTTGCTTCGCTTGTTAAAACCTTTGACTAACAGCCTATAAAAAATAGTTATATTTTTTTTAGAAACTTAAAAAGTAATAAAACCTACAACATGAGTTAAAATAAACAAAAAAATAAAGAGAAGATAGAAAATGTTAACCTCTAGAATGATTTTGTTGTTCTACAATCAGAGAAATTAATGAATTCATTAGTAGATTAGAACTACATAAAATATGAAGTATAAAATGGAAAATAGATGCTTATAAAATGATTTCATTGTTTTGAATAATTTAATTATTTACCTTGATGATTTCACTATTGCATATACTAATTTTTTTATTTGTTTGAATGATTTATCTAATACTCAAAATGCTTTCATTGTTTGCTTAGATGATTTTTTTGATGTGCAGATTGATTTTGCTATTTTCTCAAACAATTTTGTTGATGCAAAAAATGATTTCACTATTTTATTTAATGATTTTTTTGTTGTGTAGGAAGGACTTAAATAGAAAACACAAACCAAAATAGAGATTATAACTAAAAAATAAATGGGTTAGGCAAAGAAAACACACATAGAAACTATTAGAAGATTGAAAAACTACAAAAATGTGAGTAAAAATAAAATAGGAGTGAATTCATTGTTTTTACCAATGAATTAATTTTTATTTAGAATGAATTCATTATTTCATAGGTTAATGGACATCAAACTCATAAACTCAAAAAACTGACCTATAACAATAAACATAAAACTCCAAGACAAAGGTTAAATGTTTGTGCACAAGATAAACAATCATAAACAATTGAAATAACTTCCTAAATGAGCCTATGATGTGAAATATGAGGGAAAGGTCCCACTTGGTATGCTATAATGTAAGTGAAAAGTTTATAAAGTAATAAAAACTAAGAAATTAAATACAAATGAATTCTAATATAAACTTAACTTCAAGGATAAATCAACAACAATAAAATAAAGCTAACTAGATGATATACTTATAAACCATGAAATGTATATTCATCACATTCCCCATTATGTGATTAGTGGTATATTTTTTCTTGTGCTTGATGTGGGTGATTCATTCTTCTCCAAATAAATGGAGTTGGGCAACATGTGGTGGAAAATGGCTTTGATCTCAATGGATTCACAATATGTTTTGATAGAGTTTTGATAGCTTGAAGGTGGATGGTTTGATTAGAGGCTTGCACATCAATTTATAAGCTTGAGGATAGTGAGGTAAATGGTTAAAAATAATATGAATTTTTTAAACTATTAAAATAATTAATAGTTACATTTGAGTCCTCATCCCAATGGATGATGACTAATTCCCATGTGTTAAGAAGAGGGGGAAGATTTGGTTGGTAGTTGAGTGACTCGGCATGAATGGGTTGATATATTTGAAAATTCAAGGGAATAACTCATAATTTAGTTGAAATTTTCTAAGATGACTCATGAAGTGGTTGAGGAAGCTAAGGAAGGTGGATAAATGAGTAAAAATTTGGTTGAGATAAAACATGAAGGATGTATGAATGAGGTGGAAAATCTAGATGTTTATTAATTTTTGGAGGAAAATATGTGTGCATGATTTAAATAATTAATTATAAATATATAAAATATTCAAAATTTGGAGGGAAATGATGTTAGTATGAATTCAAATTGGGTATGGTGAAGAGTTAGTGTGTTAAATTTTATTGTGACACTAAATGGTGAAATTTAGGTGTCTACAAAGGTTCACTTGAGGATCACCATGACCATAAATAAATTTTAATTTTATAATGACCAAGTCATGATAAAAAGGCATCACAAATATATCCTTTTTAATAGGTCTATAATGCATTAGATTTTTGTTCATTCTATCTTTAAAACTTTCTTTTTCCAAGAATACAATATTCAATTGTATTTGAAAACTACATATAACATGCATTGTAGTTACTAGCTCATGTGTATCAATGACTATACTCTTGATAATTTCATTTAAATTTCAAGTTTTACCCTATATTATGGAGGCAAGTACTCTATTTTTCATAGGAGTGAGTCATAACTCATCACAAATAATTATACTTTGCATTGTTTTAAACCTTGATTTAACCTCTAGATAATTTTAAATATAATCATACTTTATGTGGGTTTAACCTAAGTAGAGTCACAATGGATAGAATTGAATTGTTAGGTCTATCTCTATTCCACTAAGTTTGTCATGTGTAATATTTTGAAATTGGATTTGTTTGTTACTAGGTTTCCTCTTTTTTTTTTATCTAGGTTAGCACTCAAACAAACATTTTTTTATGGAGTCATGACACCACCAAAGTAGTGCTACAAAATTATCTCACACATTTGAATTAGACCTCTATGTAGTTTTGAGTGAGTGTAAATAGAATAGATTTAGAAATTATTTTTAACCTCCTCTTCCCTATAAGTTATGATACAACTACATTTAATTTAAAACCTTCATTTGGTACAAGGGGATGATGAGAGACCAAAATAAACAATTCCCTTATAAGTGTGTAAGATATTACTCAATTAATCTCAAATTTAAGTAGGAGGAATAAATATATTTGATGTTTGGTCATGATCTAGGTTTTAAACTTGATTTTATTATTATTATTTATTATCCCATGATCTTTGTAAATGTTTTAGTATGACTATATATAGGGCATTCTAGAACAAGATGGGCATGTTAGTCAACATTTTAAATGATAAGGAGTGAAGTTAAAGGTGAAATATTAGTGGAAATAGGGAAAAGGTCCTACAAATAAAAAATGGATATAGTTTTGTAAGGTAATAGTCTACCTAAGGTGGATTCACACAAGGAATGAGTCTAACATGGAGTAAATAGAGGCTCATATCTCAATACGGAGCATGATAATAGATAGAATTTAATCCAAACATGCAAATAAATAGATTGTAATAGGTTTTACATGTTATTTTAAGTCTCAAGAGATAAATGGAGACCAATATGGGGTTGAATAAGTATTATAAATACACGATTATGTCACATATGATAAACAAGGGATAACACATTATGGAAAAAATATTCTACCAACTTTTGATGTCTACACTTCCTTTTTATTCTCATTATTTCTCATATCTTGTTCAATAATTTTTCATATTTTTAGTTTCTATTTTTATCACATTAGTTTATGATTTACTATTTTATGATAGGAAGTGGAAGAGCTAATCATTAATTTCAAGTTATGAACACACAGGTAACAAAAATATATTATAGGTTATATTTTTATATGTATTCATTCATCCAGGCATTACATATATATAGGGAAACATATCCTAATATTAAGGAGGTAAAAAATTCCTCAAATCACTCATAATTAAATAAAAAGTAACCTAAATATGTAATAATTTTGTAACTCGTAGCAATATCACAACTCCCTAACAAATAGATACTAGTGATTAATTACTCAAGTAATAATTCACATTACATAATATACTAATATTCATGTGAAGGATAACATTTCCTAACATTCCACCTCCTTACTACTTACATGGTAATTTGTGTTTCAAAAGGACTTAATAAAAGTAGAGAGGGAACACATCAACCTCTTATCGATCATTCATTGTTAGGAACACATCTACTAAAATAACATGGGAACTCTGAACAGAAACCATCAACCATTTATTATTGGGAACACATAAACCTATATAGTGTGGGAACTACAATAAGGAACCATTTGTCCAACCTTCACTCCTACATCTCCTAAACACATTTTTTAGGTAATACATCATATGAGAAAATAGTAAATACACCTCTTATTTATCACACATACAAAGTAGAATAGAAAATTGAAAATATGTAAAAAATCTAAAAATGAGGATTAAATCCTCATTATCAATTTTTGTACATCTTATTTTCCACTATAGTAGAAGCAGGCCCATCATTAGTGGCGAATGAGAGGCATAGAAATAATCCTTAATCCAATGAATCTAACCTAAAATAATGTCATTTCTTACTTAAAAAATAGGAATTTGAAGCTCATTTGCCTATCATTTTTGACAAATAATCCCCCCTCAAAACTGACATATTGTTTCCAATTTAGATGTTGGGTTTGCTTGAAATTATGTAGATTATAATAGGTGGATGTTTGATTTTAAATATTTAATGAATGACACGCACCTGACACTAATTATATATTTTATTAAGTCTCATACCTCAACATTAAATTATTTAATAACTCCCTATAGACGTGGCCTAGATCTTGACACTTTTAATTATAAACCATGGACTTAATAAAAACAATACTCAAATTGATTAGTTTATTGATCAATTTATACAACTTAATAACTAATAAAGACTTATATATCCAAATTAAAACTAAACTTAAAATAAATAAACTTAAAAAAAAACACTTAAGAATCCAATATAATAAAACTACTTATTATAATAACTTTACAAACTGTAAATAAATTAACTTCTATAAACTAAACATTTATAGGCTTTGAAAAACACTAAAACTATATATAGAAACGAATTTCTTAAAAAATTAATACCATGGGCTCTTTGTTTCTTTTAATTTTAAATTTAATGATAGAGGCTTGAGTAGAAGACTGCGTTGTTATTGCCCAAATTTTAGAGAGGTGACTGGTTTGAACAAGATGTTTGAATGGATTGTGTAAAAAATTTAAATCCAAATAAGGAACTACATGGAATGACAATATATTTATTTACTTAGGTAAAATAAATCATGAAATATTTGAACTATTATAAGTGTTAATTCTAGTGGAGATAACTATTACAATGTGAATAGGAAAATGTGAACATAAACTAATCTAAACTCCAAATTAGATCACATGGTGAGAGATTACAAACATTGTAATGAATGATGGAACCAAAGATGATGCCAAATAGTGATAATAACATTCAAATATAATTCAAGTTTTGAAATCTTATTTTTAATGAAGTAATGCACTTATCCATGTCACTAAATTGTCTTTGCCAAATTTGTCTTGCCAAGAATAGGCATCTATATTGTGGTGATCTAATTCATAACTTGGTGGGAATAACTCTTGACACCATGGAAAATAATAAAAAAGAGCCATGTATAGAGATAAAAATTTACATATTGTAGTTTGATCTTATTCATCCTAATGATCTTAATGCCTTTACTTAGGTGGACAACAATATTATTCTTCCTACTATCCTTTGATTTTAAAGATGCCACTTCTACAATTTACACAAAACACTACTTATAAAAATCTCTAAACCATAATAGATTAGATATATCTTTCATAAATTGGGGAAACAAAATCAATCATTGGATATAACCCTTATTGTGTTCAAGATATCCTATTACTCTGATACTACTGATAGGAAGTGGAATAGCCAATCATTGATTTTAAATTTTAAACACAGAGATAATAATAATATATTACAAGCTATATTATTCTATGTATTATTTCATCTAGGCATTACATATGTAGGGAAGCATTTCCTAATATCAATGAGGTAACCAATCCCTCAAATCACTCATAAGTAAATAACAACTAAACTAAATTCATAATATTGTTGTAACTCACAAAAATATCACAAATCCCAAACAAATAGATAAAAAGTGAATAATTAATCATGTGATAATTTACATTACATAATAAACTCAAATTCATGTGAAGGATAACATTTCCAAACATTTTGAAATATACTAGCTTAAATTCCTTTGAAAATCCTTTTTTTTACCCATTTTACTCTAGTATTATCCCACTAGTGTCACTATTTGATAAAAAAAATTAGTGAACCCCTTTATTCTTGTAACATTTTCACCCTTTAAGATTTCCCATAAGGTTTGTTTTTTTATTCTACATTTTATATCTATGTGCTAAATCATTATCCCTATCATCCTTCATATTATTCGTGCTTACATCTTATGACAGCTAGTAATCCAAGATCTACACATCTTATTAGGAAAATTTTCACAAAATTCAAACCATTATTGATGATAATGAAAATTTAAATGAGTTAAATAGTCAATACACATCTCTCTCTCTCTCTCTCTCTCTCTCTCTGTGTGTGTGTGTGTGTGTGTGTGTGTGTGTGTGTGTGTGTGTGTGTGTGTGTGTGTGTGTGTGTGTGTGTGTGTGTGTGTGTGTGTGTGTGTGTCTGCATACACACATGCACACACATACACACACATAAAATATATGCATAATGTGTGTGTATGAGTGTGTGCACATGTGTGTGTATAACACACACACATATGTATGTTTAAATATATGTATATGTCTATGTGTGTTCTTAAAATGCTTATCCATTATTGGGATTTCTTCCAATGATTAAAATATTTATGCTAACTATGACAATGTTCATAATGTTAGAGCTTGTAATGATAAACATTTTATTGACATTAATGAGCTAGAATTTGGGCTTATGAATGAAATTTATTTTGAAAATTTTATTAAGAAAATACTTGTCATAACCTTTATTTGACTCTTTTTTTATAGACATTATTAGATGTATTAGCATATTTTGAGTACTAATCATTTGATGCTTACTATATATTGATTTGATGTTATAATATGGTAGCATAATATGATCATGTATATTTATGATGTCATCAATATAGTTTTATATTATGATGTTTATTCAATTCAAATTTATATGTATATAAATTTTTTATGTAGAGTAGATATTTCTAATGCCATGTTTTGTGGATGCAAGGATCATAGGTACATGAGCTAGACTGGAAGTGGATTTTTGCAATTGAGGAAATAATGGTAGAGGTAGTGAGTTACTGGGTAACACTAGCACTAGATAAGAAATATAATGGTAATGAGCTATCTAATCCTTGAGTAGTTGTAACATGCTTGATGTCTCTCATTTTATCTTGTTTTATTTGTTTAATCTTGATTGATATTTTTGTCTTTTTATTTCACTTGATTATGGTTGTGTCCATATTTAGTTTTTATTATTTTATTTGATTGGTGTCTTGTGTGTGTTGGTTTGTGATAAGATGTCTTTTTATCTTAGCTGTCAATTTTTTTTATTCTAACCACTAAGGAGCTCAAATACTTTAAATATCATATCAGACCTATTAACTTATTACCCACAATGGATCATATGATGATTAAAATTGTTTAATCTAAGTATTTATATCTTGGTTTTAATGCTAAGAGGCCTCGAGTAGGTTACTACCATGTATTATAATGGATCAGGACTCCATAATGGTCTTTATTTAATAACTATATGGGCAAGAAGTAACCCACACATAATGTTATCTACTAAATACATTCATGTTAGTCCATGATGACCTTAAAGAGTTTGTGGACTTTTGGACATGCATTATAGTTAAAATAAAAATAAAAATAAAGTATATCTATTTATAAATAAATAAATAAAGAAAATTAAAAATTATAAAGTTTAATGATTAGGGAAAATAATGGTATTAGGGGATGACTCTTCACCCAAAAAGAGTAATCAATTGTTTTGCTTAGAAAAAAATGCCATTTTGTTGTGTTGTCTTATGGAGAAACCCTAGAAGGAAAATGGAAGCCATAGAGAATAATGGAGACTTGAAACTCACCCTAATAGGCTTTAATGTCTTGGAAAAATTCATGCCTAGGTAGAAGGGAGAAAAGGAGATCAAGCTATGGAATAAATAGATGGAATTGGGAAAACTTTTCAATTTTGTGAAGGGTAATCAAGGATAATGTTATTTTCTTCTTCATAATAAAGATTTGTGCCAAGTAGGTGATGAATTTTTATTTGTGCTAAATTTTTATATTTATATGGCTGTGTAGGGTTGGATTGATTCTATATATTGGTTTAATATTTATAAAATACTCATAGTTTCAAGAGAAAGTCATGAGACTTCCCCATAAACCTGTAAGGTTCTCATAACTAGTTAAAATCTCACAAAATGATTTTGCTCAGATTCAAAATCAATTAAAGGTTTTAGAGTTCATATCTAGTTGTTGGGTTAAAATTACACCTGGTGTTCAAGGTTTAAAATTTAGCTTTATTATTGAAATGTCTTTGTTAATAATATATTAAAACTCTAGTTGTTTATTTTATTTTATTCATTGTTGGAAATGTTGCCTTAAAATAGCATGCTAGGTGTTTTCTTTTTTGTGTTATATTTATTTAATGGCCAAATGGGTGTCTCTTTTCTACTATATTCATTTTATAGTTTTTGGGTTTTTATTATTGCTATTTTTATTTGACCTGGGTGTAGATAAATTTGACCTTACTAGTCCTTATTTGCATTCTGTATAAATATGGCAGCATAGTCAAGCTTGTATATTTATATTTTAGATTATTTTTCTTGGATTTTGGTGCATTTAGAAGTATTTGTGTAAAGGTGTTATTTTCCCTTATTTTACCTCTTTCATTTTTCTTTCTTGGGTTAAAACATGATTGAGCTCGTTACTTTGCTCTTAGTTATAAAAATTGCATATCTAGGTGTTTTATTTGATGTTATATGCTTAATAAATTTGGCATGCCCATTTATGTAAGTGCAACTTGTAAATTTTTTGGTGTAGTGTTGTTGGCTCTATTGGTGCATGATTTTAAGGTTACTCTATTTAATGATGTTTTGTAACTGCTATAAATTTTTCAATGATGGCTAAAAATATCTTGCTCACACCTTCACCCAAAGCTTAAATGCTTGACTCCACAACCTAGATGATGGTTGGGGTGGTGAAAACCACTGATTGGGGGGCTCATAGGATGAGTCAAGTTGGTGTGTAGATTATTTTATGGTTTCTCTTTCATTATGGAGTTGCATGATGTTTTTGGTGCTATTCTTACTTGGTTACAGTGATTAAATGCTTTCATGTAACATGTTTATAAATTACTCTTTATATTTATTATTCATGTAGCATCCCCTTGCAAGTGTAAAAGAATATGTTGCATTAATCATATAAACCTAAAATTGGAGTAGTTGTTGATCTTAAATTATAGAGTGATATAAAAAATGATTTTGGGGTTTTATTCTTCTCTATTTAACCTTCAAAATGTGTAAGTATTTTTTTATTGAGTATTAATAAATAAAATTGAATTTTAATATGATTGTAATTTTATTATTTAAAAAGAGAAATATGTGGAATAAATTAAATTATTTTCCTATATCATGATTTGGAAGTGATTATTTATACTTATTAATCCTATAGCATCCACTTGTAATGTAAGAAGTTATTCAATCTTAGTATACTTCAAGAATTATGTCAATGGCAACATATGGATATGAGTTGAGTGTTCTTGATTGTCATGTCTAAGTCAATTTCAACCCATAATTTCATTATTTGACACTAAAAATTATAGTGTTATCATGAATATCATGATGAAGGTTTGATAGTGTTGATATTCAATTAATAAGACAAGATAATAGTATGCAGTGTGGAACATTTAACCCAGCTGTGATATTACAAAGTTATAATTTCAAATGGTTTAATTATGGAAGCTTATAAGAAATTAGATAATATTGTTGTGAATTTATTCAATGATAATTTTATCTTGTTTCTAATCTAGTTGATGGATGCAAACAACTTCTTCTTATTGGCTTGAGAAAATTGGTGGCATGATTAAACAAAAATCTTGCAAAACTTTATGCATTGTTATGCATGTGCATAACATGATTCGATCAAGGACAATGTTGATCCTATAGGATAATTGGTAAAATTTGTTTTTCCTTTGCATTACTGCATTATGATAAATAAAATTAATAATCTACAACCAAGTTAAAATGAACTTGAGCTGATTACTAGTTGGGTGTATGAATTTTTTTAAATTTGTAGTATGCTGGAATTTAATTCATGGACTATGTAATTTGTTAATTTTATTATTTTTATGGCTGTATTAAGTGTTGTTATTATTTTTTATGGATATAACATGTGCTTATAGGTGTTAATTACATTGTTTTTGGTGTTGGAAAGTGGCCCTACATGGTAGATATAGCGTAATGCTATTGCATGAGCTTCTTGGGCATGGGTGATGCATAATAAATGATTTTTTATTTTTAAGAGGAAGGTTGTTAATAAAATAATGATTTTTAATCCTTTACACTAAAATCACAAAGGAGTGTGTGATTTTGAATCTATGAATTCTTGAATCAAGTGATTAGTATTCATGAAATGTTAAAAAGAAATGGTTATATATTTAATTATTTTTCTAAGTTGTGTTAAAGAACTTGATATTGAAGTCATGAATATTTATCCTAAGAAGGATTTTTAAAGTTTGTATTTCAAGATCACTTAGTATCATGCATATAGAAATTTCAATTTTGGATTTACTTAAATTAATTAAGGCATGAGTATACAATAAATCATATCCCAACTTGTGTCTAGTGTTAAGTGTAAAAATAAACATGGTGCAATGATCCTTAAATTTATGAGATTTTGGTATAAATATCCCTATAAGATAGTTCCATTGCATATCTCTTATATGTATGAATTTTAAATGAGTAAGGACACCCTTGGAATCTTATACATTATTATAGATTGATGTAGGCATGCTCATCATGGC
Source organism: Torreya grandis (assembly GCA_037957365.1). Classification (NCBI taxonomy): domain Eukaryota; kingdom Viridiplantae; phylum Streptophyta; class Pinopsida; order Cupressales; family Taxaceae; genus Torreya; species Torreya grandis. Next base: position 185,987 of record JARHVA010005915.1, on the reverse strand, counting down.
TGATCTAATTATGATTAAGATCTGAATTTATTTGTGCAATGATTATTTTGCATTATGAGTCTTGGTTTTTAAATGCATTGTTGTATGTTTTGATTAATTTAATATTGGAATAGTGTATGAATGGAATTGGAAAACATATATTATCATTATATTCACCTTTAATAGTTTTCACATGGTCTAATTACTAGGTACTTAATGCTCCTTCCAATTTTCTCGAGTGAGGCAAGAATTGTTGCACCCAAATCGATATCCTAATTTACATAGGTGTGAGTCTGTTATGTATGGTAAGGAAATATAGATTGTCCTATTAGGATTATGGTTGATCTTATTTATTTTATGTTTTATAGTTATGTATTTCATGACTATACACCTTGAACTTCATGCAATTCCTAGAGCAATAATCTTCATTATAGAATCTTCTATGGGTAATCACCCTAATTAAGGAAATTGCACATGCATAACTCTAGTTATGGGTTATGGGTGTATTATACAAATCCCAACCATGCATATTGAACTATATTCATAACTTTATTTTCAATTTGAATGAATTGATGCTCAAAAAAAAAATTGAGGTCATTTTAATAACTAAGAAAATTAATGCTATGATTTTTTAGTTACTAAAGGATGAAATAAAATAATTAGGGATAAAAAAATATTTAAAATATAATTAATCATGAATTAAAATTAATTCTAAATGGAAAATTAAACTATTAAAAATATAATCTAGGATGATATATAAGAAATAAAATAGTAAAATACAGAGATCTATAAAAAAAATTAATTTTTAAAAAAATAGAAACTAGGGTTAGGGTTAGATAATTATCCTTGCAACTTATTTATGTTAGATTTTTTTTAAGTTTTTGTAGACTATGATTGTTTTAAAAGACCTAAAAACATAAATTTATTATAAAAAAGTGGCTCATTATCTATTGTGATAATTCCACAAGAGGTGGATAGGAGCATAGTGTGTTGTTGTCTATGTATCACTTTTTCTTATCATATTATATGTTGGATATGAAATTTTGGGTTTGTTCACCTAAATTTGTATGCAACTTATTTTTATGTATATCCTAACTTAATGTATGAAATACCTATAGAATCAAAACCCTAATCCTGCACAAGAAAAAAAACGAGATTAAATTCAAAAGGGAGGGGGAATGGGGGAAGTGGGAATGGCTGAACTATCCTCATAAAACTACTTGCTAACTAAGTTCTACCTACATATCCCAAAGGGCCTCAGGCTAATGCAATTCTCCCTTTAGGTACAATCATATGAATACAAATAGAAAATTTTATTATATTACTTGACAAGGGATTCAATAACTCTAAAATAAATAATGTTAAACATGGCAAAGGACTTTAAAAACTACATCAGAATTGCAATAAGGATATTTACTTAGAAAATAAATATTTTTTAAATTCAAAAGATAAGTGCCTTATAAGAGAGTGCTAAGTCATTTCAAGTGTGACCCTTGATGTGATTTTATATAAAAATATTTTGAATGTTTCCAATAATATACCTATTGATATGCATGGGAAAGACATTAGGAAGTGTGTCATTTTGAAAAGATAGTCATTAATTTTTCACTATTGGACAAGTGCATAGTGCACTTCTACCTTCTTAGAGTAGACTTGTCCTAAAAGGATAAAGGATTATGAAATAAGAGTGATATTAAAGTATCTATTGAATAGGGATTAATAAAGATGAAATAGGAAAGTCTAGAAGGTGTTATTTATAATTGAAATACTTTGAAGGAATTTTTAGAGATTATAAGTTATCATAATGGAAAATTGACCAACAAGATAAATATGTCAATGATAAGCATTGTTAAATATTTATTGATTAAATTTTAGTGTTTACATTCCCACCCCCTTATTATAGTGATTCATAAAATTACTATATTAAAGGAAATGAAAACCTAAGTGTGTATACAAAATTTGTCTTTGTCATGGAGATGTGCATTCCCCCTTGTTGAGTCATATGGGAAAGTGTTATACATGTGATAAATTAAGAGTGATCAGGTCTCAATTTGAATAATTAGTGAATATGCTTAAGTTTTAAATATTTTATTCATCAAACCTCATATATTACTTTGTAATGCTTGAAGAGATGGGAAACAATAAAGTGGTTCACTAAAGTGCAACCAAAACATTGGGCATCACTAAGCTCTCACATGATTCACTTGTTGAACTAAAAAAAGAGGTGGGAACTAATACATGGCTCACTAAAGTGAAACCAAGACAAGGAGAATCACTAATCTCACACATTTTCTACTTTAAAAATATGAATCACACTACTTTAAATAGATCTAGGTTCAAACTGTAAATTATATAATCATGAAACTTGAAAAAGAGATATTTGAGATTCATAAAATAGTACTTTGGTAATGAATAAATATCATGCCCCATGTACTATATAGATTTCCAATTTAATATTTTTAAAACTATTTTAAATCTTGTAACTTTATTCACATAAGTGTACTTGTGCTCGAGTAGCTATAAGAGTGAGTGCTTAATCAATCCAAATGCTCCCATAATCTAAAAATTCTATTTTTTACATATTATAAATTATCAAATCTAAAATGTATTTCTTGTGAAATATTAGAGATAATCCCATTCTAAAGCCCCACTTTTAAGATGAGGGAAATTACCTACAAATAAATTGTCTCAAAATAAAAGGTGAGATCATTTGTAAAAGATGTAATCATGTAATAACATTTTTCATATTTAAATAGAATTGGAATATTAGAGATGTAATATTGAAGGATATGAAGAGCTTATATATTGCATTGCATTATTTAATTTGAATATATAATTTAAATAGGGTATGAATCATGTCAATAAATTTCAAGTGTTGAATACGTATTGTAAACATAATATATTTGAATAATGAAGCATTGAAACGCATAAGTAGTATGTGCATGATATGTATCATGGCACCATAGATATTTAATAATAATAATAATAATAATTATAATAATAATAATAATAATAATAATAATAATAATAATAATAATAATAATGGCACCATAGTATCTGATAATTAACATGTAAGCAAAGTCACATAATGTCATGCAAAAATACCCAAAGGCCACATACAAGGGACATGTAAAATGTCACATAAAATTATAAAGTTTACAAAAATGTCATGCATTAGGACCAAAAGTTGAATACAAGGGACATGTAAATGTTGCACAAACATAGAAGGATAAAGGATATACACACATGGATTAGTGATGCAATACAAATGAGAGGGTGTATGTTGAACATACAAAAGGCCAAGGGACACATTAAATAATCATGATTGTTGAATCATGCTATGTAATGAATCAAGTATAAAGATAAAATGAAGCTAGCATATTTAAATCATATGTATTTATGTTCATGTTTATAACTTATCATATTCATCATGACACATGTAGAGTATGAATGAAAATAAGACATTTATTTTCATTATAGATTAACAGGTAAAACAGGTTGTGGATAAATATAACCTATAAGATTGTTCATATAGATTGATGAGATTCCACCAATTAAGCAAGGTTTTAAGGTAAAAGGTTGGCCCAATATCAAAGCCATGTAAAAGTATTTATTATCTTGAAATTTGACTGATATTTGAGTAGGTTTTATGTTATATGATTATAAAATAGTATAATAGGTCCATTTGACTGTGTTGCATTCAAAAATAGAGATTTAAAATGCATATGGACATATTCATAGTAGGAGGAAAAGTGTGTTTTTGTATGTCTAATGCAAATTTATCTTGTAAAACTATGTGCTAGATATAAAAATATGTGTTTTATCACCTTCATATATATACAACCTTTTTCCATGTGGAGATTTAATTTATACATATAAGACCTATAAATTTAGAGTCTTAATCTTTCACAAGCACAAAAAAGGAGATCAAATGCAAAATGGGGAAAAATGGGGGAAGTGGTAATGGTCGAGCTATCCTCAAACAACCTCTTGTTTATCAAGTACTACCTACTTATCCCAAATTTCCTCATGCCTATGTAGTTATCCTTTTAGTTAATATCATATGAGTAAAAATATAAAATTTTAGTAGAATGCTTGACAATAGATTCCCTCAACCTACATTAAACAATGTTAAACATGGAAAAGGAATGTAAAATTGTATAAAGATTTTAACAAGGATATTTACTCAAAAAATAGATGCTTTTAGAATCATAAATATAAGTTCTTTCTAAGATAATGTTAGGTCCTCTCAAGTGTGACCCTTGATGTGATTTTATATAGAAATATTCCAAATGTTTTTGATAATGGACCCATTGATATCTATTGGAATGTTTTTAGGAATCATGCCATTTTGTAAATATAGCTGTTAAATCATGGGATACAAGTCCAAATTATTGGATAGGTGCATAACACATTCCTATATGCCTAGAGTGGACTTATCATAAAAGGGCATAGGGTTCTAAAACAAGAGTGATAGTAAAGTATCTTTTGAATAGCGATGAATAATGATTAAATAAGGAATTTTAGAGGGTGTTATTACTAATTTCATGACTTTTAAGGATTTATTATAGATTCCAAGTTATAAGAATTTAAAATTGGCCAAGGTAAAGATGTCAAGGACAAGCATTATTAAGAATTTATTGACTAAATTCCAATGTCTACAAAAAATTTCACTTGATAATGCTACACATTTTACCTTAAATGTTTCTAATATACATATTTTAGGCTCTACTTCTACATTTTTTAGTGATGCTACTTGTCCTATTTTTACTAATCCTTCTATCCATGGACTAGTGTCATTCATGCTCAAGTTATTCCTATTATTCCTACATAATCTAGTGTTCCTTTGGATCCTCCTACTTATAATCCGACCACTATAATACCTTCATGAATTATTTATCATGTTTTATCTCTTGGCATTGATCATATTCAAACTACCAATCATTCCTTTATTCCTACCTATGGTAATCCTTCAACATATAAAGATCCATTTATTGAAAAAAAAATTCAAGCTATGAAATTAAAAGTCACACAACTATCTCGAGGATCTCACAAGTCTAGTCATGTGCTTACTTCTCAAGACATATTAAAAAACCCATTGGATCATGTGGTCCTTGTTTATAATTTTCATTGTATATTTACAGTGCCTAAATATGACTTGTATAATAGCAAGTGTGAACCTTCACATCACATTAGATCCTTTTTTGATTCATGTTTTGGTTTTTCTCATGAATATCTATTGATGAGAAATTTTTTATCTATAATTGTTAATGACTATACCCTAGATTCACTCTACAGCTTATGTATAGGATTTGTGCATCAATTTGATGGTTTGGTGTACATATTATTAGCTCATTTTTTTATATAAGTCATCCAAAATGTCATGTTTTCTAAAATTTTGTAACTCAAATAATGACCTAGTTAGAATATTGATGAATATGTGCTTAGATTCAAATCTATGATTACAAGGATGTCTCATAAAATCCTTATTAATGAGATACAAAATATTCTAAAATCACTCAAAGAAAAATTTATTCTCAACACTCATCAATATTTTGATGACCTTTTTCATATGCTTAATGACTATGAATTCAAAATGTTAGATGCTAATATGCTCGAGTATACATATAATTATTCTACTTCTAGTATCTAAAAATATCATGGAAAATCATGATTCGAATCTAAGACTAATGATATTAAAAATTTTAAAGCTAAGAATGAGGGTAAAATTGAAAATAAAATTTCATGACTTCCTTACATGCTTTTCCTTCCACATTCTAGGAATATTCAAAATTTTACAAGCTTACTTGAATGCAACATGATTACTCTACTTGAACCATATAAATTGGATACTTTTCAACCTAATACTAAATTGTATGATTCCAATACATATTATTATTTTTATTTATACTTAGGATTTATAAGGGTCCCATGCCCTTTTTCAAAAAGATACAAGAAGAAACAAAATCAATTTGGCTCAAAATCATTCCATGCAGAGGCATAATACTTTACTTACAAAATAGTTTTTCTTCAAAAAACACCCTTTAAAACATACATGTTCATACATGACTATATAACTAACAACTAAAGAGCTAATCCAAACATTTTATTTTATAATTACCAATTCTATTATCTTCCCATGACTAGAACATTTATTTTTATTCTCTGGTGCTTGACCCAACCCACCTATTAATCCATCAAAGACCACATGAATCTCACCTTATTTCATGCTTCCCAAGTTCACCAGCTTCCTATAAGATGTATCTCCTTTAGGCTGCTTGAAGGCTGAAAAAAATAGTTTTTTCTACACTCTATTAGAAACATCCCTGATCATCTATTGATTGCCCTTCCACCATGGTGGCACCTTGAAATAACCTCTCACCACTCCTTTTTCTAACCTTTTAATAGCATTTATCCTTTCTTTATAGCACTCAATTGCTCTCCATTCTATAAAACTAGGTATAGGTTTAAGCAGGTCTTCCATAAAATGCATAATTATTCCCTAAATTTCTACCACATTCAACTACACTTTACAAGCCACTTCCACATCTTTCGCAAAATATAATAAGACTAGGAATCAAATCTAAAGTTTATAAAACATATCCAGTGGAACAAAACACAAAAAGTATCTCTTAGAAAATAATAAACATGGGAATGGCCCTAATGACAATGTTTCCAAAACCTCTATCAACTCTATCCTATACTCAGTCCAAATGAAAAATTTGACCATTGCATGCACATGTTCTCTATTCAACATAACTAGGAATATATTTATAAAAAATAAAGAGGTCAGGTCTAAATTGACTCTAATTCACCTACTCTAAGCTAAGAAATCTACCCCCAATACCATTTCAATATCTTTTGCCACTTCTAGAGATGGAGTCCAAAACATTTTGATAGATGCATTTTAGAGACTTATCTGGCAAACCCCATATCTTAGCTCTTGGATTTGCCAAAATCCAAAGGCCATCCCACATATTTTAGGCTAAAATTATCCATCCCTCCATGACCAAAATCTCAAGTACTACCAAACCAAGAAGCAAATTAACCACCCAACCTAAATGTTGTTCAAATAATTAAGCATGCCATGAAGAGAAAAAACCCATAATGGAGGGAGGTGACCTATCTAATCAATGATTATTTTAGGTGGTAGCGCTACTGAAAAATCATTCTACTAGATCTGATTAACATCATCCTTTACAACTGGGGAAAGCTAACACTTGATTGACTTACCATCCATTCACTAGAAAATGATTTGAGAAATATTTTGAAAAATATAGTGCTTTTTAAAATTATTCTCTATATTTATAAATAAGGAGACACCATGATATTTTTTTTTTTAAAAACAATATAGAAAGACCAAAAACCAAAACCAATCCAAACAAGTATATCAACATTAAAAATTATTTTATAGAAAATCATTTTAAATATTAATATAGCTTAATCAAAATTAAATCTGATGAAAAATACTACAATCCTCCCATCTCTTGATAACATTATCCATCCTCTCTTCCTCACTCTGATCAATCACTGCATTGGCCAAAAAGTCAGCTACTCTATTACTTTCTCTAAAATAGTGGTTGCATTTTCAACCTTCAAATTCTTCTAATTTAGGCCAGATAACATCAAAAATGTTAGAAATATTTCATGATTTTTCTCTCATACTAGACAAAGCTAATATAATCACCTATGATCTCCTTCAATTTCCAAGAAGGAAATTCCACAATTCACTGCCATATTTACTCTTGATAAAAGAGCTTGAGCTTTGGATTTATTGTTAGTACCATCTAGAATCTTAAGAGAAATAACTCTTTTTAAATATCCACCATAATATTTTATCACACAACCTACTCCTGAATCTCCAAGATTGCCTCTATAGGCCCCATCAAAATTCAATTTAAACCATCTAACTTTTGGTGGAATCCAGATTTCTTCCTTTATTATTTTATTATTTTTATTATCAACTATTGACCCCTAAATGGGATAATTATAATAAATATTATTATTACCATATATATTCCAAACATTTTATTAATTTTTTTTATAAACTACAACATAAGGTACAAGATCTAATTGATAGTAACACTATTCTAAATGATGGAAATAATATTACATTTAATGAATCTATCACAATGCCTAATCAATGGTTGAAAATATTCAAAATCCTTTATTTTGACACAATAATAATAATAATAATAATAATAATAATAATAATAATAATAATAATAATAATAATAATATGATGTTTATATGAATAACATTATAAATCAATCAACAATTTCCAATGATCATATCATTGATAGCATTATAGGAATGATTATTGAATCTCAAAAGTAAACATAATCTATGGAATTCTATGACCATGAGATTCTACATGATGATTTAAATAAAGTTTTTTTATAAGGGTAAAATAAAGGTTTTAAAAGGATCCCATAACCTTATATAAATTCATAAGGATAAAATAAGGTATCACACAATTAAAATAAACAAAAACTGGGCACACCCAAATGTAAACCATAAAACAACAAAGGAAACAATCATCTAGACATCAACAAAAAGGATCCCCAACAACTTCAAAACAACCATAATTCAGAAAGCTCTACAATAATGGACTAATATACCCAACCACTTCATTTTCCTCTTGTGAATGTTGGATATTTATTTTCAATTACTCTTCAGTATTTTCTTCATTCTCTAAATTTTATTTATTATTATAACCTCTAGTCTTCCTATTAGGACCTTCCTATGTATCTTTGGACTTCCTTTTCCTGAGGTAGGTTTTCCTTAAAATGTTACTTATGAAATAACATTTTCAAAATCATCCATGATATTAAATAACTCTTGAGATCCTTCTTTATTCTCTATATGGAAGAGAGGAACAATTTATTTTCCATACTCCATCTATCTCCATTCCTTCCTATCATTTTTATAAGTAAATAAGATTGTTAGGTGGTTACTAATTGTTATCAATATTTCCCACTACTCCACCTCAATATTCCAAAATGTAGCCAAACCTTCAAAAGTATATAAAAAACTCATTCTAGAATGAATTAAATACTTCCAACCCATTCTCTTTATATGAGAGAGACTCTTGTCTAACATATTCATATATTTCAACAATAACATACTTAACCCATGATTTTTTGTAATATTTTTGACTATTCTATGCATATTTGGATTATTTAGACTTTTGCATTCTATTCAATGGTTTTAATTTTTTAAGTTTTGAAGAGATGGTACTCATCATTAGAGTTATTTGGGTTCTATTTGACACCTTTTTATACATTTCATTTACACAAACATCTCCCTTCTTGGGTCTTCCTAATTTGTTATCCATCCCCATGAAGCTGAAATTCTGATATGAAATGGGAGATTTAAATTCCAAGCTTTGATATTGTGGTAGTGAGCTTGGGACCACTTCCTCCATCCATATAAGTTATTCTTTATTTTCCTCTTTTGAGACTATTTCCCCTTCTTTCAATTGTTATTCCATTGAGAATTCTCCTTCATATTATGTTTCTTAGGTATGAGGCTTTCTTTGTTAGATTTTTCCTTTAGTCTTTCTTTTTCTACCCTAAAAGCTTACATATTTATTTTTATTAGTATATAACCTAGTGGAGAAATAAGGAAAAGTTGTCAGTGGTCTCCTTTACTTTATTATTTAGCTTTATCCACATTTTTATCATGCCTATGTTTTGCCTTTTCCTTGATACGGTCTTGAAGGTCCTTGTCCTTCACACAATTTTTGGTGATATTATATGATTCTTATTTTCTTCTCAAAACCTATTTTTATTTATTTTTATCAATTCAACCTATAGTATCATGTCCTAATTATTTCACTTATGAAAATTATCCATTGTTCTTTCATATTCTATCTCTTGATTTTAGTCTTCATATTTAAATTTCAACTTTAAATATATTGCAAGAACCATCTCATATGAAACATTGACGTAGATTATACCATAAAACAATATTTATCTTGATTTAGTGACTATATCAAAGGCTATTATCTAACTTATTTCTTTGGATATTCTAATGAATATTTATTCTTCCTATAATCCTAATGCTAATCCTATAAATTTAACCCAAATAGGGACTTCATTAAATGTCTCCCTATGTAGATCAAAGCTTGGTTTCAACTTATTTAGAAAGAGATTAGTTTTTCCTAGGAACCAAGGTCATCCTATTATATTTTTCGAATAATATTATTTATGTAATAAATAAATCTGGAAAAAACATTTAATTTGAGTGAAAATCTCAAGGTATCCTCTAGTTTTCCATTTCCTATTTGACCATTCCCCAAGACATCAATATGTTTGGTTTGTTTCTCAAGAATTTACCTATCTAGGCATTTTCCATCTTGAATTTATCTCTCTCTACTATCTTATCTATGATTATTATATAAAAACCTTTGTTTTTTACTGATGGATTAAGCACATGAAAATCAAAGTTTGGGAGATCAAGATTTTTTCATACTAACCTCTCTACCCAAGATCTGTGATCTTATTCTATCTTTTGTGTGAACCTTGTGGGTCACCTGATGGTACCTAATTTATTGAATACTTCCATTTTATATTCAATTTTTATTAAGATCATTGGGATTTCTATCATCCAACTTCTTTCCTAAAAAATCACACCCAAATCCATTTTCAAATTTTATACTCGACAATGTTATGTCCACCACCCAAAGCCATTTTTAACTTTTATATGATGGTTTAATTAATGGTCCTCTATAAATACATGGATTTTTTTATTCACATCCTTTGATTACACATGGCCTTATGATCACCAACAGTTCAATTCAAAATCTAATTATAATGTCATTCTAACTACTAGAGGCTATAATAAGTGAGATTTACTTGGCACAACTATGATACTTCATAGTTATGATGGTAACACATGCACACCCCTTGGTGGTATTATTATTTTATAATATTATAAATTAACCTTATGATTAATTATAATTAAGATAAAATGAATATAAATGTAGAAAATTTATAAAATAACTTGCAACTAGAAAAATAAAAGTAAAGTAAGGAAATTGACAAAGCACAAACAAATAAAATAAAATATGAAAAAATCAAAAGATAAATTTTTTGCATATAGTATATTATGTTTGATTAAGATATGACTAAATTATAATGTTAGACTAAAATATGTACATGAAATAGAAACTATGAGGTGATTTTTTAGGGTCAAAACTAACTAGAAGAGATAGAATCCACTACCACTATTATCCTCTTTGGGGTGATCTTGTCATCTACATAAAACTAGAAAAATTTAGGCATAGTCATATGTGTTTTATTTAAACATTTTTTTGTGTTTAGAATTTTCCTTTGAATGCACATAGATAACTTAATAATGACTTCTTCAAAATTTAAACCCTAATAGGGATTGAAATAGTTCAATACCTATAAATAAAATTGAGGAAGCATAATGGGATGAGATGATCCCAATCGCCCCCATGATGATTGATTTTTACCTACATATATAATACTCTAAAGAGGGAAATCATTCCCATGTATTTCTCCCACTTAGAATGATTTATGTGATTGTGCCCCTTTTGTTATGTGTATGCATCTAGAGATTGATTGAATAGTTCATAATGTTTTGATTTGACCTAGATAAAATAAGCTCTTGACTTCTAAGGAATACTTAAAATGATTAGAATAAAATTTATAGAGAATAGGGAAAATTTTCTCAATAGGAAATGGTGTAAGTGTGCCCCAATAGTGAACTTTCTAAGTGATAGAATAGGTGACTTAGTTGTGCCTTTATATAAATACAAAAGGGGAAAACCTCATGCTGCCAGTTGATGGATCATTTGGCACACCAACTAAGGTCTAATGGTCTCCCATATAGCCTCTCTTAAAAGGAGGCTTGAATGTCTCCCCAAGTTATGTTATTTTTGGGTCATGGCATAATAGGTGATCTAGTCAGTCTATGTGAAACTACTCCAATATAATGGGCTTACTATTTTGGAATATTAACTTGAGATTTAAGATTTAAACTTTTTTTTGGTCATAGAAATATTTAGATGTAAAGGTGAATTTAGTCATTTCATTCATGTAGGTTTCAAGTCTTTTATAAGAAACAACAATAAATACATTTTTCAGATTTACCCATATTAAAAATCAAAGTTTAGGGTTTAAAATGTAATTAATATGGATGATTTTGAAATGTTTATTGCATACATACAATAGTGTAGAAATAAAAATCAATGATATTTGAAATCAATATTAACATTGAAAGTGCATTTCATTCATAGTTTATGTGAACCCTAACTAACAAATTAAATAAAAAAGAGAAAAGTGGGGGGAAAAGAGAATTTATAATAAGGCTAAATATGTGCACCCTGATTGTAAATGTCCATGAAATCAATTTCCTTCCTAGCTAATGAATGCACAACCACCAATGGAGATGATGCAAGAGTCTAAAGAAAGTAAAATTGAAAAGAAAGGAACATATCAATCATATTAAATGTGCATGAAATGAAATAAAGCTTCCACAAATTCTATATAAAAGTATATATGTGGATACCAAAATGTTTGATCATTTATAATCATTTAGGTACAAATTTTTCTAGCATAACAATAGGAAAAACTAGTTGAGGGAGGAATTACACTATGAAAGCAAGAAATTGTATGGAAAATAAGTGATTAGATCTATATTTCTCTTTGGAGCAATAAAAGCCAACCCTTGTAATGGGTTAAATGTGTCAATATGTAGAAATGCCAACTCTAAAGGGAGACATATTTTCCTCCTAAAATGTAGTTACAACATTAATTTCCATCACCAAATTCATCCTCTTTCCACTTATTACATGAAACTTCACGATTTAACACTTTTTGCCTAAATAAAAGATAAAAATAAGTTAGATCTTACAATTAAAATCACCTCAATTAAACATGACACCAAAATGTGAACTTGTTTTACTACACAAAATCAAAGGCATAAAGACATCTAGGCTAGAACCAACTTTATGGCATTTTAGATAAATTTAAAAATGGACAAGCAAGTGAGAAGATATGCTCATAAAAACACCATGGGTTCCAAAATAGCCTCCCAAACTTAATCAATCTTATGGGATGCAATAAAAGTTTGCTTTTTAAAATTTCAAGTTCTCAATGTTAGTTGGGATTGAAAAGAATGATTAACATAGGATTATCCATTTTTAAATATATTATACCTAATATAGTCATCACATCCTAATTATAACTATGTTTGGTGCTTTAATTTAAGTTTTATGGGCTAGACCTAATAGGGGTCTAGACCCCTGATTTATATGGTGTTCATTATATCCCAAAGCCTCAATTTGTACTGAATGTTTATTCTCTATATATAACTATGGGTTTAATAATTATATTTTCACATTATAATCAATATAAAATCCATACTCAACATCATGTTTAAATAGGAATGGGCCTATAGACCTATTTGGGTACTTGATCCTAATTAGCATTGGCTCGATTCTTGAAAAACTAATAAACCTAGTTAGGGGTTAAAAACCTAAATAAAAATAGCGCATGATCATTGATGAATTAGAGACTTAAGTGTGTAATATTTTCCACATAAATCTATGAAAAAAACTTAACACAAATTTCAAATCCAACTAGAATTAGGATGCCTCCAAATTTCCACACATGATGTTATTTGTAATTTTAAGTTTGATCAGTACTAAACATGCCTAAAAATAACTTCAAAGACTTCCTTAAGGGCTGAAATCTTGATTAGGTAAGAAAAAAATCAATTTAGAACCTAAAGACATATTCAAGAGTTGAAATCTTGATTTGGTATACAAATTTGCAAATTCAAATATATGTTATAATAGAGATAAATCAGGTTTTAAACAAGTTTTGACAATATTTTCTAAGTGAAGATAAGTTATTAAAACCTCATTTTTATGTTGATTGCATTATATGAAATTTTATTGCATGAGTTTGTTCATTGCAAAAGAATTCTAGTTTCAAGGGATAGTTTTGCATGAAAAATGATATGACCTATGGGAGCAACTCGAGAAATGTGAGCAAATAAGATATTCAAAATCAAAATAAGGCATTGAGACTCTACTTTCACAATAAGTGTTAAATATGATTTTTTCTTGCATAAACATGGTGTTTCCAATGGTGATGGTTACAGGACTTAGTTTGGCATGTAAATTGATATGATCCACCAAAGTAACTTAATAGATCTGATACTAACTAGCCCATAAGTGCAATAAAGAGCATAGAAAAAAGTAAAAAGGGGTTTCTTAACTCTAGAGGAATTAGGGAATGTTTTCCAAGCAATATAAAAATGTTGAATCTAATAGGAAATACTTTTGAGTATTTTTTGAAATAGAGAAACATGTATACAAACCCATAATCTCTAGCCTATACATCACATGGAACATGAATGGATTTAAGAGAGGAAAATAAGGGAATGGATATATGATGAAATTTGATATTCTCATTGATTTTGTGTATAAAAATGAGTTTGTTAATACTTTGTAGAACCTATGAGGACTAGTTGTTATGGTTTCAACCATTGTGCTAATGAATTCTACCTTGAAAACATATTCATGGACATTACTTTGTTACCAGTTGGGAATCCATAGACCTAATAGATATACCTCTAATCCCATTTAAATCCTTGCTTTACTACTAGCTCAACATCCATAGCCCCTGTAGAGGTTTCCTGAATCACCTAGAAGTTGAGTTTTTCTAGAATTTTTTTTTTCTTTCTTTATTTTTAACATCTCAATTCTAGGTTGGGACCATGATGACAAACAAAAGGAAAAAATTATATATTTTCAACATATATCTTAATCATAGAAAGTTCATCCAAGAAAATTTTAAAACCATTAAAATGTGATTTTTGTGTGTGGTTTTGATAAAATATCTTTAGAGGTTGATTAGTCTTCTCAAACTCATCCAAACACAAATAACTATATAACACATACATAAAAACACAAGCTTTCAAAACTAATAAACTAAACATAATATTAAGTTAAAAACCACTCAAATTACTTGATCACAATAACATAATTCTTACTACCTATGTACACATCTTTTTTCCTCATTTTTTAATCAATGAGGAACCCAGAGGGCCAAAAAATACATGTCAGACCAAAAAGAGACAAATGATGAGGTTGGACCAATAATGAAAACAATAAAAGAAACCAAAATAAATAAATAAAAAAGAATCTATTTACAAAACCTTATTAAGTAAATTCATTCTTGTAAGTAAAGTTTGAGGAACTTCCCATTGATAGGTAATAGGATGTCCTCACTAGTTAGACACCTAAGATGGAACATTTCACATTTAAGATTTTAGAAGGTTTGGTAGGTATCCTACTAGAGGTTTATTCATAGTTACAGTGATGTTTCCATTTTTAATCATGCACACTATCCCAAAGATTCATATCTATGATTTTTTCATTTGAATTAAGTAAATCTACACTATTAAATTTTGTAATGCATTAATGCTTAATTCACAAAAAGTAATTGGGATAGGTTTTGATAAATACCTCTGATCATACATTGAATTATAGTGAGGGATAGGGGTGGGTATTAATACATACCAAATATACTTGCATACCTAATGTGGTGAAGATATGTTCTTCATGATATCTAATTAGTGAATTAATTTTTGGTTGATCTCTTTCTATTATGAATGTTGTGGCAGCATCCTTCTTGTTGATTTCATCATCTAAAAGGCACATGCTCTATTATTCCCATGACAAGGACCTTCTATTTTTATCATTAGTGTATGATGTATGTAGGGAGATGTATTGGATCAAGGCATACTCGAATCTAATTATTATTATTATCTCCATCTCTTCCATTAGGCCACCACTCTCATTATTATTCATTTTCATTTTTACTACCTCTACTACTATAAATAGTATCAGACTATTACAATCACATCCTACATGTTGCTTACTATTATTTAAATTTTCACATTTAGAAGCAAAAACCTAGTTTATATCCTCCTTCCACCTGTCATCATAAATTAATAGGCGTTTCTCTTTGGTGGTGAGAAATGCCATGACTACATTATTCACATCTATGACAACTGAATTAAAAGTAAGGCTACATTGGAGCTAGATATCTCCAATTTTGAGCTCTATTATTTATTCATATTCACATGGGAAGCAAACTTTGGTGTTTCCTATTTCTATTTTATTTCTCTCCAATTATGAGAAGAGATTTAGATTGCTCAAATCAAAATGTATATCTTCATGAATTAGCTCTCAAAATATAGGAATAACATCATATAATAGGAGTGAATCAAATGCATAGAATGCATCCTCTTCATCTAACTACTCCAATTATTCCACTTATTCTTCAAAATGATCACACATTTTTTATTTATCCTATTGTAAGGGTATCCCATTGCTACTCTAATTTTCATCCATGAACTCACCTAAATTAACTGCTACAATGTTATCATTAGAATCATCCTCATCACTACTCTCCTGGACTAGTTCTTACCTACTAAATGAGACATTCTCAATCAACATAACCACTTCAAAATTTATCTCATCTTTACATTCGTAGACTCCAAATTGTGATATTTTGAATGTGGTCTCATAGGTCAATCTATGCATTTCTTTTTGGGAATGTCCTAAAATAAATGACATTTGATTAGCAATAGTACTTAAAGATGCTTGATTACTAAAAAAGGTTAAAAATAATTATTGATTAAGTGTTGAGTTATCATAAATACATGCATTAAATTTATTATTAGGGTTCTCATTCATCATAAGGAAGTTATATTGGTTACAATATTGAGTAAATTTTTGGTTAGGAGGCATAAATTGATCCATGGGCTAGCTTATAGGCAAGTAAATCAAAGTATTTTGGATGGAAACACCCAGTTGTCCTAATAGATAAAATAGGTCAAGACCATATCCATGTGGCATTGATTTTTATCAATGTTGAAGGTTTACTTACAAGTCAATGTCAAATATGTGAGAGTGTATATAGTCCTTTAGATAAGCATGGTAGTTAAGGGGTGCAATTTTTTTAAATAAATCTCTATGGAAACCACTTCAGTTTTTAGGAATGGGTCTTTTAACCTCCTATGTAACTGATGAAATTGAATGTAGAATATGTTGATGGGTTCATTAGGGTCCCTATAGGTTGTAACAATATGATAATATAGGTAAATAGGGTTAGTTGGCAGTCTAAAATTATTTATGTATTCATTTTCAAAGGTAGGCCATGAGGTGATATACCCACCTAGCAAGTTGACATACCAGTTCTAAGCAACCTCATCTAAATAATAATAATAAACAAATGGTAGGTAACTTATTTATTTTGTATTTGAGTCTAGATGATGGAAGCTTTAAATGATTGAATGTTTTCTTCAACCATTAAAATTGCATCATGTGTGTATTTTGAGGAAAATTCATTGGGATTCTTTGACAAATCATGATCAGGCCTTAGAATGCTCACACAGATCCACCTCTACCAAAATAGGCAAAGTCCATGCCTAGGTTTAAAATTTCATTTTTCTAGTTTTAGGACCTAGAATGTCATTTTAGGTAACACCTCTAAAGTGTTAAAATTTAATGTTTTTGGTGTAAATTATAGTTTAATTTTTTTACCAGACCCTCCTTCTAGTGCCATTTTTTTTATTTGTTTTTTAGGCATGCAATAGGGTGAGGAAATCATAAATAATGGACATAAGACCAAAATTAATGATAGCTCAAAATATTCCCACTCGTACTTCCTTCTAGTACCAATCTATTGATGGGAATTTAAGCACACACCATGGTAGGAAAAGTAGAAAGAGTGGGCTAGAAGAATCAACAAATAAATAATCTCAAACAATATTCATATCCATGCCCTCATTATAGTGTTGATTATGTTTATGGGTCATTCAACACACCAACTCAAGTAGGGCAGTCATCCATATAGCCTCTCCTTAAAATAAGCATGAAGGTCTCCCCAAGATCCATTATTGTTGAGTCATAGCATACTAAGTGACCCAGTTGTTCTATGCAAAATTATTCCAATATAAGGGGTCTACTAGTTTAGAATATTAACTTGAGATTTAAACATTATTTTGGTCTTAGCACTATTTAGAGGGATCGTATTCTTATTTATTTCATTCATGTGGGTTTCAAGTGTGTTATAGGAAAAAACACATCTTTATATTTTCTTAGATTAAAAATCAACTTTTAGGGTGTTAAATGTAATTAATACAACTAATTTTTAAATGTTTACTGTATACATACAATAATGTATAAATGACAATAATGATATTTATAATCAATATTAACAATGAAATTTGATTGCATTCATAGCCTACGTTAACCCTAACTAATAAATTAAATAAAAATATAAAAAAGGAGGAGAAGAAAATCCCTATTATAATGAAGCCAAATCCATTCATCTTGATTGCAAGCATCCACAAAATCAATCTCCCACCTGGCCCGTGAATCCACAACCACCAACAAAGATGACAAAAAATTCTAGGGAAAATAAAATTAAAAAGAAAGGAATTTATCCATCATATTATATGATCATTAAATGAAATTGCATTTCTACAACTTCTATTAAAATGTATATGTTTTGATAGCAAAATGTTTGAGAATTTACAATCATTTACGTATAATTTTTTTTAGCATAACAACAAGGAAAACATATTGAGGGATGAATTACACTATGAAATAAATAAATAGCATGTAAAATTAATGATTGAATCTATATTTATCCTTGGAAAAATAAAATACAACTCTTGTAATAGCTTAAATGTGCTAATATATAAAAAATCTATCTCCAAAGTGGAAATCATTTTCCCCCCAAAATGCAATTGTATAATTAATGGCCATCACAAAAGTCATCCTCCTTCCACTTATTACACCACACTTCACTATTTTTCACTTTTTTCTTGCCAAAAATACAAAAACAAGTTATATCATGCAATTAAAATCACCTCAATAAAACATGACACCAAAACATGAACAAGTATTATTATGCACAAAAATTTCACAAAATCAAAGGTATGGAGACATATGAGTCAAAAATATATTTTTAGCACTATATATGGATAATAAAATATACAATTGGGTAATAATATATGTTCAAAAAATACCCACAAGATCCAAAATAGCCTCCTAGACCTAATCAGGGTTCTCGGAGACAATAAAAGTTTAATTTTTAAGATTTTAAGTTCTTAGTGTTAATAGTGCTTGAAAATACTGATTGGAGAATAATTGGACCTTTTGAAAGAGTATATACCTAATTAGATCATTATATCCCAATTATAACTATGTTCAATGCTTTACATTAAGTTTGAGGGAATATACATAATCAAGGTCTAGATCCACAATTTACATGGTATTCATTATAACTTGAAGGCTTGCTTTGTACTCAGGGTTTATTCTCTACATGGAACTGTGGGTTTTATATTTAGGTGTTCATATTATAAGAGGAATAAATTCCTAATAAACATTGTGTTTAAATAAAAATGGGCTAGTAGGCCCATTTAGGGTCTCATGTGTTTAAATCTTGTAAAAACTAACAAACCTGGTTAGGGGCCGAAACACTAACTAGAATTAGTATTTTCTCACCCATAACTTATAGACTTAGGTATGTAATATTTCATGCATAACACTATGAAACAAACTTAGCACAAAATATGACCTACTAAGGTTTTCAAACCCAAATAGAATTAGGATGCCCTTAACTTGCCTCACATAGTGTTTTTAGACTTTTAAGTTTGGTTAGTACTAAACATGCCTAAAACAAAATTTAAATATCTAACCAAGGCTTAAAATCCTAACTAGGTAAGAAATAAAACAATTTAGAAATTGAATACCTATTCAAGAGCTGAAATCATTATTAGGTCTATAAATTTTTTTATTTCAAGTAATGTTATATTAAATTTTATCAGGGTTTTGATAAGATTTAATAAGTGAATTTAAGTTATCAAAACCTCAATTTTTTGTTAAGTATCTTATATGAAACTTTCTAGCATGATCTTGGTCATTATAATGGAGAATTTTTTGAGGGTCAGTTTTGCATGCAAATTGATATGACATCAAGAGAGGTAATAAAATAAGATATTTAAAATCAAACTAAGTCATCAAGATTCCATTTTCATGCTAAGTGTTAAATATGAAGTTTTTTCACATGGAAATGTTATTTCCAATGCTGATGGTTATGGGAATTAGTTTAGAATGTACATATAGATGACCTACTAAAGAAACTTAAGAGAGTTGATACCAACTAACCTGTAAGTTCAAGGAGGAATGGAATAAAAAGGAAAAAAAAGGGTTCCATGATTCTAAAGGAATTAGGGCATGTTGTGAAAGTAATAAAAATACATATCCTAAAAATATATACCAAACTATAAGGGAAAGTCTAAATTTTAAAATTTATCCTTACTAAGGGGAAGGATAGGATCAACCCATAGGGGTCAATAATGACTACCACTAATGACCCACACTAGTTGATTTTTTATTGAAAGCTAATGTTTGAAATTAAAGGTATTGTATTACTATACATATGTTGACCTTGGGTTTTAGTGTTTAAGAATATAAATTAAGGTGATAGATAGTAATTTAGAAAAGAATGGGTCTGTATATGTACTTAGGATAGAGTGAGGTGTAAAAATAGGTCCAGATTAAGTGCTCAGGTTCGTTAAAGTGAAAGTGAGCCAATACTAACATTATCAAGTATTTGTGACCAAATTTGAGTGACTTAATTTTCCCACCATTTAGTATTAAAATTAAATTGCTAGAGTAGAATTAAATATATACTTGAATGTGTACAACATAATTTTCATTTGAGTATATACTTCACTTGTAAAAAGCACTTTAACTTATCCAACCTTGTAATAACTCATGAAGAAATCATTTTTTTCATTTGAAATTTGAGAAAGCTTAACATTTGAGAATTGAGGAACCTAAAAACAAAAATAAGGGAGGGATACAAATGACAGTGTAAAACCAATGTTTCTCTTGTAACTTTATTGAAGATGACACTTCCTATAATCACTAGAGATTTAGTGCCTCCCATGAAGCACTTAAAGATATTGGTTCCTTCAACATGAATATAAAATAAAACTATTGAAGGATGTAGAAACCTCAATTTTTTATTGTTGGTATTTGTAACCCAAAGACATAAATGGGTTGAAATCCATAATAGATTCATAAGCTATCATGTTGGAGGGTGATGAATCTCCAGGTTATGCACTATGCACTTTAACTGAATCAACCATTTTAGAATGGATTTTAGATTATATTATCACTTTATACCTTAGTTCTTATATTCATGATCAAAAAATAATGGAGATAATCCATGCTTATACCATGACCACAGATAGCAAAATAGTATTGAAAATATGGCATGAATTTATATCATGCCCCCATGTGATAACTTTAAAATATGTAGTTGTATGTAGATGCAAATTTGTAAATTATGTTTAAAGATTGTGCATGAATCTATATCATACACCCAAAACATATAAATTTGTACTATGCTACTATAATGTGAGTACATATGCACATCATATTTCCCCATAATTTGTACCAATTATTACATTTGTAACCATCTTAAATTCTTTGAAACTATATTTTGTGCCCATAACTAATTTTTGTTCATAGATGATTATATCATTTATGAAAATCCTACTAAAATAACCCCATTTTATGTGAGAGATGTATCCTTAACTTCACTCATCTCAAAATAAAATTTAACTATACCATGTGTATCAAAATGTAATCATTGAATAATGTAGCATATATGAAAAATATATGTCATCATAGTAAGATATGTATCTAACATATGAAGCAAGGCCTAAAATGTCAAATCTAGATAAATGTATCCATAAATCTCATAGTAGGTGTTGTAATGGAAGTATCCTATGTAATAGTTTATACATGATATGGATTATATAACTCAATAAAATTAACAAGTACACAAACATAACAAATGTAATACCATATAATAATGTTAAGGGCCACACACAAGGAACATGTTTAGATGTCATATAATAAAAAAATTCACACATAAATCCAAGGGACACATGCAAAGGACATTAAAAAGCTTTAAAACAAAGGATATATTCAAATGGTGGATAGGAATTAGGGTCAAGGGTGATTTAAGATCATCCCAAGAAAATTAGCAATCCTACATCACAAATTTTTGTAGTGCACAATTAAATTCGAGTATTGGGCATGCTTGGGTTAAGAACCAACTCCCTTGAGGTAATGTATGCCATTTATGGCATGGTTTTGTTAAGAAATGACTCCGTTGAGGTGGTTTATGTGATGACAAGGACATGAGTATATCTATTCATGATATATGAAGGAGTAGGTTTTAAGTGGGGATAAGTTGATGGTATGAGATTAGCATATGTCATAATAATGACATAAAGATGAATATCAAGTTATATTATTATATTTGACATAGTTTGGATGGATGGTAAGGGATCAAACTATGTTTTTGTATGTTTTATATCTGTGAAGTGATATGGATAAGTATATTGAGAAACAAACTTATTGAGGAGATCGATGGAAAAAGTTAAAATTAAGGGGGATTATTGTCTTCTTATATTACATTACACTATATTTTCATAATTTACTCCATTATTGAAATGTTTATCCTGTTGGTTAGTGGATAAATTATATTATGTTCTAGATACACTTCACAATTTGGTGATCAACTTCAATGAGTGCATAAAAAAATTCATTCCAAGATCTTGACATGATAATAGAGGATATTTCATGGGTCGTAGTAGTATAATGTTGTAAAGGTTGAGTCCTTTACCTCTCTTGTGTTGAAAATATCACACTAAAATTATTTGAAAGCCACTACTCAGATACCTTAGACCAATAATTGTAATTCAAACATCTTTCTTAATGAGTCAGTTTTGACTTATTAAATTGAATGGAAACCCAATAATTGAGATTGCTTTGACGAAATGCTCTAGGTTCCAAGTAATTAATGGTTTAATAGATTCTCTCTATCCATTAGGATATTGTGTTATTGGTGGATGAAGTCCTTTTTCAGTCTCTATGAAATGATGACAACTATTGAAATGTCTAAGTGATGTCGTGTTTTCTTAGGAAGAAGAGCTACATAGACTCTTCCTTGTTTGGGAAATGTATGATGAAATGATAAAACTTGTCATTCACCTATTTTAACCTATTTAATAGGGTGTTAGTTGTGTTCTTATTTGGTTATGGGTATGGGACTTGTGTATGGAATATTGTGGTGAAGATTTTATTTTTGAATAGAGAAGGTATTCTAAGGGATATACTAGTTGTTTGTGGTTCTTAGAATGTGATTAGATAATTTTTTATTATTTCTACATCTAAAAGGATGGTAGAGGATAATCAAGATATGGTCATGGAAACATTTATATATTATTATCAAGATATATATGGTGAACATCAAATATTTCTTGATGATTTATATTTGTTACATAAGTGGAAATTAGAGAGGGATATGGTATAAATGGTCAATAACTTGGTTGGGGATTGTTCATTCAGTTACAGGGCTACCCAACATGACTATCAACCAGACCTTTAGTTTCCTCTCTTTATTGATTCAAGTGATGGGGTTTTAGGATTTATGAAGGTTAGATCCTGGGAATTATCTATGAATTTGGAAATTCTAAGGACCAAATGGGAGAATTATGTGGAAATTTTTATTGGGAGTAGTTTCCAACTTGATGAGTGTATGGTCAATCAATAGTTGATTTTCCTTCACAGTAAGGATAGATGCAACTATTAAGAAGAGGAAAAGATGTGTTAATATAAAATAAGGTATGAAAAAAATGGTATTAGGTGAAGATATTATTTTAAATCAAGTATTAGATATGGATGTTAAAACACTAACTGGGAGATTATTTGGTATATCTTTCTTGTTTAAGTCTTTGAGGGAGTGGATGGTTCTGTTTGGATTCCTTTTCTTAGGTATGTGCCAATTTTTTTCTATTGGCTCAAGGATGGATATATTTTTATTTTAGGATGATAGAGGATACTATGATGATATTATAGAGGAGGTGGTATTTGGGTTCCTTTGATTTGGGTTTAAAAAAAAAATCTCCTTGTTTAAATCCAAGAAGGAAATCCAAAGCATTACATCCTATTGAGGTCAAAATGCCAAGTTAACCTTTGAAATTATGGTCTAATAAAATCCTTCAAAATATTGAAAACTCTTTGGGGAAATTTTTAGATTTGGATAAAGAGTTATTAAAGAGTAACTTATGTTCCTTATCCATAATTTTGGTTGAGATGGATCTCAGTGAAGGTCTTCCAGAGGTTATTGAGTTTGATATTGGCTTATGGAAATATATTCAGATATTAGACTATTTAAAAGTTTAATTTTAGTGTGCACAATGCCATGTTTATGGTCATTTATCTAATGCCTAATCATAAAATTTTACTATAAAACTTTGGAGACCTAAGTTTTATATCATCCCATTCTAGGGAGGACAAATTAGATCACTGTGGATTTATCAGTTGAAGGGAAGAATACATAAGATCATCAAGATTTTTTGGGTTAGATGGAAAATTTTCAAGGTGAATATGGTCAAGATAATTTTGAAGTAGTGGAGCACACACCTAAAAATGGGGTAAAAATATGAATAAATAAGAAAGGATGCTACTATAGAAAATTTTACTCTATATAGGTAAGATGAGGCATTGGATGCTTGTGAGGGAAAACAAAATGAAGTTTTAGAGAGTATGAAGGAAGGTCAGATTTTTGTGTTGAATGAACCTGAGCTAACTTTGTATACTTTTATATTAGGGAATAAAATTCTCTTAATTTCTCAAAAATCTTATACAAAACTTCCTTTTATTCCTAATGTAATGGATAAGGGAATGTTTCCTTCATCCTCTCTTGCCTTATGCCAAAACTTTGGTTCTTTTAATTTTATCTCCAATAAATAGTTCATCTTTGGGGGAATATATACATCTCTCTTCATAATCTAGAAGGCATGGGAGTGATATTCTTGAGAACCATGGTGGAAAATAAGGTTATCTTGTGGACAATAATCACTAAATTTGTGTTTTTAATCCTCTCGAGTCCTTTCCTCCTTTGGGTAAAAAACCCTTACTCCATATTTACAAACAATAATCCTCTAATATCTCATATTAAAGGGTTATTATTAGCATAGTAAATAGTTATTATCTTAGATCTAGGAATATGGATGGTGAGGATGAAGGTATGAGTGTGTTAGGTGGTCTTAGTCTTGATTATGTGAGGGTAAAGTGCAAGACAATTGTTGGAAGGAAGTCACATCTTAAATAATCTAAAAATCAAGATATAAGGGATATACAAAGTGGGAAACCAAAAACTATTTTAGTTGCTCTTAGAGTAATAAAAATCCCTAGATTAATCTCTTAATGTTAGTACTTTCACTCAACACACGAGGGATGGGTAGTCACTCTAGAAAAGCTACCTTAAGGAGGTTAAATAAGCTACATGATATTGACATTATTTTTTTACAAGAGACTATGATTGAGGATTAAAAAGGACAAAGTATTTTGTATTCTATTATGAAAGACTAGGATTACATTTCTTTGGACTCTGAAGGGCATTATAGAGACCTTATTATAGGATGGAAGAAGAGATATTCTAGACTCATTAATTATTTCCCTCTGATTTTATATTAGGTGATCATCATAATTATTTTGAAAATGGGTTAGACTATGTAGTGGTCAATATATATGGACCCCATGTTAATAAAATTTAGTTTTGAAATAGGATGATGGAAATCTATTTTTTAAAGGATAATAAGATTATATTGGGAGGTGATTTAAAATTCAACCTGAATAGAACTGAGGTGTGGGGGTCTAATGGGAGATTGTATCCTCTAGTTAATTAATTTATCCATAAATTTGAGGAAATGAGGATGGTGGATGTGAAACTTTAAAATTGAACCGACCTAGAGAAAGAATAGGTTAGGGGATGATTATATTCCAAAGATACTAGATAGTTTCTATCTTTTTTATACTATCTTAGATGATGGGGAAAGTATTTGATCTTGGGTTGAAACTAGTAGTGACTCAGACCACTTTCTTATTTTATTCCCCCTTGCCTATGAGGTTACTAAACCTTCTAGTCCCTACATGTTTAATCCATCATGGATGAAGGATGTGGATTTTTAGGTGTTTATTAAACATATATGGAAAGGGTTTGATATTAATTTGGGGGACTCAACTTCCTTTCAATTTACCTCAAATTTATATAATTTTAAGGTTGTGGCTTATCTGTGGGATTTCAAAAAATCTAGGCAACATGATCAGATTCTTACAAAAACTAATAGAGAGATTATAGAGTTTTATGATGTAGAGGTTAGTGGATTTTTAAATTATGAGGCTAAGGCCAAGATTAGAATTTTGGAGAAATTTAAATGTGAAATTTTATTAGCTAGTGAGACTAGTTGGAAAATTAAAATTAGGGATACATGGCTAACAACAGGTGATGAAAATACTAAATTTTTCCATAACTTTGTTAATCATAGAAAACAATAAAAATGATATGGGAGATGCCTAAATATGATGGATACAAAGCCATGTATTTATTTTATATTTCTAATTTAGGGGTTAAACACTTCAAACAAATACTTAAGGAGATTGAACGAGCCAATATTACTGAGATATTGAAACTTTATATTTTATTTCCCAATTTTTATTCAAGTGAAGATAATGAGATGATTTTGGTATTGGTTTTGAGAATGAACTGAAATAAATTCTCTTGTATTTTTAAAAGATGAAAATTCTAGGCCCTGATGGTTGGAGTTTTGAGTTTATTTTAGGCTTTTATGAACTAATTGAGGAGGACTTACTAAGCGTGATTGAGGAAACTAAAAATTCAAGGAGGATTAATATATATATATATATATATATATATATATTAACTTAATATTTATAGATTTTATTATGAAACAAGATCAACCTAAAAATTTTGATGATTTTAGACCTATTTCCCTATGCAATTGTATTTATATAATTATCATTAATGTCATTACTAACAATATCAGGAATTTTTTTCAAACTCTTTTTTTGAAGAACAATTTGGGCTTCTGATTGGAAGACAAATTCATGATGTATTTAAATTTTCACAAGAAGGTTTACACTCTATTAAACTTAAGATAATGATTTCAACTATCATCAAATTGGATCTTTCTAAATATTATGATAAAGTGAGTTGGTTGTATCTCATATTAATTCTTTACATATTTGTGTTAACACACATGCCATCAATTAAATTATGGGTTACATGTCTTGAGTCACTTTTGTCATCCTTATCATGGTTTAGCCTCTAAATTGTTCAAGTCTAAGAGTGGGCTATGTTAGGGTTGTCCTTCATCTCTAATTATTTTTCTTTTGGTTGTTGAAGGCTTAATTATAGATATCAAGGATGCTAAGAGGTTTGGGTCACTCAAAGGGATTAGAGTTTGTAGAAACATTTCTTTAACTCACCTTTTATTTTTTTATGATGTTCTCTTTTTTGTGATGGCTCTCTTAGGGATGATCTAAGGATTAAAGATATATTAGAGACTTATTGTATCACCATAGTGATGGAGATCAATATGCATAAGTCTAATTTGCATTGTTATGACCTTTCTAATTATGAGGAGAGATGTATTATGTAGATTATTCCTTTTTATAAGATAGATTTTCATTTTGGTATAAATATTTGGGTTTTGTTTATAATCCTAATGCTTATGAGAAATAGGATTGCAAATGAATGTTCGAAAAGATTAATAAGTCTATCAACTTATGGTGTAATAGGTGGATCTCTTTAGGTCATGGATTGAATCTTATGAATTCTATTTTAGTATCCATCCCTATCTACTCTCATGGTTTAGCTCATATTCTGAATAGGGCCCTGGAAAACATTAGGAAGAGATGTTTAAAATTTCATTAGACTATAAAAAAGGACAAAATGGGTATTGCTTTAGATAAATGTGTTAGTATTACCAAGCCAAAGGTTGATAGAGGGTGGGGGATGAAAAATATTCATCATTTTGGTAAATATTTGGCATCTAGGAATTTGTTGACGATCAAAATTGTCGTGTCCATGAATCAACACTTTCACCTATCATGAAGGTTAAGGTGGAATCGTGCTAGTCTAATAGCAAGGATATAATAAGCCATGAATGATCTTATATGTGTTCAAGGGTTTTATTAAATGTTTTTATAAATAATAAGAAATTTAAACAACAAATTGCACTCCAATATAATTTTAGAAATCAAATATTACTTGAATCAAACAAAGAAATCAGATTTCATTATATAATCTAACCTATTTGATAGAGAAAGTATATGGAAAAGATAGTCTCTTGAAGGAAAGATATTTGATCCTTAATATCTCTATTTTAACAATTTTTCAAAAATCTTATGATATCTACATTACTTTAAAAATAAATCTAGAGAAAATAAATAAAAATAACCCAAAGACAAGTAACATAATTTAAATTTGATACCGAACAACAAGACTAAAATGAAGACTAACATTATGAAACAATTAAAACTATAAAAATAGAAATAAAACTATTTTAAAAAATAAAATAACCTAAAATAAAGAAAATATAAAAGCAACTTTGATCTAAATTGAACTTAAATAAAATTGAACCTAATCTCAAGAATAACATCCAAAAAATTATAAAAAATAAATATTAATGTTTCTATATGAGATTTCGCTTTTCACATTCAAGAAAGGAAAAATGAGAAACTAAGAAGAAAGGATGAGGGTTTGTACGTACCCAGATTGTGGACTTGCACACCTGATTTAGACGATAGCATGAACTCCTCTTTGGTTGTGGAGGATGACACCTAAAAGATAAAGAGACTAAAACACGAAAAATGTTAGATGACAAGAAAGTGGACTGCCAAGCGAAGGCTTGGTCCTAGAAGCACAAAGGCTTCTTGAAGGATGACAGTCCACTGTTAAAAACAAAATATTTAACAGAAATAAAAATAATAAAGGACAAAATGAAGAAGATAAAAAGTAAATGCATACTTGATATGTAGCAATCTGCTTTGCACAGTCATCGACGTCGGGGGTTTTATCGGCGTCGGTCAAGGAAGGTCATCGACATCAGTATGGGCAATGGTCGAGGTCGGTCAGGGTAATGGCCAGGGATGAGTTTCAAGTCTAGTTTTCAGTCTACAGAGTGGTTTGAGGCTTCGTCTGAGGGTTAGGGAGACTGTTTAGGGGTCAGAAGGACTGTTTGGGGATCAGAAGGACTGTTTGGGGATCTGAGGGACTGATTGAACTGAGGGTGTTGTCTAGAAATGGACTAAATGGGTGACAGAGGCAAAAAGGGGAAGACAAAGATAGGGATTTGAGAAGGCCTTTCAGCCTCTTAGGGAAGGACAGGGAAGGTTATGGGCAGTGGTTTGGATTAGCAGATGAAATCAAATAAGAAACAAAATAGAAAACCAGACAGTACTTACCTCCTGCTTGCTGAAGGAAGAATGGAGAAAACCTATTGTTGAAGCTGTTAACGGACCTGCAGATACCAAGAACCTAGGGCTATCTCTGTAGAGTGCCTATAGCTATTGATACCTGCTGTGCGAGAAGGAGAGAGAGAAAACACAAATGCCAAGTGCTAAAAGAGTTCATGTTCGTGGGGGGAAGAACAGTTGCAAAAAATGGTTTTAAAGGCAATCGACGCCAGCAGAGCCACTGATGTCGGCCGCATAATGACCAACGTTAGCAGCAGAAGAATGGGGATAGAGGCTAAAATTAGCCTCTATTCGTTCTTGCACGTTGCCGGGTTAAAAGGCCATGGGAAAATGGTTGAGGAGGGCGTAAATGGATGCAAGAGGAAGGATTAAGAGAGGATTTGGGTAATAAAGGCTAGGAGAGAGGTGGGGGCATCCAAGGAGGGGATCCAAGGTGGCATGGGTGAGGTGGAAAGGGGCCAATAAATTAAAATATTTGTTTATTTTAATTTAAAATTGAGGGGACTAGGACATGGGCCAAAGGGGGCCAAGGGGGGAGGAGGACCAAGGTATAGACATGATTTTGGTGTCTACATTTGCCCCTTTTTGTCTTGTTGGTTGTTCTAGACAAACTGCAAGACAAAAATAGGAGTTGTTTGCCCCAGGTATGGGATGAGGTGTTCCCCCCTCAAAGCGAGAGTCGAGGGAAGGGAACCTAAGATCGAGTGTCGATTTGATAGAGAGATGGATAGAGAGGGTGAGGATCGAGTGTGAATGCTGCAAAGGGTGAGATTGCACGTGTACCACACCATGGGATGGTCAGGCAAATTATCACAGGTCAAGGTTGAGGAGTGCCAAAATTGAAATAACAGGGCCCCAACATTTGGTCATAGATGATCGAGTTATTCAATCTAAGTTGAAGCTCTAGTGGTTGTCATGTTTCAGGTATCCTAGGCTCAGGAAGTGCTCCCAGAAACACAAAAATGTCACAAGTAGTGGGGATCAACCAGCTTGCGATCTTATACTTGTGAAGGTCATAAATAGTCTGTGCACAATTTTGCTAACCATTCGTGAGGTAACATACATGCAAAAACAACCAAGGAAATGTTTGTCTTGGAAGTGGTTAGAGTCTGAGGGGATAGGTGTGATCTCTAAGGTCTGGTGGTCGAGGTGGGCAGAGGCAAAAGTGATCTTAATGGTGCCCTAGGAGGCTAAGATGACTTCTACTAGAAAGCTGATTGATTGGGGGCATGATTTTAGGGAATGAGGAGGTTTGAAGGCCATCGATGCCAGTGATAAAACCAATGTTGGTGGCCCAAAGGGACTGACGTCAGTAGAAATCAGCCGACATCGACAGCCTAGGGCACACAAATGCCGACGTCAGTGGCCTACCAAATCTGACAAAATTAGATTGGCAGCCCACCAAAAGTTATTTGCTACTTGTTAACTGAGAGAAAAAAGAGCTCTGGAGTTGATTGAGTGAAAGTGCCCCAGAGTTGACCGAGTGAGCACGGTGAGGTGGCAGATAGGCATTGGTGGAGAGAGGGAGTGAGTTGGAGAGTGATTAGAGGCTACAGAGGTGTTTGTGGGCTAGGTGAAGTGTGAGGGTAGAGAGACATAGTGGAGATGGTAGAGGGGAGTAGAGGACTCATGGGAGGTCCACCACCAGTGGCACCCATCGTGCCACCACATCGACGATGTCGAGATGAGGTAGGAGGCCCTAATGAGCTCAATTGGTTGATTTTAGTTTTGATTTGGTTTTTGAATTTTTAGTTGCTTTAGGCATAAATTAAGGGGGGAGGGTAGCTAGGAAGGTGGGTGGAGGGTCTAGAATAGGTTAGGAGTAATTAGGATAGATTTAGGGGTGAAAGGGGGGCTAAATGGGGAAGCCCTAATTTTTAGGGCTCACCCCATTTATCTCTAGGGCCGAACTAGTCGCCAACATCAGTGGGTTCACTGGTGTTGGTTGACCAGTGATCGGCATCGGTCACTTTCCTGCTGCCGTCGGTCACTATGTGACCGACGTCAGTTAGGTAAGTGTCATCATCGGCATGCAAACTGATGTCGGTGGCTGCCTGGTCTGAGAGAGTTTATAAAATTTCCAAGTCAAGGGGTCAAAGCTATGCCAAGGGCTTCCCAAGTGTCAGGATAGCCATAAATAGTCAGGTAGAAGGTCAAGAAGATAGACGAAAGGGTAAATAGGCGAGCTAGGTCTCACAAAAGGAAAAAGAGTCATGGGGATTGGTAGTCACATTGACATGGGTTAGATTGGTTGGATGTAGGTGAGGTAGACACTTATGCTATGAGATTGATTATCAACATTGCTGATGTAGATGTGTCAAGACATTACCAGGGAGGAGTGGGTGCAGATGAGCACAGTGGGACTAGGCAGGCTGCAGCGCTACTGTAGAGTGGTGAGAGACTTGAGCTTGATGGTGGCACTGATCAAGTGGTGGGACCATTCCACTAACACTTTCCACCTACCCACGAGAGAGATGATGGTGATGGTCGAGGACATATACCAGATTTTGTGGCTATTGGTACACGGAGTAGACCTATATGCATGCTCAAGAGAGGTGCATGATATACACATGGTGACATTATTTGGTGAGCATGCAGCTAAGGTGAGTTACCATTCAGTGAGTTTTGCTTATGAGCCATTGTATGCGGCAGATGAGGATGCGCATTGGTTGGCCATTTTAAAGATGATTGGCATCACTGTCTATGCACTATCGGATGCAGAGGGAGGCAGGTTTCTCATTGTGATTACCAAAGTGTTGATAGAGATGATAGAGTAGTAGACAGTGTTTTCCTAGGTGCCTATCTTTTTGACCCAGGTATACAGAGAGTTGTGGGGCATCAGTCAGCGGTGGTGGTATAGTTTGTGTGTAGGCCACCTTCTGCACTGTTGGGCATATGAGCATATTATGGTCACCTGACCTTTTGGTCTCCTAGTGGTGATTCAAGATGGCTTTAAGTTCAGATTTAGGTGATGGCACAGACACGAGTGGACAGAGTGGTCAGAGATATTGACCATTATAGAGGGGTACTTGAGGCCCTGATCCCAACAGATATCATCTGGAGACCATACTTGGTGTATCCAACATTTAGAGACTAGGGGGAGCAGTTGGTTGGGGTACAGAGCCTGAGATGGGTCAGGGGCTGGCGAGTTGGCGAGCTCGAGAGGGTGCCAGTGGAGAGAGTGCAGTGCCAGTATGGGTTGCTTCAGGATCTGCTGCCCACCTTTCCACTATATAGATGGGATGACATAGAGGTGCCCTCCCACTGCTAGAGGAGATAGAGGGACCAGATTTTGAGGAGTTACTAGTAGGCCCTAGGATAGCAGATCTAGGATGCACAGAGGCCTACTCGGCATGGTGGGCAGGGCAATATGTAGGGATATAGGCAGGACCATAGCTTGATTTGTAGGTAGTGATCAGAGAGAGAGATGCAGTGAGACAGGAGAGGGATACTACCAGATAGGAGAGGGACATTGCCATCTAGGAGAGGGATGAAACACGAGGATGAGTGACCATTTTGGAAAGCTAGGTCACAAGATTACAGGGGGAGATGGTAGGGTTGACAGGTCGTGTGACTGTTGTGACAAGATAGGTCACTATTTTGTAGGGTCAGTTGGCCATAGCCCAGACATAGGCATTGGCAAGATAGGGTCTGATTCAGCATCCACCCTAGTAGCCAATTCAGTAGCCAACATAGTCAGCGTCAGTGCAGCCAGGGTTTTCACAGCCACAGGGTTCAGTGTAGGGCACGGTAGCAGGTCAGATGGGTCCACCACAAACTATATCTATAGTTAGATACAATAATGCATTGGACAAGATCGCATATTATGAGGGAGCTATTAGGGGGTTTCCTTAGATATAGCGATACTCAGATATGAGGGCAGAGTTGAGTCGGCAGCGGTCTATGTCATGGGTGACTGCTACAAGTTCGCGCAGACAGCACAGATCAGAGGGGGGAGAGGATACAGCATCTTCCTAGCCACCGCCACCACCACCACAGCCACAGCCTTGAGGGCAGATTTTGATATGATGTATATACCAGCCTACGAGTTATTGATGCGAGATATACTTGACTTTTTTGAGAGAGAGAGATGCATAGATTGTGCGATTGTATAAAACTTTTGATCATTTTGAGCATTGACATGAGTTATGGATGTGTTATGTTATTTTGATTTGATGCATGTTTTGATATTATGTTTATGATTATGATGACTAATGTGATGATGATAATGTTATGGTTAATGATTATGATGATGATGCTTTGATTTTGTTAATGATTATGAAAATAGGTGATTGTTTGTGATGTGATTGGTAGGTGATGAAAAAATGTGATGGAAGAAATGCGATGAAGGAATGGCCGAGCTAACGTCAGAAGACCCCATGTCAACTGAGTGTTGCCTACATATCCCCTATTGTTAGGGCCTCAGGCCAATGTAGTTCTCCCTAAAAGGGAGGAATGGTCAAAGTTATGGATTGATCTTGGTCAAGGTCAAGTCATGGTCAAAGGAGAAAAATATGGTTTGTCCATCAGGTAGATGAACAAACAAAGGTGGTCGAGCTAACCCCAGAAGACATCGTGTCATCTGAGTGATGCCTACATAGCCCCAGTCTTAGGGCCTCAGACCAATGTAGTTCAGATAGAGAGTCAAAGAGGTTGATAGATTGGTTTGGTCATGTGTCAAAATGATGAGGATAAGGCGATGTTACAGCCTTTTCCAAATGGTGTGATGGTGTATTTTGTAACATGGGTTGAGGGGTCTTTCATCCCTAGCAATTTTCCATATTCGTGATGGATGTACGCTAAAAATGAATTGAGTCTATTTATGCGCCATCAAGTAATGGTTTATGCCAGACATAAATTGTGTAGTCCATAGTCTCCATGTGAATTGGTGTCCATAGAAACTAGTGTGAATAGGCTATGTGAGTGGTCTGAAAAAGTGTTGAGTTGAGCTGGTTTGACAAATGATGAAGTTTGAATGTGACCAAAGTGTAAAGGAAGTGAAAGGCATAATCACCCTTTCATTGACAAGGACTAGAATGATAGCATAGATAGGGGTTGTTAGAACCAAGAGCCCCATTCATGCATTGCGTCGTTGACCATGGTTGTGTTAGAACGGTAATTGAATCACTTTGACATTAAAGTGAGCTCAAAGTCCCTTGAGCAGGTGTTATGATAGGTGAGGATAGATTAACCCATTTTAGAGTAGAGATAACCTTGCCCTTTTTTATAGGAGACCCTGAGACAAGTATAAGCCAAGTCCATGACCCGTGCCATTTTTTTTTTCTTTTTTTGAGGTGCAGACTGATCAATGCGGGAACTCTACATAGAGATGTCATTTTGCTTTGTGGTCATTTGTGAAGCTGATCGATGTGGAAAGCTTCTGAGAGTAGCAAGATTTAGTCATAGCCATCCTTCGAGGGAGTGGTCTATATATTTGCTTTATATATAAGTTTGAATAGCTATCCTTCGAGGGAGCAGTCTATTAGCTACAACAATGATAGTACAACTATCCTTCGAGGGAGTAGTCTACATTTTTATTTTGTGACCTTGGATATGTTTTGACATCTCGATTTTTTTGTTTTTTTTTAGAATTTGGAGTCATGGACAAGACTATAGAAGTTCAAAGGCTCCCTTTTATTAGGACAAAGCATCCATACATTATAAAAGGGTTATAGAGGATTTATTAAGGGGAGTAGGGTTGAAGGAATGAGGATTAAGAGGACAAGGATTGCTCAAGGGATGATCTCAAGTTAAATGTCAAGTGGATGAGTACTCGACTAACAGTAGAATGGTCACAGATGCAAGGCATTAAGAGGCTCAAGATCTGGCCGTTCATCGAGAGAGGATAGATGATAAGTCCCTGACCCATACTTGTGCATGATGATGAAAGGTTTGATCCAATTAGGGGCAAATTTGCCTCGTTTACTTTGCTCCATATTGGTCACATGCTGGTTCTCTTTGAGGATGAGGTCTTCGATGTTGAAATCTCATTCTCATAGATTTTTGTCATAGGCTCGCTTGATGTGATTTTGATAGACGTGGAGATGGTTGAGGGTAGCAAGATGACGTTCATCAAGTAACTCAAGTTGAGCTAAGCGATCTTGATGAAAGTCATCATTAGAGAGAATGTCATGCAGAGAGATATGGAGAGATGGATCTGTACTTCGAGAGGTAGGATAGCCTCTGTTTTGTACACTAGAGAGAAAGGGGTAGCACCCGTAGAGGTTCTAATGTTAGTGTGGTAGGCCCACAATGCGAAGGAAATGTGAATGTGCTAATCCCTCCCAGTGTCATTGACCACTTTCATGAGAATTTTAGTCAAAATTTTGTTGGAAGCCTTGGCCTGCCCATTTGCTTATGGGTAGTAAGGCGAAGAGAAACTGAGCTTGATGCCAAATGAGTCACAGAGTTTTTGGACGGTCTTGTTTTTGGAGGACTTGCCATTTTTGGTGATGATTTTGTGGAGAATACTGAAACGACAGATGATGTGGGTGCTGATGAAGTTGACAATTTTGTTGGCTTTTGTGGAGACGAGAAGAATAGCTTCCACCCACTTGGTGAAATACTCAGTGGTGGTGATGATGGATTGGTGATGAAGAGACGAGTGAGGGTTAATCTCATTGATGAGATCTAAGCCCCATTGAGAAAAAGGCCAAAAATATTGAGTGACTTATAAGGCATGGCTAGGGAGATGAAGCAAGTTAGCATGTTGCTGACACTTGATGCAACATCGAACATAGTCACTACAGTATTGATGAAGGGTGGGCCAATAATAACCCAGGCAAAGGATGTGCTTGGCAACCAAATTCCCACTAAAGTGTCTGCCACAAATCCCATCGTGGACTTGCTTAATGGCATGAGATGCTTTAGTGGAGGTTAGACAGCAAAGAAGGAGGCCGTTGAAGCCTTGCTTATAGAGAAGACCCCCTAACATGGTGTAGCGAGCCATGCGTTTGATGAAAGCTCACCGCGCATTGCTAGAGAGATGGGGAGGAATGATAGAATGAGATAAGTAGTTCACAAGTTGGCTATACCAATCATCTCATGGACTAGAGTCTATGGTGTTGTCATGGTTGATGTTTGGAGAAATATATGAAGGCAATGGCACACAATGCATCGTGACAATAATTCTAGATGAAGACGATGAAGATGGGATATGCGAGGCAAGAGATGCCATGGTGTCAGCAAACTTATTCATGGATCGAGGAATAGTCTACAAGAGGTAATGGTTGAAAGAGGCCAAAAGAGTGTCAGCATAGTTTTTGTACCTTTGCAAAATTTCATTTTTAGAGAGGTATGAACCGTTGACCTGATTGATGACGAGCTGCGAGTCGCCAAAGATGTTGATGGACTTGATGCCGAGGGAAAGGGCAGTTTGAAGTCCCAAAATTAAGGCTTCGTATTAAGCCATATTATTGGTACAATCAAAGTCAAGCTTGAAATATAGAGGTATGGGCTCACCTTCGAGTGGGATGAGAATGACTCCTGCACCCCCACCGAGTTGACATTTGGAGCCGTCGAAGAACATGGTCATTTGATAGATTTTGTCATCAGTGGAAAGCGCGGTGATAGATTCATCAGGAAAATCACACTAAGAAGGTTGATTATCAGGAAGAGGGGCATCTGCCAGTTGGTCAGCGATGGTTTGCCCCTTGATGGATTTTTGTTGGATGAATTCCAAGTCAAACTCAGCAAGAAGCATGAGCCAACGAGCCATACGTTGATTTTGATATGGCTTGGAATGCATGTATTTAAGAGGGTCAGTGTGAGTGATGACAAAGGTCTTATGGTTAAGAAGATAATAGCAGAGCTTAGTAGTGGCAAAGACTAATGCCAAATAGATTTTCTCGATATGAGTATACCATGTTTCATAGTCGACCAGTGTTCAGCTGATATAGTAAACCGCTTGCTCACGGTGATGCTCGTCTCGGTACACGATCATGGCACCTAATGAATGGTTGGTTGCTGAGATGTAAAGGTAGAAGGGTTGGTCATCTTTAGGTGGAATGAGGACTGGTGGAGAGACCATATAGCATTTGAGGGCTTCAAAAGCCTCTTGATAGTCCTTATCCCATTTAAAAGAGACATCCTTCTTAAGGAGATGATGAAAAGGTTAGCAGCGGTCAGAAAGCTATGAGATGAAATGGTGAATGGACTAGAGCTTCCCTTGCAGACTGTGAAGCTACTTGAGATTGGTCAGAGGTGGCATCTCGAGGATAGCGTGGATCTTGGTGGGATCTATCGCGATGCCACGGAAAGAAATGATGAAACCTAGGAGCTTGCCTGAGAGGACCCCAAAGACGCATTTCTTGGGGTTAAGGCAGACATTGTATTGAAGAAGGCAAGAGAAGATGATCTTGAGAATGGTCAAATGGTCACAGCAAAGCTTGGACTTGCCAAGCAGGTCATCCACATAGTCCTCCATGATTTTGTGGAGGAGATCATGGAAAATGTAAGTCATGGCGCGCTGATAAGTGGTGCCTGCGTTCCTCAAGCTAAAAGGCATGACCCGATAGCAAAAAGTCCCCCATGGGGTGATGAAGGTATTCTTGTGTTGATCTTCTGGTGTAATCAAGATCTGGTTATATCCTCAAAACCTGTCCATGAGAGATAGCATCTCATGACCGGCTGTGAGATCAACAAGTTGGTCAATGTTAGGAAGAGGAAAGTCATCTTTGGGACAGGCTAGATTGTGGTTGCAATAGTCCATGCAGATTTGGATCCCCCCAATTGTCTTGGTGATAGGGATGATGTTAGAGACCCACTACAGATAATCGATGGGTTGGATGAAAGAGACAAAAAGAAGGTGTTGAAGCTCCTCTTTGACAAGGAGTGCAACGTGAGGGTGCATCTTTTGAAGCTTTTGCCTAACAGGCTTAGCCTCTGGTTTGGTGATGATGTTATGGGTAGCAATGGTGGGGTCAATGCCAGGCATGTCATTATAGGTCCAAGCAAAGGCCTGGCTATGGTTTGAGAGGAACTGGGTGTAGTCTAGCTACTCCTGAGCGTCTAAAGATTGGTCGATCTTTAAGATGTGAGGAACATCAGAAGAAGGGAGGTTGATGTCAATGGTTAATTCATTTAACATAACCTAGGTTTTAGAAGGGAGGGAGCGCTAGATGAAAGAGTCATCAGCGCCCATGTAAGATAGAATGGCATCATCGTCTACATAGTGGATAGTGTGAATGGTCGCCGACTCATCCTCTATCATGCTGGGAAAAATGAGAGGGAGAGACCTGGACACCCCATTTAGTTGATAGGTCAGGGGTTCCAGGCGGATGGTGTTTATGCAAAAAAAAACTAGGAGGGATGGAAATAACTGACTCCGTAGGTAAAGGGAGAGAAATAGGCGAGCTTGGAGGAGATTGGTCAATGGTGGGTTTGGGGCAAAGGTCTGCAGAGGCCTGAGTGGGGTCATGGTATCCCAAGCCATACCGCTTCTTGGCATCATCATCGTTGAGAGGCTCAATAGGCTGATGGGAGCCTTGCTCATAGCATCCAAAACCAAAACCCTTCCATACACACCTGTAAAGGTAAGTGTGTGCAAAGGTGGGGTTGCTAAGAAATGAGAAGTCTGGTGTGAATGGTTGCGGTGAAGAGAGAGGATTGCCATTAGTAGGAGCTTGATTGAGCCCCCCATAGACAAGGTTGGTTCGAAGGTGAGGAGGACCATAAGTCATGACCATCCCAATTCGGTGATCATAACTGGGGCTGTGGTGAAGGCGTCCATACTCTTGCAAAGTTTGGAACATGTCTAAGGCGAGCAAGTGATATTCCCCAAGTGAAAGTCATTGGAAGATGTCTTCCATGGGGTCTTTGGTTGTCTCTTGAAGAGGAGGGGTGAGGGAAACCGCCATTTGCAAACTGGTCGAAGCTTTCATGGATGGAGGTGGCACCGGGGTTGATGGCTTGATAGGAATGAGAACGTCATTTGGATGGTATGTTGTGTTACAAGTTTTGAAAGGTGATGGGTCGGTGGGAATGGTGTGGACTTGCCCGTCATGCTCAAATTTCACACAACAGTGCAGGGCAGAGGGAACACAAGCCATGGCATGGATCCAGGGTCGGCCCAGCAACATGTTATATTAAAACTCTCCTTCAATGATATAGAAGAGCTCTGGGACTGTGCGTGGGCCAATGCAAATGTGAAGGATGACTGTGCCAATGGTTTTGGTAGTGGTGTCATTGAAGGATTGCAATATTGCATTAGTTTTGGATACGTAATTCTTGGGAAGAGCCAATTGATCAAAGGCATGGGTGGAGATAATGTTGATGCTGGCATCTCTGTCAATCATAACGTGCTTAATGTGTGTCTAATCAACATAGGCAGTGATGAAGAGAGCAACATCCTGATCTTCCGTGTTAGATGTAGGAATCTCAGAGTCACTGAATGTGATGGAGGCAACGGGAGACAAAGAGTGGACAAGGGTAGCGAGTGGTTTGGGGTCCTCGGGTTAGACCTCCGCTGCCTGTAGGGCTCTGATGAGGGCTTGACAATGCTAGGGCGAGGTTTGAATAAGGTCATAGAGGGTCATCTTCACAGGCGTCTGGTGAAGTTGTTTTATCATGGAGTCATGGATCGCCCCTGAAGAGGAAGAAGAAGAGGGTTGAGATGCGCCAAGGATATAAATTTTAGGCTTGGGTGGTAGAGGTGGCTTGACAAAAGGGTAGGTCTAAGGAATGGCAGCTTTTTCTTTTTCCTTGTCCTTTTGTGACCTAGTGGTTATGTGGATAACATTGATTTCAAAGATAGGGGGTGAAGGAGATGAAGGGGTCATGGCCTGCCAATGAGATGTTGATGTGGTTGAAGAGGTTGGAAGGATATGAGAAGGTGTCAGAGGTTGGTCAACAGTGTCCTCAAGGAGAAGAGTGTCTTTCTCCATGTAGCAGTGAATGATGGCCTTGAGGGCACAAAAAGTCTCGATATCATGTCCTGGCGTATGATGGTATAGGCAAATCTTCGTATCGTCGAACCAGGAGGGCTTAGACCCGAGAGGTTGGAAGGGCCTGATGGGTGGAAGGGTTATGCTAGAGGTCTACAAAATTTGGTGTAATATCAAAGAGTATGAGCCCACTAAAGGGTCCATGCTCGTTGATGTGTGCGATGTTGGTGACTTTTGCTTGGGCGAGGTTGATGGAGGCTTCCGTACCACCTTTTGGGTTGATGGTGTGGTGACTGGGGAAGATGACACTTTCTTCGTGATAGGTGCCAAAATTTTGGGAGAGGATAGGCTGGTGGTAGGCAAAGGAAGTAGAGGAGGAAACTTGTTTTGATTAGAAGTAGGAGCGGGGAGGACTTTGATCAGGGTCGAAGGATGAGGGATCAAAATGGAGGGCAATGGTGACAGGGGAGGATGAGTTTGCCTCTATGGTTTAGCAGTCTTTTTTGATTTGGTTTGAAGACTACTGTTGGTAGAGGCTTGGTCTAAGTCCACCTTCACTTGCAGATGAGTGAGGTTAGGGACAAGGTGAACACCGAGTGACTTGATTGGTTTTGATGGGGTAGATGAGGGTTTCGGTCCTGATGTGGTTGGTTGAGGTTTAGAAGGTCTAGAAGTGGAAGTCTGGTTTTTGTTGAGAGTCTTGGGAGATTCTGCCATGGGAGGATTGGCAGCATGAGATGAGATGGCATGGGCATGTTGAAGATCTTTGAGACGCTCCCATAATACTTGATGCTCCACTTTCCTTGAAGGGAGAAGTTTGAGTTTCTCCACTAATCGAGAAAATGGCTGAGAAGATGTTGGATGAGATTTGGGTCCTTGAGAAGATGTTGACGGTTGTGGGGCCGAAGATGATGTAGCAGTCTCGGACCCAAGGCATGATGAAGTTGTGACAGGGTCGTCTTTGGTTGGAGATGAAGGAGAGATAGGTTCTTCCCTGGGTGGAGAAGAAATTGGAGAATGAGGCTCCTCAAGAGGGTAAAGGGTAGGAATGATTGCACCCTCCACTTACGGTTGAGGAGTAGGAAGGGTTGGGTCCTCCATAGGTAGCAAGAAGGAGGATGGTGAGACCGGTGATGCCGGTATGGTTGAGGCATCCTACAATATAGGAGAGGTTGATAGAGAACTAACCGGAGAAGGAGGTTCATCCACATGTGATGGACTAATGGATGGACTAACCTCTTGAGTTTGAGAGAGAGGTTGGTCGGGGATGAAGGGCGAGACCGTATTGACTGTTCGTATGTTATGTTCATGAGTGTCATCAATCATGGTCTGGACATTGTTTTGGGTCAGAGGATGATTGGGAAATGGTTGCTTGAAGATGTCTATGCCTTGATTGGGTGGCACATTTGGATTGTCTAGGACGAGGTCACCCTTTTCAAGCATGTCTTGGATGATGTTTTTAAGGGTCTTGCAGTTTCCCGTGTCATGGCCTTTAACACGCTGGTAGTTGCAGAAGTCATTTTCCCTATACCACGCAGGGATGGCACATGAGGGATCAAATTATGGAAGTAGTCGGATTTGGGGGAGATTGAGAACCCCTTGTTTGACAAGTTTTTCCAGCACAAATGCATATGACTCCCCGAGTGGAGTATACTGTCACTGCATGTATCTCTGCTAGAATTGGCGGGTGATGCTTTAGGACGTGGATGGCTCGGGCTGGTTGGTTGAAGGTGAAGAGGATGAAGGTCTAACGACTATAGCATTGGTTGATGCCTTAGACTTAGGATTAGATGGAGAAGGTTTAGAAGAAGATGAGTCATTGGTCTTGGAGTTGGGGTTCTTACTCCACAACTTGACTTTGTTTACCTCGATGGCACGTAATTCAATCTTTCAAGCCATCGTGAAGGCTTCATCAAAGGTGTGGAATGTCTAAACCCGCAAAGGTGGAGGAAATATGCTTGGCGTAGGCCTGAGAGAAAAGTTTGATAAGTTTGGGTTGGGGCAAGGAAAATGAGAGCTGATTGATGAGGCCTCTCCAGCGAGCAACGAAATCGGCTATGGATTCATCCTCAAACTGCCAGATAGAATAGAGGTCTGTGATTGAGACCTTTTTGGTGATATTGATAGAGAAGTGGTCAAGGAAGAGTTGGGCTAACTGGGTGAATGTGAAGAGAGAATGGTTGACAAGAGAGTTGTACTAGTCAAGAGTAGCACTAGAG
The DNA here is from genome assembly GCA_037957365.1 of Torreya grandis. Classification (NCBI taxonomy): domain Eukaryota; kingdom Viridiplantae; phylum Streptophyta; class Pinopsida; order Cupressales; family Taxaceae; genus Torreya; species Torreya grandis. The sequence continues at coordinate 143,478 of JARHVA010005915.1, read as the reverse complement.
AGTGACATGGGGAACGTGCATAGAAGTAACACATCATCATGGGCAATGAGATAACAGGCATGCCTGAATGCCCATAGGTGCTGTTGTGGGTCTTCCTTGCTTTGGAAATGAGAAAATTTAGGAAGCTCCCACTGACTGGGATACGGCCTGATCGAGATGGAGGGATGGATGGGTTCGTTTCAAATTTGCTCATATGAGAGGGCATTGTGTGAACCAGAAATAGAGGTCTCGAGACTAGACATTTTTTCCATCAACATTTTGATTATGTCAAGTGATGGATTGGCAGGTGGAGTGCCCCCTAGGTTGTAAGGTGCTTGGAAGGTATTGAGAGGGGCATATGACATGGTTGGTTGCACTTGTGTAGAAGCAACATATGGGTAGCTAGTCATCGGGGTGGATGTTGAAGCCAAGGGCACTTGTGTTATGGGGTTGGTAGGCACAAATTGGATAGGGGCCGTCAAAGGTGGTTGAGGAGTGGCCATACTTGTTAAAGGGTAGGCAGTTACTCTTGTGTTGATAGTTGCAAGAGTAGGGGGAATAGAGACCACTAGATTTTGGAAAGGTGTAGGATTTGGTTGAGTAGTTTGAGGTTGAGGGGGTGCCAAAATCCCCGTGGAGGTAGGTCTAGAAGGAGAGGCTAAATTTTGAAGGTAGGACACGATCGGGTTATTAGTCAAGGTGTTGGCTTGATTGTCTATAGGTTGAATTGTGGACGTTGTTGATGTGATCATTGTCTCGACTAAGGAATTTGGCATCCCATAGATTGGGTTGCCTAAGGAGTCTTGCGTTCGGCTTTGTGCGAGATAATGTTGAAGGGCTCTGCCATTGAGGTCCAAGAATCTTTTGAAATCTTGGTCCCCTTTAGGGACAATGGGAGACTGAGTTGGGGTCGATCGAGTAGGAGTTCTTTCGATCTTTGAGTGGAACTCCATTATAGGACTGGTTATGGACGGGGAAGGCGGAAGCGGTTGATGCCTCGCTTGGTCAAGAAGAGCCTTGGTTTGACTGCGTGTCAAAACCATTCAAGGCAAGAAGGGTCAGGTTTTAGAAATAGTGTTTTTTCAATTTCAAAAACTCAGAATGTGGTTTTGGCAAAAAAAGGGGCAGGTTTTAGGCTGTTGTTTTGAAAAAAAGGACTATGACAGTGACCGACATCGGTTGAAAAATCGATGTTGGTGAGAACAAATGGCCGATGTCGGTCAGATAATTGATGTCAGCGAGAAAATGTTGCCATCATCGGTGGTAAAACTGATGCCGGTGACTGTGTTTTCCAGAAACCTAAAAGATTTGAGAGTTTTTGGAAAAAAGGAAGAAGAACGTCTTCACTAGCTCAAACAAGCAGATAAGAACAGAAAAGATGAAGAACACAAGCAGATCCTAAGCGTTAAATCCCTAGAAATAAATTATTAAGCTCATGGTGGCTTATGCCTTAGAATGTGTTTAGGAAGATTGGCTTTTGAGACGGGTCCTATAAGAAGTAGTCTATGGATGGTTTCAGGTTTGTTTAGGCACTCAAGAGTCTGGGTTAGGTTTCATACATGGACTGGTGCTAAAGAGCAAGCTCCCCTCACTTCACGAGCCTAGTGATAAGCTGGTCTCGCTTAGCCAAAATATACTTTCCCTAGAGATTATCCTCTGCCAGAGAACAGAGTGGGCTTTCCCCTTGGTGATGAAATCCAAGTGGGATCGCCTGGATGGGTAAGGTATCGCTGGGTGATGAAATCCCAGTCAGGCCTTGTCTCAGGTGAGTTTTGATGTTTGATTTGTGCAAGTGATTTGGTTGTGTAACATAAAGTGATCTACGATTAATTCATGATGCGGTTGTTAATTACTAGGTGTGGACTAAGAAATGCAAACAAGTAGAAATGAAATGCAATGTGATTTAAGCCCAAGTCAAAATGTTAGTTTGTATGAAGACAAATGGAGAAAGGGTTGAAGATTATGACTTTTGACTAGTCTATGATGCAAGAAAAGAAAGAAGAGTTCTTTTTAATCCTGCTTATGATGTCTTTTGGAAGATAGAGAAAGAAAGAGGTGAAAAGGAGAAACCTAATGCACCCTATATGAAAAGAAAGAAAGAAACCCAAGGAAGACCCTAGGGTCCCACCGAGCGTGCCAGAATGTTTCTATACGAGATTTTGCTTTTCACATTCAAGAAAGGAAAAATGAGAAACTAAGAAGAAAGGATGAGGGTTTGTATGTACCTGGATTGTGGACTTGTGCACCAGATTCAGACGATAGCAGGAACTCCTCTTTGGTTGTGGAGGATGACACCTGAAAGAGAAAGAGACTAAAACACAAAAAACGTTAGATGACAAGAAAGTGGACTGCCAAGCGAATGCTTGGTCCTAGAAGCGCAAAGGCTTCTCAGAGGATGACAGTCCACTGTTAAAAATAGAATATTTAACAAAAATAGAAATAATGAAGGACAGAATGAAGAAGATAAAAAGCAAATGTGTACCTGATATGTAGCAATCTGCTTTGCACAGTCGCTAATGTTGGGGGTTTTGCCTGCATCAGTCAAGGAAGGCCACCGACGTCGGTTAGGCTGTCGATGTCAGTATGGGCAATGGTCGAGGTCGGTCAGGGTAATGGCTAGGGATGAGTTTCAAGTCTAGTTTTTAGTTTGCAGAGTGGTCTGAGGCTTTGTCTGAGGGTTAGGGAGACTGTTTGGGGGCCAGAAGGACTGTTTGGGGATCAGAAGGACTGTTTGGGGATCTGAGGGACTGATTAAACTAAGGGTGTTGTCTGGAAATGGACTGAATGGGTGAGAAAGGAAAAAAGGGGAAGATAGAGAAAGGGATTTGAGAAGGCCTTTCAGCCTCTTAGGGAAGGACAGGGAAGGTTGTCAATTAGCCTCATTACCTCACATACAATCAAATGTACATCTTCATGTGTCATTTGCAGAGATAAAGGGGTGTGAATGGAGGTATTCTATAGGATTGATCCATCATGAGGTTATGAAGTGAGTTGATAGCCTAAATATAATGATTAAGACCCCTTAAGAGTCAAGCATGGTGTTGGGAAGACCTTACTAAGAGAAGTATTGATATAGGGACCCTTTTCCCTAAATGGATAGAACAGAGGGTAGGGAGCTTTTTAAAAATGGCATATTACTCATTTGAAAAGGTTTTGAAGCACACAATTGGGTGAACTTTGTTGCCTCTATCATAGAGAATCAATTTACAAAGCATAGGGTCAAGGAGATCAATAGAGGTTGGATATTGAGCACCTTGAAAATGGTCAAAAAACCACTGAGAAGCTTCAATGACATCTACAAGAAACTTACTAACAGAGACCTTCTTCAAGAAATTAGTCATAGCCTGACTAGGTATTATGCTCAAATGACTCCAAGTAACCCAAACATACATTCAATGACTAAATATCACCTTATCAAGGTTATAACATGTTTTTTACCTCTAAGAACTTCCATTGGTCTGTACATAGGCCTAAGAAGAGAAACATAGTCTTGATAAGGAGGTTAGTTGAAGGTTGAGATATGAAATAAAGAGTTGAGTTTGATATTTGTTTTGAAATTTCAAATAAAATAGGATGTTTGGTGACTTAAAAACATTAAATAATAATCAAAACATCCTCAAACAAGTTTTAAATAATCCCAAACACACCTACAGGCTTGTATGGACTGAGACAAGCAGTGAGTTGAAAATAGGTTTTCCTTGTGCCAAATGGGATTGTGTTAGTGAATTTTGATTTGGAAAAAGTGAGGGATGATCTCAAAGGAGCCTCAACATGCTTTAAGACATTTTTCAAGCCTTGTTTTGTATTGAACAACCTTTAAACATAGTCAAATAGGGTATGTGGGCAGTGAGTGACATGTAGGGTCTCCTTTGCATCAAAAGGATGGTATGGATGGAGTTTGGCCTATATGAATGAAATATGACCTCAATTAATTCATGAAAAACTTAATTACACCATCTACGTGCCCAAATATTTCCAAATTCACCTACATCAGGGGTCTCTAAATTAAAAAAACATAGTCAAACACCTAAAGGAGAACTCATCTTACAGGTTTAGGTTGTATGGTGGAAGGGTTATAGTGAGATAGGATAATTAATGGTTGAAATTTATTCACACCATTATTTTTTCATAATATGGGCATAATGAATGGTCATTCTCACCAAGGAATGAACCTAGAACATGCAAGCAACATTGTCATCATAACAACCCTACACACAGTCCTGCACTCCAAAGTTTGTCTTGGAAATGGTGTTATATGAAGGTCTAAAAATTAGATTCTAAGGATTATTTTTGGAAAATAACAACCTTGGGATTTGGAGAAACACATCTAATGATTTATTTTGAATAATAATGAGGGGAACACACCCCTATTTTATCTCAGAGTGGGGGCAGCTTTTCCATGCCTAAAGAGATAGTTTGAAGAAGAAATGGGTCAAATCATAGACCAGAGGTCAAGTGATATCAAATGTATATTTTTTTATCTGGTAAAAATCTAATGGAGCATGATAAATCAACTTATAATCTTTGTAAGCAATTAGGATGCTCTAACCAAGAAGGGTTACATAGATATGTGGAAGCCATCAAAAAAACTATGAACTCCATCAATCCAGCTTCAGAGTCCTACAGTTGAACTATGGAATCAATCAGTATAACTATATACTCCATCAACATAGATTTTTTACTTTCATAGGCCTCATAGAATTCAAATATTCTAGTGTCAAGTATTAAGGAATTCCTATTGGAGACTGATCTTGATGATAGGTGATGATTGGACTTGTGTAAGAGAATGTCATGATCAAGAAAACTCCCAATTCAGGTGAAGGATTATTTTTAACTCCCTCTCCTCATCACACATTAGACACTTTTCCTAACTTACTTTGGAATGCTCAAAAGGAAGCCTATGATGAAGGTAGTTTTCAAGAGAGAATGATTGAGAAGATTTGCTATGCCACACTTGGAGAAGAGGCTAATTTGGGATGAGATGATGTGTAAATCAATTTAATGACTCATTTTCCAATACATCCACATGTATTGTAACTTATTCTCACCTTTGGACACTTGTCCTTATGCCTCTTCAACTTCTCTCTTCTTCCAAGTTCTATAAATATGAGCCATTTTGGCTATTGAATGGGATTCCAACTCTTGGTATGGTGAAGCCCTTCCAAAATTTTACCTTGATTTATACTTAAGCTAATGAGAAGAAAATTGGTTATACTCTAAGCCCATTTGCACTATGTGTTGAAGTGATCCATCTTTAATGTCAAGTATAGGTTGAGTTCATCTTGTTTTCATGCAATCCTTGAATGTGTTGCTGTAAATGACTTCTCTCCTAACAAGTTTCATGAAGTGTATGCTACTGCAATAGACTCTTAAAGTGTGTATGAGTTTGGTAGTGTCATATCTGACCTTCCATCCACTTTCCTTCATTTGTTGACTTGTTATTTGCCTTCATGAGAAACACTAATGCTAGGGAGATCCATTAATGGTGTTGAGTCTAGTTTGGTTGTCTTAGTTCATTATGAAAATTTCAAGTGTATGAATAGAAGTAACTCTTGGTGTATCACCTCCTAGTTTAGGTTTGATTTATGTATCTTTCTCTCCCTTTTCACCCATAATAGGTAGTTTTAGTAGCATAAGAACATCAAGTCATATATAGGGAGCTAGCCCTTAAAATCTAGAGGTTTACTTCCACTATAGGTGCCCCACACACTTGGAAGTATTCCCATGTTGGCCAAATATTGAATAGGCTTGAACAACCTTTTCTAGGGTGCAAGATTTGGAGACAACAGTAACTAAGAGTCTTCAAAATACATGTTTAATGTTTATATTTTTATGATGTAACTTTGAACTCCTTTTAGACAATCTCATCAAGAGATGGTTGATAAATAAGTTATAACTACCTTTAATTAGTTCTTTGTTAACTTTAATTGACTTTAAGAAAGTTAATAACTTTATAATTTGACTTTATGTTTAAGAATTTAATAAAGACTTAAGATGATGATGATGATGATAATAATAATAATAATAATAATAATAATAATAATAATAATAATAATAATAATAATAATAATAATAATAATAATAATAGACCAAAGACAACTCTAAATGGTTGGAGAGCCTTAAGACATTGCAATCACTTAAAATAAATAAAATATGCCAAACAACATAATGACTAAGGAAATTAAATTAAATTAAATACTATAAGCATTAATTCCATATGAATTTAACCATTTAATTCAATAGGTATATAATCAAAATAAATAATATTACATAGGTTTTAAACTATTGTCATGTATCAAAATATAAAATATCCATACTTAAATTATCATATTATATCAATAGAACACTAAAATATCAAGCATCAACAAATAAACTTAACTAGCCATCCACTCATCATATATGCCTAACAATCACATTACTAACAATTAAAATATTTGACTTTATTCAAAATGTCAAACTATTTATTGCATTTTTTTAAAAAACTGATACATGCAAATGTATTCAATATCTAAAACCATTATATATGTCCTCACAACCAACATGATTTCAAACATCTTTTGGAACGTCAAATATCATCATTATTTCTTCAAATACTAACTTTGCCTTTTAAAAATAGAATAACATGTATAAATAAACTTTCAAAATGCCTTTTATGAATGAGTCATATATATATATATATATATATATATATATATATATATATATATATATATATATATATATATATATATATATATATATATATATATATATATATATATATTGATAAATATGTTTGCACTCTTCTTGTCATCAAATTCAAAACATTCAACTATAGTCTTAATATCCATGCTATCAAAACCACTTATATATTCAAGGAAAAACAACATAGTCTATAAAAGCATATTCCATCGAAATGTTCAAAACACAATAATTCATGCATGGCCAAAAACTCATCATATAAAATCAAACTATAACCTTACCAAAAATAAGAAGTTTATACAGACAGACTTTATGGAGAATATCATTCTAACCATTCAACATATATCCATAGTTCACAGTCAACCCTAAAATAATTTGATGGGAACAAGTTAATGAAGTAAAAATAATTCTTAGATGAATCAATTTATAACTACCAGATGTAAATAAAACCAAACTTCAAGAATAAGACCATTATTTTTAAACTTCCTCAAGTTACATCTATTATAAGACCAAATGATTATATATAGATAAATAATTCCAATCTAAACATGCATAGATTTATTTGAACATCATAAAAAAATATTAATTACAACCTTACATTCAAAGTAAAAAATGTCCATTAGGATCAACAACTTATGCTAAAATATTTGCTAGAGTATGTATGCAATAGAAATAACCAACCCACTTTGAAACTCAAATCTTTATACCTAGAAAAATGATGAACATAGGAAAAACCATTTATCATATTGTTGACACAGTGGATTGCACTCGGGGCAAGGAGGCCGAGCTCCTCCCTTCCACACGCAACAATGGAAACTCCCCTCTTGCCTGTGGGACCGGTGAAGCTAGAGGGGAGAGTCTCTAGGTAAGGGCTAGCTCCCTTTGATGCATCTAATTTGTTCCAGTAAGTACTAACATATATATATATATATATATATATATATATATATATATATATATATATATATACATACATACATAAATATATATACATACATATATATACATACATATATATATATACATATATATATACACACACACACATATATATATATACATATATATATATATATATACATATATACATATATATATATATATATATAATGGGGGGGGATGAAAAGGGAGAAAGATTACAGGAAAACAAATCTACTCTAAGGAGGTGATGCACCAAAATAAATCAACCTTCTCACACTCACACTTAAAATCAGACAAACACATACATACACTTCAAACTTGGTAGAAGGACCAGGTTGCAAGAAACTTGGTAGGGAGGCTTTAATGGAAAATATAAAAAATAGAGATTCACCAAAGGTGCTGTGAAATGCACACTGTACAGTAATTTCTTCTATTTTTGCACTTCCAAATATAGCTCTCCTTGTCAATTGCAAAAATGGCACCTTGTAGATGCCAGGGATGTTGGTGTTGAACCTGTGAAAGCATCAATAAACAATGACTAAACACAAACTAACACTTAAGACATACATAGAGATATCTAACCAAGATAGAGGTAAAAAATGCGTTTATTGATTCAGGTGAAATTTTGCCAGGGCTATGCCTTACAAATGTGGAAGATGATTTCTCAAATGACAAGTCTCCAATATATAGAAGAAGAAAGGAGGCCTTTTGGCACCCTTTTTACAAGTGACCCATGTGCCTTACGAGCATTTGGAAGAGCAGGCCGCTTAAACATAAATGTTGTGTCGGCCATGGCTCTAACTTTAGGCATTTTTTGACACAGGCTATGCCATTTCCCCATTAACCGAGATTGATCTTTGAATGCACCTACACAATTTGTTTGCTCATAAATGTGAAATGAAGAAAATGGGTCACACGGTTGGCCATTCACACCTTCTAATGGTCAATTTGCAGACACTATTTCACCTCCTGGAGTAATTTCTTGAATCAATGCCTCCCTTCGCCACTTAGACTATCTGTCTTCTCCTACACTTGGAACTTTTGTCTTTTCCTTATCTTGTCTCTTCTAGCTACTTTGGCCCTCAGGGCTATCTATGGGTGGGTCACTGCATTGCTTGGGCTCCTTTCATGGTTAGTGCTTGGGTGTTTAAAAAACAATGGCCTTTTTGTTGGCTTGAAATTGACGTTCGTGCACTTGTCATCGCTTGAAAACTAATGGCTAGTTCACCTCCTTAAGGTTGATGGCTTCTGAGGCATCACCATCCTTGGAAATTTCCTTCAGGCTTTCTTTCTTTGTGGCCTCTTTGAAGTGTCTTTGCCTTCTGCAAGGGCTTATTGAACTTGGACTACCCTCCGCAAGGGCTCCTACCCTTCAGCTTTTGGGGCACCTTGTTGAACTGACCCTTTGAACCAATTGCATTGAACCAAAGCATTGAATCAGTTCAATGGTTTAATGCTGTGCACTGAGCCAATTGGACCAAGCCTTTAAACATTAGCTTTGAATCAAAGTCGATTAAACTACCGATTGAACCAAGGCTGTGAACTGAAGTGATGGTTCAATGGTTCGAAGATGCCAACCTTCCTTGCAAATTTTCTTCAGATGAAGGCCCAAAAGAGCCTTGTAAACCCTAGCACTTTTTGAACTAATTTCTCATCTGCCAAGGATTTCACTAACTGAGTCTGTAGAAAACCAAGCTCTGTAGAGTCCGTAGAAATGGACCTGCAGAGTCTGTAGAAATTCCTAGACTTGTTCAAAATCAAAAAATGAATTGGCCTTAAATAGCAGGGGAATAAGGGGACCAATTTTTTTCCCTATTGGGAAAAAAATGGTCAATAGATTAGCAACTCCTAGGGGAAGCATGCCTATTATGCTTAGAATCCAGTTGCCTTAAAAATCCATTGGGCACGAGGTCAAACTATAACTTGAAGATTAGCAATAACTCTGATAAATCTAGAACCAATCATGTAGATTTACCTCAAAGGAAATGAAAACACACACAAGGCTAATAAAACTACTTGTGAAAATAACACTTAGGGAAAAAATAGGGAAATAATACTGAAAGTAACCTATTATATACAGCTAACCAGGTATTTTTGATTCCCTCCTGGATCAAAGGGAAAACTCCTAACATCTCCTTCATCGGACACACCCAATATCAATAATGGATCCCATAAGGAAATATTTATGTGTAGCTTCTTCACCTGGTCTACCATGCTAATCTGAGGATTGCTCCCTTCCATATTTTCTTTGGGGTCACTTGCAACCTTCTGAGGCATAGGCTGGGGAGCTGAATGTGTGACTGACGGCCTGAAATTTTGAAATTTCTGGTTCACCTGTGGTGGAAGAGATGGTGTGGTTGTTTGAATAGATGCTTGAGTTTCTTTCATAACTCTCCCTTTGGATCTTGTGTTGGCTACAACATAGTTAGCCTGATTATCTATAGCACCCACATAATTGATTACATAGAACTCACCTTCTAGGTGGTTCATAAGAGTAGAGTCAGGATAACTCTGACTGCTACTTGTGTTGGGTTGCATTGGAGCCTTGAAGACCTGGGAATGAGTGGCTGCCTTATTTTCTAGCACATTTTGGTAACAACCCATCATCTCATTTATATAAATAGCTTGCTCCTGACCATATCTCATGGTTGAACAACATGGCTGTTCCTACACCAGATTGTTTTAAATGGGCACCATGACCTTAGATGATGAAAGGGGGCTTAGGTTGTAGCCTTGGAAAGGTCTGGTCTGAGTAAGCTGACCCTGTCCTTGATTGTACTTTTGGAAAGGGGTTCCTGGAGCTTGACCATACTACTGGTATCCTTGGTTTGGTCTGTTGCTTTGAGCTTGTTGCCTTTTAAGAGCTACAAGTTCATTTGACATACTTTGCAATAGACTCTTAACTTCATGAAGTTCATTCGATTGAGCAGTAGATGGTTTCTCTATGCTAATCAAAGGAGCTAATGTGGGAGCAGTGGCCTGAATTGGAGGTAACATTTTTGGGAAAAGTGGCATGTGGAGTTTAGGGGCTATTTTCCCAGCCTATATTAAACAATTTTCAGTTATTATGGCTATGTCATAGGTATCAAGCAGCACATGCCCTCCCATGGATTATATCATCACAATAATATCACTATTTAGTGCCCTCAAATAATACAAGAAAGCATAGCTAGTAGTCAGTCTTACCATAATGGGGATTTTATCCCATGTCTTCTGAAACCACGTGTTGAAATCCTGCATATATTCACGTGGGGCTCTTTTTATGGTCGTCAGCTGCTCAGCAAGTGAGAGGTCATCGCTCTTTTCTCCAAAATGGTCCATCAATTGAGTACCCAATTCATTCCAAGAATGGATTGAATTTGTAGGCAAAGTGTTGTACCAGTCAAGATCTTTTTCTTTGAAAGACAATGCCAACAATTTGATTGCAATATTCTCCTCAGTGACACTATGAATATTGTAGAGGTTAGCAATATTCCTAATGTGTTCAATAGTTGTAACAGGCCCCTCTCCATTAAAGGGAGGCACACTCTTGAGGACCACTCCTAGAATTGGGTCATAACACTAGAGGTTCAAGGGACTCTGACCACAAAAGCTCATAAAGGGTAATGCCATAGCAATAAGGGGTTTCAAATGGGGTACTTCTCTTGTGAAAGAAGCACCTGTAGCTAGACTGGGAAGATGACTCACTGAATAAGGATGAGTCTCTTTGAACCTTAGTCACTTTGCTGAGTTGAGAGGCAATTCAATGAATTCAAAAGGGACACCCTTATTAGTAGATCGTGTGGTGACTTTAGGCATCGAAAGTTAAAATTGGTCTTTGATTGGAAAACTAAAGCTCTTACCAATGGAGTCGGTAGATGCTAAAAATATTTGATTTGATGTAACAAGACCAGCATCAATCTTGAAACCTTATTGAGTGTAAGACTAGGTCCCATCGAGCATGCCAAAAATTGTTGATGTAGTGGATTGCACCCGAGGCAAGGAGGCTAAGCTCCTGCCTTCCACACGTAACAATGGAAACTCCCCTCTCACCTGTGGGACCGGTGAAGCAGGAGGGGAGAGTCCCTAGGTAAGGGCTAGCTCCCTTTGATGCATTTGATTTGTTCCAGTAAGTGCTAACATATATATATATAATGGGGGGATGAAAAGGGAGAAATATTACAGGAAAAAAAATCTACTCTAAGGAGGTGATGCACCAAAATAAATCAACCTTCTCACACTCACACTTAAAATTAGACAAACACATACATACACTTCAAACTTGGTAGAAGGATTAGGCTGCAAGAAACTTGGTAGGGAGGCTTTAATGGAAAATACAAAAAATAGAGATTCACCAAAGGTGCTGTGAAATGCACACTGTAGAGTAATTTCTTCTATTTTTGCACTTCCAAATACAGCTCTCCTTGTCAGCTGCAAAAATGGCACCTTGTAGATGCCAGGGATGTTGGTGTTGACCCTGTGAAAGCATCAATAAACAATGACTAAACACAAACTAACACTTAAGACATACATAGAGATATCTAACCAAGATAGAGGTAAAAAATGCGTTTATTGATTCAGGTGAAATTTTGCCAGGGCTATGCCTTACAAATGTGGAAGATGATTTCTCAAATGACAAGTCTCCAATATATAGAAGAAGAAAGGAGGCCTTTTGGCACCCTTTTTACAAGTGACCCATGTGCCTTATGAGCATTGGGAAGAGTAGGCCACTTAAACATAAGTGCTGTGTCAACTCTGGCTCTAACTTTAGGCATTTTTTTGACATAGGCTGCACCATTTCCCCATTAACCGAGATTGTTCCTTGAATGCACCTACGTGATTTGTCTACTCATAAATGTGAAATGAAGAAAATGAGTCACATGATTGGCCATTCATGCCTTCTAATGGTCAATTCATAGACACTATTTCACCTACTAGAGTAATTTCTTGAATCGATGCCTCCCTTTGCCACTTAGACTATCTGTCTGTTCCTACACTTGGCACTTTTGTCTTTTCCTTATCTTGTCTCTTCTAGATCCTTCGGCCCTTGGGGCTATCTCTGGGTGGGTCATTTCATTGCTTGGGCTCCTTTCATGGTTAGCACTTGGGCGTTTAAAAAATAATGGCCTTTTTGTTGGCTTAAAATTAACATTCGTGCACCCATCATCACTTGAAAACCAATGGCTAGTTTGCCTCCTTAAGGTTGACAGCTTCCAGGACGTCACCGTCCTTGGCAATTTCCTTCGGGCTTTCTTTCTTTGTGGCCTCTTTGAAGTGCCTTTGCCTTCTGCAAGGGCTTATTGAACTTGGATTGCCCTCCACAAGGGCTCCTGCCCTTCGGCTTTTGGGGCACCTCATTAAAATGACCCTTTGAACCAATCGTGTTGAACCAAAGCATTGAACCGGTTCAATGGTTCAATGTTGCACGCTGAGCCAATTGGACCAAGCCTTTGAACCTTAGCTTTGAATCAAAGCTGATTGAACTGCTGATTGAACCAAGGCTATGAACTGAAGTGATGGTTCAATGGTTCGAAGATGCCAACCTTCCTTGCAAATTTTCTTCAGATGAAGGCCCAAAAAAGCCTTGTAAACCCCAACACTTTTTGAACTAATTTCTCATCTGCCAAGGATTTCACCAGCTGAGTCCATAGAAAACCAAGCTCTGTAGAGTCCATAGAAATGGACTTCCAGAGTCCATAGAAATTCTTGGACTTGTGCAAGATCAAAAAATGAATTGGCCTTGAACAGTAGGGGAAGAAGGGGACCAATTTTTTGCCCTGTTGGGCAAAAAATGGTCAACACATATCAAATTATTTAACCAACTCACATTCCATTAAATACTAATATAAATACCCACCCAAATATCATTTGTAAGATAAATCCAAATTTTTAAAACCTTCAACTAAATATAATAATATTTTGTATGTAGAAACTTTATGAAACTAAAAACCTATCTCATATGAAAACTATAGTTATTTGAGAACAAAACTAGATATTTATATTTCACAACATTCTTTCATGATGTCATGTAAATGGATATCAAATAGAAATATATTTTTTGTTACTTAAATAAAACAAATGATTCATGATCTTTTTCAAAGCACCATCAACTCAAAAACCAAAACCCTGGAGATTTAAAATATTTCCAAACCTAATACACAAAACTTATGTATGCACACCTCAAAGTTCCAAAACCATCTTAACCTTTTGAAATTAAACTTAGACATCTCAAACTTCAAAATATACTCAAATAATGTCATGCAAATGAGAACAAAAATGTATACTTGATATTTCCATTTTTCTTCAAACAAAACTACAACCTTTTATTTAAATAATTATTGTGAGGATAATCAACATACCTTACTAGATGCATAAAACCAGTGATCTTTATCTTTTTCCTATCATGCCCTTTTTCCCAAATAACAAACATGACACACTTCATCAACCAAAAAACTACCAATAAACATGGATAGATAATAGAATCTAATCCAATCACAAATAATAATCTTACAAATACCCTTAAGACTTAATAGACGTGAGATAATAATTATGAAACTTACATTCCTAATTCATTAGACCAATATTTTAAAATATCTCATGAGCCCACTCTAAATTATGAATGTACAAAATACATTAAGGCAGATATAAAATTATATTTGGGCCATATCAAATGATATTGGCACTACATGGATACTTCTGCATGCTCCAAGGCCATACCAACTTCTCTTCAAGCTCTTGAGAACATTCTTTATGTAATGCTACTACCCCCCACTTTTTAGATGATCTGAATCACTATTAGGCTTTCCTGAGTAACTTTGAGACTATGGGGTGAATTATTTATCACTTGGGAACATTACATATGCTCGCTTGCCTAAAGGCCTCACTATTTATACAAACATCTTTGAGTTTGTGGGTCATTGGGATGATGCGACATAGAAACATCCCACTATCTTAGATATATCACTCCCTATTTAGTCATCTTTGAGATCATGGGTCACCATGATAATGTCACATGGAAACATCTTACTATCCCACTAGCCTAGAGGCATCACTCCTTGTATGGTCCTCTAATATCATGTATTACCAGCATGATGCCATATGGAAACATCCTACTATACTTCTAGATTGACATTGACCATACCACAAACCAAGCTGACATCACTCCTAGGTTAGTAGGATGATGACATGTGTATTTCATTGAACCACTCATAAAAATTCATAAAATTGACTAAGTTAAAAAGGCCACAAAAATTCCAATCTAAAAGGTACTTAAGGCACAATCCAAATAGAATAATTAGTCTATAAGACATATCTAACTATGAAAAAAATATGTCACCAAAGTTCTCAATGATGAGATAAGACATGATTCTTTTTAAATCAGATACAAAAATGACCAAGGCAAAATCAAATCCATAATTAGTTAACCAAGTAATTTATCTAAGGCATGAGCTAAAGGGAATTTTAAGAGATTTCTAATGTAAATCAAACATGTTAAAGTAAGGAAAAATTCATTTATAAAAGGATTTCAACCATTTATGCATCCAAAGATAAACTAGAATTCCTCATAAGGTCTTCGATATACTAAAGGATTCCATGTTCACATGAATGATAAGCTCAACACTAAACTAATATTCACATTGGTTTAGTCAACTTATCAGAAGTCATTGGGAAAGCTCAACCTAGCCAAACACTACTTAAATAATTGCTCAACATGTGAATTGATTAGTTGATTTATTGGAAAATGATACTTCAATAATTAACTCATTAAAGGTAAGGAACCTAAACCAAATATTTTCTTAATATGAATAAACATAAATAGATGTTAGGTTTTCAAAACCTTCTTCTTTCATTAATTATCTACAAGGTGACCTTAGTCAAACCTAAAGGTTTCATGCCATGTCATTATTATTACTAAAATGCTAAGCTCTATAAGTTCTTTTATAAGGATATGGTCTTGATATATGTAAGGCTTACTATAGATGACTTATTCAACTACAAAAATTAAAGGAACTCTTCCACAAGATATATTTTTAAACTAGAATAATATCAAATTTTAGTTTATTTTGACAAGATAAATTATTATCTCCAATGAAAACCAACACAACTTAATATCTTATGTTTTTTCCACACATGGATAGACTTAATTCCCAAAGATAGACATACATAATATAGGGAAAGGATTCCCTTTTACTATACATATAAACATTTATTATCACAAGGGTTAAACCAAGTATGTCATACTTATCACTTTATCAAAAGAGCCATATAGATCCAAGAGTTAGTCCTCATTTAGTATATTCCCTATAGAAAGATCCATGGTCAAAACCCATTGAGGTTCTCCTTAACACAACTCAAGAATTCTTTAAGATTTTATATTACTTATATTATGCCTTATCATAAAAGGATTTTTCATAACCAACTTCATATAAGCAAATCATAATATCATCAACATCAATAGTCTAACTCACTTGCCTTCCTAATTAGATGTGTCTTCCACATTAAAAATATCTATAAATAAAGATATTATAAGAAGCTCAGTATGTAATATGCAAGGCACTCACAAGATATTCAAATAGATATAAATGTATATATAATAAGGCCCTTAACTTGGGAAAACTCAAGCATGAATATAAAAATTTCATATGGATTTCATTTAAGATGAATATTTTATCATAAGGAGATATAGAATCATATATAAGCAAGAAGACTACTTAATAATTCTCTGAAGTAATAACCAAGACATTCAATTGGTAAAATTCATAAGCGATAGAAATAATAAATAATCCCACAATTATTTACTAACATATGAATACAAAATGTTTAGCTGAGAATAAATAATCCTTTGATTATAGTGAGCTATAGAAATCAACAAAATAATAATAATCAATAGTTGAAGATGAGTTCCTCTTTGTTCTAGGTGTAACTTTGACTGATAGAAGGCGATCTCACCTCCCAACCTTTTGACATCATTAAGTGATTTCTCTAGGCACCCTTGAGTAGGACTCCTAGTTCTAGGTATGTTCTCATCATGGTGCAAGGTAAATAAATAATATAATGCAATCAATATATCTAGGTGTCAAGGAAGTGGCTACTCCCAAGGTGATAATCCAAACTTTTCATAGTCAAGAGGTTACCAACTTTAAATCTATTTTCATCAAGGATAAAGTATAAAAGATAAACCACAGGGATCAAAGCAATTAGGAATTCATCCAATTAAATGAGTTCAAATATATATAGTCATGAGAGGGCTTAGGAATTATATCATCATGTCCCACATGAGATACCTAACCCTTATTCCATCATGAAGAATACATCCTTTCAATGCATCAATTATCTTAGATGATGAAACCTTACTATCCAAACAATCATGAGTCCTAATGGATAAAATAACCATGTAAGAATGTCTCAACTTTCAACTCCCACACATAAGGGTAAGAAATACTATAAGGTGACTCAAGCACATCTATATTGAAAATAAGGAAAGAGATAAGTAAAATAAGCATATTTCACTCTTGCCAAACATGTAAAACTATTAGAATCACACAACCTCATTTGGAAATAGAAAAATAG
Source organism: Torreya grandis (assembly GCA_037957365.1). Classification (NCBI taxonomy): domain Eukaryota; kingdom Viridiplantae; phylum Streptophyta; class Pinopsida; order Cupressales; family Taxaceae; genus Torreya; species Torreya grandis. The sequence continues at coordinate 126,348 of JARHVA010005915.1, read as the reverse complement.
TTAAATCAAAATAGAATCGTACCAATCACTCCCAGTTCTCCTTGGGATCTTTTCTAAAAATTCATTCAAGTCAAGGTTCTCCCTCTCCAAGCTCTTTTTCATTTTATTTTTTTCTTCCTTTTTTTTTTCCTTCTCCCTTATTACTAAAAATGGCCAAAAATTCCTCTTCTAAGAGGTCTACCTTCATAAAATAGGCATTCTTTCCTCCTTACAACCCAATCAAAACATGACATGTGTATATTATTTCCTTGGATTGACCAACCACTCTACTTACCATCATATCCCTTCATAAATGGACATTCTCTTTGCCATTCCATTATGGTACATGGTGGCTCTAGAAGCATCCTATAGTTTCTTCTAATGAAAACCTCATCCCTATACAAGGATCAAGGAAAAGGAAATTAATGAACAAGTCTACAATTATACTATAAAGCATTTTAGACATTAGTTTACTTCATCCTTATGCATTGAAGATGACTAGCCAAAGGTGTTTGAACCAACCCAATACTAATTACAATCCATTAAGACATGCCAAGACTAAAGAAAGGGTAAAATTAAATTCACGGAATGTAAATTGGATTGGTTAAACTTTTTAGACAAGATATAATCAGAGATAGGATTGTATATGGTGTGACAATGCCTAGTATAGTCCTTTTTCCTTTATTGGCAATGACTTATTTTTTCACACTTATTATACCCATGAAATCCATTATCCTAATAGATGAGGCTCATAATAATAAGAAAGTTAAATCATTTACTTAAATTAACATAATTAGATTTCCTATTAATTTATAGGGTCATCAAGTGGGATCAATATAACACTAGTAAAAGCATAATCTCTACTATAACATAAGGTAATGATTCAATTATTGCTTATCCACCCTTACCATTTGCTTGATCCACTCACCTTTAAATCAACACCACCAAGTGAGTATCACCATTGATTTATCATAATCACTTTGTCCATACCTAAAGCATGTCTCAACAGGTTTAAATAGAATTATTGTTCAGAGTCAAATAAGAGTATCAATGGTCCCATATACACCATATACCCTTGTTAAGTTCTTTATCGTCCCACTGGCATAAGTCTTAGTATTATTTGATTATCATATGCTATTTATAAATTTAATTAACTTGGTTTCCATGAATTGCATTACATTTCCCCCCTTAGAGAAGCATCACCATTGATGTAGGATTATTTTGCTCATCCAACAAGATTTTTTGAGATTCATTTGGCTACTACAACATCATTTCAAATTATCTATGTGCCATCCCAGGTAGGCAAAATATATTATTTATTTGTTTCATCCCTTAATAACATCCTCATGTGTGGATATCAACTACTACATGGAATTAAACACATTATTCCTTTTGTATTTTTGAAAGCCCTTTGAGTTTGTTCAAAGTTTTTTCAGCCTAGATCATCAATCTTTTTTATACCAATTATCTTACTATATTTTAGAATGGTGTGACATAATCACTTCAATATTTTCAGCATAATTCATGAGTTCCATTTGTGTAAGGTTCCTTCTTTACATAATTTTCCTAAAAATGGTCATGGGAGAATTGAACAACCTACCATCATGAAGATGCTCTCCATTTCCCACAATTTTCCTATAAGATTATTACTACCATTTTAGCATAATGAGAATTTAATGTAACTAACTCATAATGATGTTAAATTATAGATCATAACAATTTGAAATTCCTTTCAAAAAAAATATCTATAACTCAGAGGTGAAAGTGGTCTAATTTCATACCTAATCCTCATTTTCTTTAATGTTATATTGTCACACTAGATTTTATTAATTGCATTGGATGCTATTTGAATTATAATTGATTTCTAAAAGAGTTGATTCATTATAATGTAAATCATAATGCAAAACACATATATATCAATCCATTAAGACTCACAATTTCTCTTCTATAATCATGAGAGTTCAAGTGCTCCTTGAATATGAAATTTCTTCTTAGATAAGGATGATGATTTCCAATCACAATAAAATTATCCTATTAAAATAAGCATCAATCCTTGATCATACCATTATGATCTCATATAAAACTATTATAAACATATGAAACATTATTGAGTTAACATAACTAGTTCTATATGAACTACAAAGGATATTATAAATAAGTAGAGCACGGGGAAATCCATCCCATCACACCAATTCTATTGCAATAAAATACAAGCATGGGACTGTCTCCCTTTTCCATATACCATGACATTCATGAAAGATTTTAAGCAACCTAATACCATTCCATTTAATATATGTGGGATATTAAGATCTTTATGTACCAACCAAGATATCATGTGAAAATTAATATACAAGAGGCTCTCAAGGCATCGATCCACTATCTAATAAGATTATGTGCAGATCAGTATATATGTGACCCTCAGGGCATATATCTACCAACCAATAATCAATGTACTAATCAATATTTATGTGGCCCTCAGGACATCAATCCACCAGCCAATAATTTAATGTACCAATCAATATGCATGTGGCCTTTAGGCATCAATCCAATAGACAATATAGTCAATACACCATAGGCCTTTAAAACATTGGTCCATTATCCCCTATCCAAGCACAAATTGAAGAGATAAAATATTTGACATGTCATAGACCCTAGAAATAGTAGTCCACTATCCAATATCTAAGAATAAAGTAAATATATATAATATTAGATACCCTAGAGGGTCTCAAGACATCAATTCACTAGCCAATATCTAGGTGTAAAGTGAAGATATGCCTCAATGCTCTTGAGACACCTCGATTCCTAATACCACCGTGTTTGATGGGTGAGGAAGGATGGGATATTGGACCTATGTGATATATCCCCACCATGACCTCTTAGCTATCATTTTCAAGCTACTTATTCTCCCTTATACTCACTTGATGTGATAGTTAAGCACAAACTAACACATAAAACTAGCACAAGTAAGCATCATACTCACTTTAAGAAACATTAGCTAATCATGTAAGTCCAAAATCAATAAAAGGAGACCAAGTAGTCTCAATAATGAAATAAAATCCAACTAAAATTTATCAATGAATTCCATGATCAAACTTTATCTTGAAATATTTGATGTCAAGAATAAAATAATGTTAGTTTCTAAGAAATATAAACAAAAGCTCAGAAAACTTAAAATAAGTTTGATAAAAACATTTAGTAAAAATCATATCATAATACTATCATTATGTGGCTCTACAAACCACTTAGGGGGAGAATAACTAAAGTAAGAGGGCATTGGTAATGCACTATATGTGTAGAGAATCAAAATATGTCATAACATAAAGGATATGTTATACCAACCATTACTAACAAAATTTCTTATGGATATAATTACCACTTTATCATACCAATTGCATTGTTGTTCAATTATGAGTGATAAAATGTAGGAGGGCACTACACCACTGCCACTACACAAAATGATACTATCAATTTTAGGAATAACATGTAAGAGGGTGATATACCACTGACACTACACAAAATTATATAGTCAAGTAGTTAGTATCATGTGCCTCTTTAGAGTACAAAATTATAGTTAGTCTGTATTCACCACCTACCAACATGTTATTTGGAATTGAAATCAGGCCTTCACCTATTTTAACATGAGAATTTATATATAATTATACCTATAATTATATCCCACTTATATGTGGAGACATAATTTTTATGTTAAGAGAGATACAAGGCTATCATTTCAAGAGAAGGGCACCTCCATAGTCACCACCTCTGATTCCTATTGACACATAGTGTTATACAAGTGCCCAAGACAGTTATCAATTCTAGATATCAAAATTGGTAAGTTCTCATTATGAGAAAATTTAGTAATACCATATTCATTCATTCTAATTTACTACCGCACAACTTCATATTAATTCAACATGATTATTAGCTCTTATATGTTCTCAATCATTATTATAAGTGCACATTTATTTATTGACTAATTTATCATCATAATATCAAGAATGTGTAAGGCTACCTTAATCCATTTCATATGCTTCATAGATAGAAAGATACCCTCGTAACCATTTGACATGCACCCATAAATATCATCATTAGTCATTCTATGTTCATATATGCACAATGAGGTAACTAGTAACTTAAATATATTCAAATATAACATGTTATTTTCATGAAATAATAATTATGAGGAGATATACTTGTTCCAATTAGTTCCTTAGAGATTCATCTCACTTCATCGACAAAATACAAAATTACCACTCAATTGGTTAGCATAAGGCAATATTAGATTTACACACAGAGTAAGTCATAACCTCAATAATAAAGTTTTACCATATCATGTTTTATCAATTTGTTCTAATGATCTAAATAACAAGAGATACTTTATCATTCCTATAATTTAAACATACTCAATTAACGTATCCAAGGAATTCATAATTTCAAAAGAGGGATCATTAAAACCTTTTATAGTTAGAAGTTTAATTAACAACATGTGATATTTATTTCCAACATTACCATCCAACATCAATTAGATTTCTATTCCATCTTTAATATAATAGTAGTATAGAGAAGTAAAATTACTCAGGCTAAACACCATAATAGACAAGTAGCATGCACATTATCATATATATTTATCCATATATATATATATATATATCACCGTGTGATTTTAATTGATAACATCTATTATTACTCCAACCATAATAACATATCATAGACATTTTATGTTTTTTCATAATATAATATTCAAAATAAGTATAATAGGGATTATACAAAATTTGGTTCCCATAACTAGTCCATATCAGGATTAGAGTATCCCCTAATCAAGATTCTTAGGTCAATTACATGCATATTGATCCGTAGCTCCATAATTACAGCAATCACGCTAGATAGTGTCCCTTCCTAACTATGCCTATGGGCCTTACTTAGTCCCAAGTCCATGTTTTTCATAAGTGGAGCTCGTGTCTAAGCACAATGCCTCCTATGGTACTAATGAAGGTAGTTCTTACTCCTCTTTATATGATGAGACTCTGAAGGTTTCCTAACCTACCCATCCCTTCTCTGGGGTGGTGAGGCTCCTTTTTATAACATAAAAACTTGGGGTAAGGTTTCCTCTAGAATATCCACCACTCACTACAGGGTCTTGGGAATTTGAACATGGATTTCAACTTGTTACATAATTCAGGGATCTTGGTGACCACCATCCATTATACCTTCTATTTTTTCCTTTTGTGACATCTTATCTACATAATTCAAATTTTAATAGTGTCAACAAGCAATGCATAAATATTAAATTTACACAAGTCATGATTAACCAAAGTTAGAAAGGTGATGAACCCAATTAGATCATCCTTAGAGATCCTAGAGTTTAACCTGATGATCTGATACCAAAATGTCATGCCCATTTTTTTTCCCAAAAATAGACATGACATACTTCATCAACCAACAAACTACTAACAAACATGGATAGATACTATAATCTAATCTAATCATAAATAATAATTCTATATCTACCCTTAAGATTTAATAGATGTGAGCCAATAACTAAGAAGCCTATATTCCTGATTCCTTTGACCAACATTCTAAAATATTTCACGATCCCATTCTAAATGATGAATACACAAGATTTTGATATGACTATCAAATTAAATTTAGACCATATAAAATGAAATTAGTACTACATGTTTACTTTCACATTCTATGAGGCCACATCAACTTCTCTTCAAGCTCTTGAAAACATTCATTTTTAACTACCATGACCTCTTACTTGTTGGCTAATCTAATTCATCGCTGGGCTCGCATGAGTAGCCCAATATTATGGGTAAGCTTCTTTTCCACTTGGTAACATTCCATAGGCCTACTTGCTTGAATACCTTGCTATTAGTACCAATATCTCTAGGTTTATGGGTCATCAAGATGATGCCACATGGCAACATCCCACTAGCCTACTAGCTTGGAGACATCACTCCCTATACAATCCTCTCTGAGATCGCAGGTCACCAAGATGATGCCATGTGGCAACATCCCACTATCTCACTAGGCTAAAAGCATCTCTCCCTATATAATCATCTCCAAGATCATGGATCATTGGGATGATTATGTATGGTAAATCCCACTATCCCACTAGCCTAAGACTAACCATATCATAGACCAAGTTTACATCACTCCTGGGTTAGTGGGATGACAACACGTGGCTTTCTCCAAAACACTCAAAAAAGTCATAAATTCATCTAAGGCAAAAGGCCATGAAAATTCCCATCTAAGAGGCATCTTAAGCAAATTTCAAGAAATTGAATTACTTGATATGGTAAATCTAACTAAGGGAAAAATATATCACTAAAGGTCTTGATGATCGGCTAAGGCATGGTTCACTTTAAATCAAATAGATCAAGGCTTAAAGAAAAATCAAAGGCAAAATTAGTTAACCAAATAATGTGGCTAAGGAACAAGTTGAAGGGATTTTTAGAAGATGTCTAAGGTGAAACAAACATGTTAAAGAAAAGAAAAACACATTTTTTAAAGGACTATAGCCATTTATATGTCTGAATCTAAACCTAACTATTTTAAAAGGTATTTGATATGATTTAGGAATATACATTTATATGAATGATAAGCTCGACACTAAACCAATATTCTCATTGGTTTAGTCAAATTAATAGAAGTCACCAAGTAATCTCAACCTATTTAAATGCTACTTAAATAACTACTCCAAATGATACTTTAAGTATTAATTTAAAGACCTATTCATCTCATTAAAGGGAAGGAACCTAAACCAAATATTTTATTAAGATGAAGAAACATATAATAGATGTTAGGTCTTCATGACCTTCTTCTTTCATTAATTCTCTATAAGGGCAACCTCTGTTAAACCTAAAGATTTCATTCCTTATCCTAATTATTACTATAAATCTAAGCTCTATAATTTCTTCTTTTATTAGGAAATGGTGTTTATATAGGGAAGGATTATTTTAGATGTATTACTCAACTTCAAAAATTAAATGAACTCTTCCACAAGATAAATTCTTAAACCAGACTAATATCAAATTTTAGTTTATTTTAACAAGCTAAATTATTATCTCCAATGACAACCAACACAGCTTAATATCTTAAATTTATTCCACACATGGATAGACTTAATTCCCAAATATAGACATACATAATATAGGTAAAGGATTCCCTTTTACTATCCATACAAAGGTTGATTATCACCAAGGTTAAACTAAGCATGGCATACTTATCATTTTATCAAAATAGCCCTATAGATCTAAGAGTTACTCCTCATTTGGCATATTCCTTCCAAAAAGATCCATGGTTAAAACCCATTGAGGTTCTCCTTAACATAGATCAAGAATTATTTAAGATTTTATATTACTTATATTATGCCTTACCATAAAAGGGTTTGTCATAACTATCTTCATACAAGTAGATCATAATATTATTTTTAATATCATCAATATAAAATTCTAACTCACTTCCCTTCCTACTTAGATGTGTCTTCCACATTAAAAATGTTTAGAAATAAAGATATTACAAGTAGTTCAAGATGTGATATGCAAAACACTCATAAGATATTCAACTAGATATAAATATATATAATGAGGCCCTTAACTTGGCCAAGATCAAGCATGAATATAAAATGTTCATATGGATCTATTTAAGATGAAGAGTTTATCATAAGGAGATCTAGAATCATATATAAGAAAGAAGAATAATCAGTAGTTCTTTGAAGTAATAACCAAGATGTTCAATTGGTAAAATTCACAATGATATTAGCTCACAACTCATCCCACAATTAGTTATTAACATATGAATTAAAAAAATTCAAATGAGAATAAATAATCCTTGGCTTATACCCAGCTATAAAAAATAACAAAACAAGAATAATTAATAGTTGAAGATGAGCTCCTCTTTTTCCTAAGTGTAAATTCAACCAAAAAAAGGTGGGATCACCTCCCAACCTTTTCCCATTATCAAGTGATCTCTCTGCACATGCTTGAGTAGGGCTCCTAACTCCAAGAATATTCTCATCATGGTGTAAGTTAAATAAAGAAAAGAAGGCAATCAATATATTTAGGGGTCAAGGAGGTGGATACTCCCAAGGTGACAGTCTAGAATTTTTATATTCAAGAGGTTACCAGCCTCAAATCTATTTTCATTAAGGATAAATCATAAAATATAAACCACAGGGATCAAATTAATCAAGCATTCAACCAATTAAATGAGTTCTAATATATATATATATATATATATATATATATATATATATATATATATATATATATATATATATATATATATATATATATATATCCATAATAGGACTTAGGAAACCTACCATCATGTCCTACATGAGATACCTAATCCTTCTTCAATTATGAATAATGTAACCTTTCAATGCATCAATAGTCTTACATGATGAAACATTATTATCCAAACAATCATAAGTCCTAAGATCTAGAACAAACATGGAATAATGTCTCAGCTCCAAACTCCCACACATAAAGGTAATAAATATTATAGGGTGATTCAAGCATAACCATAGGTAAAATAAGCAAAGAGAAGAATTAAAACAAGAAATTTTTACTCTTCCTGAACATAATAAAACTATTAGAATCACACAACTTTAATTGGTCAAATAGAAAATTAGTTAAATCAAAAGAGAATCTTACTAGTTGATCCTAGTACTCCTTGGAATATTTTATGAAACTTTCTTCAATCTAAGGTTCTCCCACTCTAGGATCTTTTTGGTTTTCTTTTCTTTTTCTTCCTTGTATTGTTCCTTCTCCCTTCTTACTAAAAATTATCAAAGCATCCTCTTCTAAGAGATTTGACTTACTCAAATAGGTGTTATCTCCTCCTTAAAACCCAATTAGAGCATGACACATGTCTATTCTTTCTTTGGATCAACCAAACACTCTACTTTATAGCCCATGCATTCATAAATGGTCATTTTCTTTACCAATCCATTATGGCACATGACGGCTCTAGAAAGCTCATATGGTTAATTCTAAGGTGACCCTCCTCCAAAAATTAGTCTTAAGGAAAAGGTAATTAATGGATAAGTCTACAATTCTACCATAATAAATTCTATATGGTGGTCTACTTCATCCTTATGCATTGAAGATGACCAGCCAAAGGTGTTTTGACCAACTCAGTAGTGTTTACAATCTATTAAGACATGCCAAGACTAAGGAAAAGGTTGAATAGAATTTAAGGAATTCAACTTGGATCAGTTAAGGTTTTTAGACAAGATATGGTCAGAGATATGATCACATATGATGTGATAATGCCTAGCATAGTCCTTTTTCATTCATTGACAATGACCTATTTCTGCACACTTATTTCACTCATGAAATCCACTATCCTAATAGCCAAATATTACAATATTAATAATGTTATGTCATTTACTTAAACCAACATAATTATCTTTCTAATTAATTCATAAGGTCATAAAGTGGCATCAATATAACATCTATTTAAATCATAATCTCTACTACAACATAAGGCAATAATTCAAGTATTACTTAGACATTCTTACCATTTGCATGATCCTCTCACCTTTCAATCAGCACCACTAAGTGAGTATCACCATTGATTTAGCATAATCACCTTGTCTATACCTAAATAATGTCTCAACGAGTTTAAATAAAATTATTATCAAGAGTCAAATAAGAGTATCAATGATCCCATATACATCATGTACCCATTGGTGAGTTCCTTATCATATCACTGTTATAAGTCTTAGTCTTATTTGATTATCATATGTCAATTATCAATTGAAGTCACTTGTTATCCATGAGGTGCATTATACTTCCTGATTTTTTGTTCTATTTATAGAGCCTCACTTCTTCTCAAAGCTTTAAAAAATGATTATCCAATTTTAAAAAAATACATTTTGTATGATCTAAGTGAGCATTAGCCACTTAAATCTACATGTCCATCAATTATTTTCTACTAATTTTAATAGTACTTAGTGGTTCGGCTAACTCTTACTAATTTATACCAAATTTAACAAACATTAATCTTTGTTTCAAAATCCCTACTAATGATTAATATCATATGCATGTACCGGTGTTATTAATGCAACAAAATATTTTCACTTCAAAAAAATCCAAACAAAAACTCCAAATAAATAGTAATATCATTTGTATTTACACTATATTTGAAATATATTTGGTGGGACCACCTGTTAAGTTTCACTGAGTTCAAATACCCTAAGTCATAAACTTAAAAATGTATATGATGATCATCTTATAACTTGACCCCTTTGAATTATAATTTAAACCTAGGTATTCTATGATATTTATAATATGTATCTAGGATTACAAACAATCACATAATGTAAAATGTGATTGAATATATCACCACTATGATGGAAATAAACCTTTTCGAACACTTTATTATATCTTGAAGCTAAATTAGATTGTATCTAAGACTTTTCACTTTAGCATTAGGTCTAGGATTTAATATGTGAACTTAAGTAATGCTAGGTCTAAACCATGTTTTAATCAAACACATAACTTAGAACACCATTACTATCTAAAGATTGCATTAAATCTAGGTTAAAAATATTATTGATCAGATATCAATAATTTAAACAACCATAATGATATTGTAGGCATATTTACATCAAAGACTTTGAATATATGATTGAAAATAATAAATGCAAACATAGAGAATAATATCATCTTATCTAATGTTTTAATCATAATAGACAAAATTGTATTGTCTTTAACTAAAAATAGACAAAATAAGGTTCATATCTATCAATATTAAAACCAAGAACAACTATCATTATGCATTTTTAATATATAAATACTAAATTAATTTCATTGAAAAATATCATGCTTTCAAGACCACTTCTTAATGTTAAAGCAATAATTTCATTAAATGCAATACTTATCATATTTATTTGACATGAGTATGCATATTCAAAATGAAATAAATTGATTAGAATCCATATAAGTAGTTTTATATGTCATGACATTAGTCATCAATATGGTATAATATATAATTAAACTCAAAGTTTCAAAAAAATAAAGGGTTGTCAAAAATAGGCATAACACTGGTGACCTTGGTAGCCAATTTCATTAATGAAATAAGATAGAAATAATAAATTACCTATTGAAAGATAAATTTCATGAGAGTCCAATATAGGTTCAATATTTTTTCAATAAGCTATATGTGAACCCCTTTAATAATGATAATTGTTTAGGAATGAAATGTTGATTAATGTGGCACAAATAATAGGATAGATTAGATAAGGAAAGTCGGTCTAAATATACAATCAAATGCAAAATCCTCTAGTAAACATTCTAAAAATCAGTAATGATTATAACTCAATTATAAGTAATTCATGTTTATTCATAAATAAGGAATATAAATTTTATCATGTAATATATCTTAACATAATTGATATACTTACATTGATATGGTAGTATCCATGTACTTTTCCCTTAGCATAATGAATACTTCACCAGTGTAACCAATATTAATCCACTCAAAATAAAAAGAAAGCAAATAAATAACCAAAATAAAAATAAAATAAGACAAAAGAAAAATGAAAAATAAAATAAAGGAGTTATTGATAAAATAATTTCAAATGATGTCCATTTACTGAACAACGCAACAAATTTATATCAATATCGTGCAAATGAAAAGTATTTTTCCTATGTACAGCTATAATTTTATATGGATCAATCAAAGATAATCAAATTTATGATGTTTACCTAAATATTTGTGTGTTTTATCCCAATAAAAGACAAAATCACCAACTTAAATTTTTTACTAGATACCTTTTTGTCAAAAAAAATCTTTAACCTTTCTTTAGCCTTCTCACAAAAGAAAAATGAAAAAGAAAATAAAGGAGTTATTGATAAAATAATTTCAAATGATGTCCATTTACTGAATAACACAACCAATTTCTTTCAATATCATGCAAATAAAAAGTAATTTTCCTACGTATATCTGTAATTTTATATAGACCAACCAAAGAGAATCAAATTTATGATGTTTGCCTGAATTTTCGTGTTTTATTCCAATAAAAGATAAGATCACCAACTTAAAAATTTTACTAGATACCTTTTTATCAAAAAAATGCTTCAACCTTTCTTTAGCCTTCTTTAATTTTTTCAATGCAGTAGATTTAGTTTCATCTTAGGCTATTAAATCACTAAGTCTTTGTTCAATTAAATTAGTATCTTCTAATATATATTTTAAAGCAATATGATCAGAAGAAATTTGATGTTCAATTGATAATGTGGCTTCAAATCTATAATCCAGCATGAATGGGGAATAATCGGCAGTTGATTTAACAATAGTACAATCAGCTGATAATTCTTCAAAAAATTAATATGCCAATTCTTTTTATTCTCACAAAATATTTTTTCATAATAGAAATCAAATTTTTATTTAGCAATTCAACTTGTCCACTCCCTTGAGGATAATACTTTGAGGAATGACTTGAAATAATATAATAACATCCTTAAAACTCTAAATATTCATTAGAAATGAATTGAATACCATTATCTAAAATAATTTTGTATGGAATGCCAAATCTAGAAAAAAAAATTCAAATAATGAAATGACTTCAGCTATAATATAACTCTTAAGTGATTTAGCCTCAGGCCACTTCATGAAATAGTGTGTAGAAGTTAGAATATATTGATGTTCATAGAAGGAAGATGAATATCAGAAATAAAATAAATTTTCTATTTGGTAAATTTTTTCTCAATAATTATAGGATTTAAGGGCATTACTGGTAATCTATATCTGCCAATAAATAGTTGACATGGAATACATGTACGAACCAACTTATAAACATCTTAAAATAACTTAAGCCAATAATAACCTATGTGTAAAATTTTATAACCTATAGTTTTTGTTGCATAATGACCACCATAACTTCCTTCATGACATACTCTAAGAACTTTTTGGATTTGATCATGGGTTAGGCATCTTAATATACACAATCTCTATTTTTATAAAATAAAAAGTTTTCTAAGAAACATAATTTTAAAGCTTGGAATCTTAAAGATCATCTTTGTCTTTTGTATAACTGATTAGGATATGCCTAATTTTGACAGTAATAAAATAAATCATGATACCAATCATCTTCAGCCAAAAAACAATCTCAATCATTTATTTCATGTTAGAATTTAAAATTTTTAGAAAAATAAACAACTTTCATGGACTAAAAAATGAGGTTTAGCATTTAAAAAATTGTCAATAGATAAGATCAAAACCTATACTAGAAGAAGTAGTTTTAGCTAAATATTTTGACAAATAATTTCCCTTTATGGTTTTGGATGTTTCAAATTCAAGATCAAACTCTTGGATTCTCAAAATCTATTTCGTTAACCCTCCCTGAAGAGTTGGTTGTTTCAATGTCACATCTTGATTTCACCCTATAATTAATAGCTTATATATCCATGGATTAATATAGTTATTATTTGATTATCATTACTTTGACTTGATCTTTATGATATATATATTGGTATGGAATAGTGATATTTTTTATTAGTATACATAATGTGAATATTGTATTTTAATTATTTTATACATTGTAGATATGTATTTGTTAGTTTTGCATCATTAGTTGATTAGATGATGACTCAAACTAACTACTTGTTATGATGTGGATGTAGAATTGATCCTACCTTTATAGCTTGATGAAGGAGAGCATCATCAGAGAGGATGGGCTAAATGGGATGATTGGGTGAAGACAAAGAGATTACTAGTGACCCTACACACGTGCACAATAGATTTAAAATATTTACGTGTAATATGTTTTAAATGATAGTGTATAATTAATAAATTTTTATATGTAATTATAATAGTATGCAAATTTAGTTCTTAATATGCATTAGGTTCCTTTAATTTAATTTTCTTGATTTTTGAGAATAAATCAGGAAATAGATATTTAATTGCTACATGTGAAAACTATCCATTTATTAAATATTTAATCCTTGAAAATAATTAGAAAACTATTTATCTATTAGTTAACTAACTTCCTATATTTTAATTATTATTAAGGATTTGAATTATCCTAAAATATTAACTTGGAATAAGTTGATCTAATATTCATATTTTTAAAACATGCACGAGATTGAATTGAAAATTAGAAATAGGATATCTTTATTAAATTGGTTAACTAAACTTATGCTTGAATTAACTAGAGTGCAAGGATGCATTAAAAAAATAAAGGGTTTTAAATATTAAGTAATAAATCTAAATTAAGCAAAGAGTATGGCTATGAAGAGAAAATAATTATTAGTAGTAAATTTAAAAGAAATCAAAATACCATGCATGAAAGGAATGAAGAGAGATTTGACATGTATAAAAGAAGACCATAACATTTAGAGAGAGAAATATATTTATAAATAAAGCCTTTGAGAATTTAAAAAGGGAGACAGAAAGATAGAGAGATATAGAAGAAGAGGTTGAGGATTGAGAGAGTGAGATTTGAAAAATAAGAGGCATATTTTCATCATGCAACAATTATCAAAAAGGTAGGTTCTATATTTGTTTTCTTGTGTGAAATTAATGTTTGTTTTAAAATAGTATACCTCTTTATATTATGAATACATCTTACTCATCATGAGGAGTGTATTAAATTCTTATATAATGTATTATGTATTAATGCTAGTGCTTTATTTTATATTAGACTGCATCACATCATTTTTATATAAAAAATGTATTAGTGGGACTGAATTTTACTTGAAATTGGTTGTGTTATATTTAACTTGCATGCCACTAAAAATTACTAGGGTTCCACTCTTTTTCTCTTGTGGACCTGCCCAATTGGGCATCTGCTCAAATCTGACATGGTCTAGAACTTAATATCTTTTCATGATAGTGTCATACTCGCTTCAATTACAGATATGCAATGTATTCTTTTTGTGAAAGTGTTTTATTAGTGGGGAATCAAAATAGGGTATTAAAAAATTGGAGATTATAATTCTAGGTGCAGATAGAAGCATCTCAATGTTAAATATTTATAACTTTACTTACTATTTGACTGTTATTAATCTATGTTAGCCAAGGAAGAATAAAAAAACTAAGATAATTATTAAACATTGGAGTTATATTTATTAAAATTTGAGCTTTAAAATGAGATGCCCAACCATCTCATGAAGCATTGTGTAATTTTATGAACTACCAAAGTCCCAAATTATAGCATTGTATAAAATTTAAATTGTTATGTATAAAATTGAAATCGCTTTATATTTATATTGTTATTGTTGAGTCTTTATACATGTATGGCAGTGTTTAGTTGAGACACTTGAAATTATAAATGAAACACTTAGTATTATAGTTGAAATCCTCTATATAAACATGACACCTTTATACTATGGTTATTTTTGAGTCGTTACTATAAAAGTTAGAATGTTGCAGTCATTTTGGGGTGCTAAGACAACTATTGAAACACTATGTCTCTATTTTGAAAATGCTAGTTAAATATATGATGGCTACATCTCTTTAATGAACATTGAATCACTTTGTATAGCTACGTATTTGATTAAAAATGTTGAGTTAATAGTAAAGTCACTGAGAATCAAAATAGGATGCTAGGTGAATGTATATGAAATGCTTGGTCTTATTTCCGATGCTGAGTTGCTTGAATGAAATGTTGCACTGAAAAATAAGTCGTTGAGTATTTAATAAAAGTTTGAGTTAGGTATTAATCATTGTATTAAAGAATTAAATGACTGTGCTATAGAATTATAAAATGCTAAGTTATCAAAATAAAATGTAGAAATCATAAAGTGAAATGTTGGAGTATTTAATTAAGATGTTGACTCCTTTGGTTAAGTCATTGATTCATTTAAAAGAAAATTATGTTCCTATTTAATACAAGATCGAATGTTCGATGGAAATTTATTTTTTTCTCAAATTTGCGTATCATGGATTATGGAAATTTATACTTGGTTCAGTATAAAATAGTTAACAAATATTACTATAAACAAATCAATGAAATAATTAGTTTCGTAAAAGTGTTTGATAGGGAGCTATATGTATGAGTTGGTCAGGTTATAAGTATATGTTTGAATTTGTAACTCATAAACAATTTATGCATGAATTATTTTACCCTTATGGCAAATTTGAGTATTATTGTCAAGATTAAATAGTGTTAGTTTTCTTCATATTTAAATATATGTGTCTATGTATGCATCATGTATGTATATGAAGTCCATTATACATGATTACATTAAGTATTCAAATTATAAATATATTTGTATATATGTGAATATATGTATTTACATAAATGATATGGTAATTAATGTCTTTGACATCAATCATGAATTGAGAACAAGTTAAATATGTGTTTAGAGCATACACTATAGTCTTGAACAAATTTGTGAAAAATTATCTATGTGTTGGAAATATTGTCATTAATGTCAAAGGTCTAGCATTATTAGTGGTAAAGGCCCCATTGCATTTAATAATGTTTGTAATAGATATATCTTGGCTAATGTGTGTTAATATTTATTTAATATTAACGAATATATTTTTAGTTGCATATAAGACAAAAGAAGGGCCCATGGAGAAGTCAAAGAGTCATGGGGTAAAGACAAAAGAAGAATGGTATGCATTTTCCCATGAAGAGTCATCTTGGGGAATTTCAAGAGTCACCAAGTGAAGACAAAAGAGGAAGGGCGCAATTTCTCATGAAGGGACACTTTGAGGAATACAAAAAGTCACCAAGGTAAAGACAAAAGAGGGAAGGACTTTTTTACTCATGAAGGGTCACCACATGACTTTTAAAAGGCAAGGATATGAAGGTTCATGCAAGTTTGGCACCATTTTCCATGAGGATTGAAGGGTCACAAAGGGGGAAGGCCAAAGGTCATTTGGAAAGCTATAAATAAAGGCTTGAGAAGCCATTTGTAAAGTGTGAGATAGATTTTGATTTGAGATAGTAATATCGAGCTTAGAAGAGCATTTGTAAGAGATGAATATGATTTGTATTTATTATATCTATCTTATAAGAGCAAATGTGTGAGAGAGGAAAGAGATGTTGTAATGAACTATCATTTATTGAGATAGCAACATTGAGAGATAGTTGTGTGGTATACATAAAGGGGTTGGTCCTCATGTGGGTTGGTGCTCAGCAAAGGGGTTGATGCTCCTGTGGGTTGGTGCTCATGAATTGTTGCTGTGTTGGTGCTCAGCAAAGGGGTTGGTGCTCCTGTAGGTTGGTGCTCATGAATAGTTGTTTTGTTAGTGCTTAGCAAAGGGGTTGGTGCTCCTAAAAATTGGTGCTTGTGAATATTGTTTGAGTTGGTGCTCATTCATATACTTGAGATTGTTCTCTGTGATTTTTCCCACATTAGGTTTCCACGTTATATCTGGTGTCACTCTCTATCTTGTGGTGTGTTTATTGTTTCATTTTTATTACATATCTTGAATGTTTGGTTAAGTGGAATTTGATTAAGGGAAAGTTTTATAAGATATATGATATATTGATTCACCCCCCCTCTCAGTATATTCCATGCTTAAAAATTGGTATCAGAGTAGGTTCCTTTTGAAAAAGTTTTACAACTTGAAGGTAGATCGGGAAAGCACAGGATGGCCATACATGAAGGTGCCTTTGCAAGAAAAATAATAGTTGATCAAGAAGAAGAAGAGGATGAAGCTGAAGTGAATCTGGAAGGAGAACTCATTTGTGCCTTAGAAGAGTTAAAAGTTTTTGAAAAGAAAAATCAAAAATTTAAGCGCCAAATCGAGAAAAATGAAAAGGAGTCAAAGGAGATAATTGAAGATCTACAAGCACACTTTGAAGAAGCCAAGAAGAATTAAGAAGATATAATGACACAATTGAAAATAGTAAGAGAATAATGTGAAATGTATGTTATTAAAATTGCTTCTTTAAAAGCAGATCTTGATAAAACAAATAAAACAATCAATGATAGAGCAGCCAATGATTCAAATTTTGAGAATAGCACTAATATGTTGAATAAGATATTAGAAAGCCAAAAGGAAATATTAGATAAGATAGGTATCAATTTTGAAAAGAAAAAGAGCTATGTTGAAGCTCTTACAAAATAAGAAACAAAGAGGGAAGAAGTGAAGAATACAGAGGTCATCTCAAACAAAGAAGCATGAAGGGAACAAAGCTACAAAGGCAATCAGGTCAAAGATACACAAACAGGTCCTATTTTTATGGTTACTATTTTTATTGTAATGGATATGGTCATAAGAAATTATAATGTAGAAAAAGAGCTAATAGTCTCAAAAATGTGGAAAAGGAAAGTCATGTCGAGTCAAGCAGAAGCTACAACTCTTTTGCTCCTCTATCAAGCTTTGATGAAGAGGCCATAATTTTTTACAAGTGTAACAACTTTTGACATATAGCTCGGTATTGTAGAAACATGTTCGAGTCAGTCAAAAAGGATCAGGGTTTCAAGGCTCCATTCATCAAGAAAAAGGTTTAGACATGGTAGAAGAAACAACCTAAAGATTCTATGTTGGTCCAGACAGCTTTGCATGCAAGAAATGAAGAAAAGCCATGGTTCATTAATAGCAAATGTTTGAGGAACATGATAGGAGACAAGATAAATTTCATAACCTTGAAGAAGATCAATGGTGGCATAGTGAAATTTGGAGACAATACCACTGCCATAATTACTAGAAAAGGTACACTAAGTTCAGGTAATGGTAGAACTAAAATTGAAAATGTTTTATATGTAGAAGGTCTTAAGCATAATATTTTGAGTGTAAGTCAAATGTGTGATCAGGGGCACACACTAAAATTTTATGCAGAAGGTTTTTAAATTAAAAGAAAAGATTCAGATGTATTGGTTGCAGATGCTCAGAGAATAAGTAATAGCTTGTATATGCTATCAAACATCCAAGGTCAAAAATATTGTTTGAGTTAGATTGAAGAAAGTTGGCTATGACATAGGAGAATGGGGCACATAAATTTTAACAATCTTGTCAACATTAGCAAAAATCAAGCAGTCAGGAATCTTCCAAAGATTACAAAGCCATCTAACATGCTTTGTGGACTTTGTCAGCATGGGAAGTAGACTAGAAGGTGGTTCAAAATAAAAGAGTACTTGACCACTCAGATGTTAGAGCTTGTTCACACTGACCTATGTGGACCTATGAGGACTCAAAGCACTCAAGGTGATAAATATTTCATATTTTTTATTGATGATTTTTCATGTATGACTTGGCTAATATTTTTAAAGAAAAAATTAGAAGCTTTTAGACAATTCAAAGCATTCAAAGCATTAGTTAAAAATGAAACTAATTTGAAGATTAAGTGTCTAAGATCAGATCGAGGAGGAGAATTCATGTCAGATCAATTTATTGAGTTTTGTGAAGATCATGGAATAAAGAGACATTATTCAGCAGCCAGAACTCCACAGCAAAATGGAATAGTTGAATGGAAAAATAGAATAGTTTAGGAGATGGCGAGGACAATGCTAAATGAATCCAAGATAGTAGATAAATATTAGAGAGAGGTGGTTGGTACAATATTGCATATTTAGAATAGAGATTTATTAAGAGTCAATAGTGACAAGACTCCTTATGAGCTATGGAAAGACAAACTAGTAACAATTGATTATTTCAAAGTTTTTGGTAGCAAATGCTTCATAAAGAGAATTGATGAAAAACTTGGTAAGTTTGAATCTAGAGTAGATGAAGGTATATTTCTTGGTTATTCTTGAAAAATTAAAGCTTATAAATGTTATAACAAAAGAACCAAAAAAATCATTGAAAGTGTAAGTGTCAGGATAGAAGAAGATGGCACACAAAGAATCAGTGATCCAATAGACATTCCTAAAATCATTAAAGAGGAAGGCTTTGAAGAATTAGATGAAGATGAGGAGAAGGAGAAGGAGAAAAAGGGCACCAAGACTCCGTCCAAACATGTTTAGATAAATCATATTAAAAGTGACATCATCAGGGATATAAAATAAGGAATTCACACCAAAAAAATGATGGTAAGTGAATCTGAGCAAGTTAATTTTTCTTTGTTATCTAAAATTTAGCCTAGAACTTTTTCAGAAGCTAGACATGATGAGCATTGGGTTAAGGCTATGGATGAAGAATTAAATCAAATAGAAAAGAATGATACTTTGGAATTAGTGCCTAGACCAAAAGATCATAATGTGATAGGAACAAAATGGGTTTATAAAAATAAGTTGAATGAAAATGGAGAAGTAACCTAAAATAAAGCAAGATTAGTATGTAAAGGATATGCTCATATTGAGGGAATAAATTTTGAAGAAATTTTTGCACCAGTGGCAAGATTAGAGGCTATTATAATGTTTCTTGCATATACAGTGTTTAAAAATTTCAAAGTATTTTAGATAGATGTCAAATCTACCTTCCTAAATGGGAATCTTGAAGAAGAGGTCTACATTGAGCAGCCTAAGGGATTTATTCTCTTGAATATTAGTAACCATGTATGCAGATTATAGAAAGCATTGTATGGATTAAAACAAGCTCCCAGAGCTTGGTATACAAGACTTGATAAGTACCTACAAGATCAAGGATTCAAGAGAGGATTTGATGATAGTAATCTTTACATCAAAATAGAAGGTGAGCATCAATTGATTGTTGTGGTATATGTTGATGATATATTTTTGGAGGAAATATTGAAAAAATGACAAAAGATTTTTTTGATAAAATGCAAAAAGAATTTGAGATGTCTATGCTTGGAGAATTATCATTTTTCTTAGGATTGCAAATATTTCAATCAAATAAAGGAATTTTCATATCTCAAAGTAAATATGCCAAGGAAATGTTGAAGAAATTTGGTTTTGAGGATTGTGTACCAGTTGGCACACCTATGTATATAGAAAATAAGGTGAGCAAGGATAAAGATTCACCTGTTATAGATCAATCTTTGTATAGATCTATGATTGGTAGTCTTTTATATTTGATAGCATCAAGGCCAGACATCATGTACATAGTAGGTATGGTTGCAGATATCAGTCATCTCCAAGAGATAGTCATGTTCAGTTGGTGAAAAGAATATTTAGATATATCAAGGGGACATTAGATTATGGATTATGTTATCCCATAGGTAAAGATTTCACTTTGCTTGCTTATACATATTTAGATTGGGTAGGGTGCTTGGATGACAAAAAGAGTACAAGTGGAGGAGATTTCTTCCTTGGTGATAGCTTAGTATCATGGCTAAGTAAGAAGCAGAATTTAGTATCACTGTCTACAGCTGAAGTAGAATATATTTCAGCATTATTATGTTGTACTCAAGTGCTTTGGATGAAGTAAACTTTGGAAGATATGAAGGTAAAGTATGATGAACCTATTTCCATTTTTTGTGATAACACAAGTGCTATAAATTTTTCAAAAAATCCATTAATGCATTCAAGAACAAAACATATTCCCATTAGATATCACTTCTTGAGAGAATAGGTTGCAGATCAATAGGTTAAGATGGAATATATTAGTACTATAGAGCAGATTGCAGATATTTTCACAAAGGCACTACCAAAAGACACATTTGATTATCTACGAGAGAAGTTGGGAGTAATTTCCTTACTTCCTACCATTGAGGTTCAACATCAGTTGAGGGGGAGCTAAGTGTTAGCTCTAGGTAGGCCCTTTTCCATTGATGTCAAAGGGGGAGAATAATAGGTATAGGTATAGGTGCAAAAATAGGTACATGGAATAGGTACAGGTTGTTATAGTAAGGGGGAGTTACTGTATGTTTTCAGATGACAGTATGTGCAAGATTCAAGATGTGGCAGTTTTATGATTGAGGTTGTCATCAACGACAAAGGGGGAGATTGTTGGAAATATTGTCATTGATGTCAAAGGTCTAGCATTATTGGTGATAAAGGCCCCATTGCATTTAATAATTTTTGTAATAGATATATCTTGGCTAATGTGTGTTAATATTTATTTAATATTAATGAATATATTTTTGGTTGCATATAAGATGAAAGAAGGGCCCATAGAGAAGTCAAAGAGTCATGAGGTAAAGACAAAAGAAGAATGAGATGCATTTTCCCATGAAGAGTCATCTTGGGTAATTCTAAGAGTCACCAAGTGAAGACAAAAGAGGAAGGGCACAATTTCTCATGAAGGGACACTTTGAGGAATATGAAAAGTCACCAAGGTAAAGACAAAAGAGGGAAGGATGTTTTTACTCATGAAAGGTCACCACATGACTTTTCAAAGGCAAGGATATAAAGGGTCATGTAATTTTGGCACCATTTTCCATGAGGATTGAAGGGTCACAAAGGGGGAAGGCCAAAGGTCATTTGGAAAGCTATAAATAAAGGCTTGATAAGCCATTTGTAAAGTGTGAGATAGAGTTTGATTTGAAATAGTAATATCTAGCTTAGAAGAGCATTTGTGAGAGATGTATATGATTTGTATTTGTTATATCTAGTTTAGAAGAGCAAAGGTGAGAGAGAGGAAAGAGATGTTGTAATGAACTATCATTTGTTGAGATAACAACATTGAGAGATAGTTATGTGTTATACATAAAGGGGTTGGTGCTCCTGTGGGTTAGTGTTCATAAATTATTGCTATGATGATGCTCAACAAAGGGATTGGTGCTCCTGTGGGTTGGTGCTTACGAATTATTGTTGTGTTGGTGCTCAGCAAAGGGGTTGGTGCTCCTATAGGTTGGTGCTCATGAATAGTTATTGTGTTGGTGCTCAGCAAAGGGGTTGGTGCTCCTAAAAGTTGGTGCTTACGAATATTGTTTGAGTTGGTACTCATTCATATACTTGAGATTGTTCTCCATGGTTTTTCCCACATTGGGTTTCCACGTTATATCTGGTGTCTCTCTTTATCTTGTGGTGTGTTTATTATTTCAATTTTATTACATATCTTGAATGTTTAGTTAAGTGGAATTTGATTAAGAGAAAGTTTTATAAGATATATGATATAATAATTCACCCCCCTCTCAGTATATCCCATGGTAAACACTATGTAGATTATTGACTAGAATATGTGAATATGTGAAAGGGATATTTTAGTCCTATTTTAGGAAGCAAATTATGGACTATAACATTCAATTTTTTGAAAATAAATATCAATAAAAAATTATAACAGTTGTTGAAAATCATTTGAGTTTGATTAGAATCTTAGATGATTGTTAACATTTACAAATTTATATTGTTGAATCTTTGTATTCATATAATGTTGAAATGGAATTTTGATATTATAAGTAAGCAATGGGTATATAAAAATATCTACAAAATGTTACCATGCCTCTAGTTGGATTGTAGAGCGTAGATCAAAACTATGGCCACATGCTTGATTAACAAGCTGAGAGTTTTATAATTTTAAGAATATCGCTTTACATTGAGTAAACAATAGTGAAGATAGATATTTCTATGGTATGTTGATATACTCTTGTTTGATTAATATTATATTCTAGATTGATATAATTATTTGATCCAAATATATACTATGGCTTTGCTTGGAATGTTCGTTGAGGCCTAGTAGTATATCCATAAACATAGTAGAGTTATGCAAGCATGTCGACAGGGTCAAATTCTATAACATCATGTAAAAAATGAAAACTTGTACAATATAACTAGGGAATACTCAAGGTGGTATAATCCTGTATTTTCTTGTTTAAGTTTTATAATGTAAGATTTATTGTTTATGTTTGAGTAGTGTGCTCATGCATAATGAGATATGATAGTATGATATATCATAAAATACTTCATCTTAAAAGTATATTCCTAGATGGTACATATCATATTTTTATATCTAGACTCTCACCTACGTTGACTAATTAAATATTTGTGATAGTTATTTTTTGAACATTATGTTTTGTAATAATTAGTAAGATAAAATGTATGTTGCATACAATATTGAGAGTATAAGCAAATGCAAGGTTAGACTTTTACGTATTTTTATGACTTGTTTTGTTATATATACTTAATTAAAATCTTATGTTTCTATGTATTATGGATACTTTGTATATCTAATTGTGATAAACTAGTAGTTATATCTATTTCTATACGATTTTCGCTTTCACATTCAAAAAGGAAATGAAAAACTAAGATAAGATGGTCTAGGGTTAGATGTTACCCAAATGAAGTCTTGCGCACCAGATTCAGACAACTGAAGGAACTCCTCTTTGGTTGTGGAGGATGACACCTGTAGAAGAAAGAGACTTAAACACAGAGGTTGTTAGATGACTAGAAAGTGAACTGCCAAGTGAAAGCTTGGTCCTAGAAGTGCAAAGACTTCTTGGGGAATGACAGTCCACTGATAAAAAGTAGAATATATTCAGAAATAGAAATGATAAAGATAGAATAAAAGAAATGAAATCAAATGCGTACCTGTATGCAATAATCTGCCTTCCATAGTCACCGATGTCAGTGGTTCTACCAACATCGATAGGTCAAGGTCACCGACGTTGGTTAGTCTGCCGACGTCGGTAGGGGAAGTGGTCGATGTCAGTCAGGACAGGGTCTGGATAGGGTCTGGATGGGTTTATGGTCTGCAAGATGGTCTGAGAGTTTATTTGGATGGTCTGAGAGTCTGTGCTGGGTTGATTGGATAGAGAGTATGGTTTGAAAAGGGACTAAATGAGTGACAGAGGCAAAAGGGGAGATAAGTGTGAGAGAAGGCCTTTCAGCCTCTCCAAGAAGAGTAAGTTGGGTCTATGGTCTGGTTCATAGTAAGAAAAGCAACAACTAGAAAACTAATTACTAACAGTGTAAATATTTAGAATGAAAGCACAGAGGGAATACTTACCTGTGGCTTGCTAAAGAAAGAATGTTGCAGACTGGTTGTACCTGTTGCTGATGCTACTAGCGTGGAAGACCTGTTACTGATGTTGCTGGTGCAAAAGACCTGTTGTTGTTGTAGCTTGTTGTGTGCCTGAGAGAGAGAGAGAGAGAGGTCGGAACATTGGAAGGATTGGTGGATTGAAAGATTGATGATCGGATTGTTGAAGATTGAAAGAGCGGATTCAAGAGATTGGAAAAATGGATCTTGCATTTGGGTCAAGAACACAGTTTTGAAGACAACCAACGCCGACAAAACCACTGATGTCGGCTGACTTTTGACCAATGTCGGTGGCTGAAAGGCAGGCAAAAAGGCTAAAAATAGCCTTCTATCCATTTTCCCAACTACCGAGTTAGTGGGTCAGGGTAAGAAACGGTCGAAGGTGATTTAAATGGACGCGAGATGATAGAAATAGGTCATGAAATGGGGTTTAGGCATTTAATATTGGCCATGGGGGGAATGAAGGGAATCCAAGGAAAGGCATCCTAGGGTGGTGAGGTGTCAAGGGTGAGATGGCAAGGGGAGAGAATTATTAGTATAAAATAAGATAATTATTTTAAATTAATAAGACATAGGTTAAGAGTGGTTAAGTGGACCAAGGGGACTAAGGGGGGAGGATGACCAAGGAGTAGACACGATTTCGGTGTCTACATTTGCCCCTTTTTGTCTTGTTGGTTGTTCTTGATGAACTACAAGACAAAAATAGGAGTTGGTTGCCCCAGGTGTGGGATAAGGTTGATTTTGTCCGGTTGGTTGTTCGAATGAACTGCAAGACACAAACAAGAGGTTGATTACACCAGATGTGGGATCAGGTATTCCCCCTAAAAGTGGGAGTCGAGTGAAGGGAACCTGAAGTTGGGTGCCGATTTGACAGAGAGTGGATGGAAAGGGTGAAAGTGTGAGTGTGAACACTACAAAATTTGTGATTTGCGTGTATACCACTTCATGGGATGGTCAGGTCAAATTGTCATAGGTCAAGGGTTGAGGAGTGCTAAAATTAAGGTAACCAGGCCCCAGAATTTAGTTGTAGCTGATCAGGTTATTCAATCTAAGCTAAAGCTCTAATGGTCATCGTGTTCCAGGTATCTCGAGCTCAGGAAGTGCTCCTGGAAACATGAAAATGTCACAAGTAGTGTGGATCAACTGGCTTGTGATCCTATACTTGTGAGGGTCAAAATATGGGTTGCAGACAATTTTGCTAACCATTCATGAGGTAGCATGCATGCAAAAACAACCAAGGCAATGTTTGTCTTAGAAGTGGTCAGAGTCTGAGGAGATAGTCATGATCTCCAAGGTCATTGGTCGAGGCAGGTCGAGATAGATAGCTGGTTGAATGAATGGGTGGATGAAAGAATGTGGCTGAGCTAACCTCAGAAGACGTCATGTGATCTGAGTGCTGCCTACATAGCCCTTGTGTGAAGGGCCTTAGGCCAATGTAGTTCTCCCCAAAGGGAGGAAGAGGGTCAAAGTTATGGATTGTTTTGGTCGAGGTCAATTCATGGTCAAAAGGAGGATATGGTTTGTCCATCAAGTAGACAAACAAATGAGGGTGGTCGAGCTAACCCTAGAAGACGTCGTGTCATCTGAGTGCTGCCTAAATATCCCCTATCGTTTAGGGCCTCAGACCAATGTAGTTCAAACTAAGAGGCAAAATGGTTGATGATTGTTTTGGTCATGTGTTGAAATGATGAGGATAAGATGATGTTACAGCCTTTTCCATATTGTGTGATGGTGTATTTTGTAACATTGGTTGAGGGGTCTTTCATCCCTAGCAATTTTCCATATTCGTGATGGATGTATGCTAAAAAATGAATTGAGTCTATTTATGCTTTAGCAAGTAATGGTTTATGCTTAACATAAATTGTGTGGTCGATAGTTTCCATGTGGATTGGTGTCCATAGAAACTATGTGTGAATGGTCTATGATAATGTATGATGTCATAATGTCATGTTGTTGGTCTGAAAATGGTTTGGGTTGGGTTGAGTAGAAAAAGGTTTGGTAAAATGTGACCAAAGTGTGAAAAAAAAGTGAAAGGCAAATTGCTCTTTCATTGACACGGACTAGAATGATAGCATAGATAGGGGTTGTTAGAACCAAGAGCCCCATTCATGCATTACATCGTTGACCATGGGTTGTGTTAGAGAGGTAATCAAATAACTTTGACATTAAAATGAGCTTGAAATCCCTTGAGTAGGTGATGTGATATGAGAGGATAGGGTAACTCATATTTAAGTAGGGAAAACTTTTCCCCTTTTTATAGGAGACCCTGAGACGACTACAAGCCAAGTCCATGACCCTTTTTTTTTTTTGGCAGACTGATCAATGTGGGAAGTCCACATAGAGATGTCATTTGCTTTGTGGTCATTTGTAAAGCTGATCGATGTGGGAAGCTTCTAAGAAAGTGTTGTTTGTAGAAATATTTAGTCATAGCCATCCTTCGAGGGAGTGGTCTATATTTTTGTTTTATATATATTTTTGAGGTCTTTGAATAGCTATCCTTCGAGGGAGCAGTCTGTCTTTTGATTTTGTGACTTTGGATATTTTGACATCTTGATTTATTTTTGACAAAATTTTGAGTCATGGACAAGACTATAGAATTTGAAGGGCTCCCTTTTATTAAGACAAAGCATCTATACTTTATAAAAGGGGTATATAGGATTTGTTTAGGGGAATAGGGTTGAAAGGAATGAGGATTAAGAGGATGGGATTGCTCAAGGGATGAGCTCAAGTTAAATGTCAAGTGGACAAGTACTCGACTAATAGTAGAATGGTCACATATACAAGGCATTAAAGGGCTCAGGTTCTGATAAGTTCCTGATCCATGCTTGTGCATGATGATGTAAGGTCCGAGCTAATTTGGAGTAAACTTGCCTCATTTACTTCTTTCCAAATTGGTCACATGTTGGTTGATGTGTTGGTCATTGTTTGGTTGGTTGATGTTGGGTCATTGTCTGGTCGAAGTTGGTCGAGGTCATGATTAAAAGGTTGGTTGATGTTTGGTCATTATTTAGTCGATGTTTGGTCGAGGTCCGATCAATGGTCAATTGAATGTTTGGTTGAGGTCAGTTGAGGTCATGATTAAAAGGTTTGGTTGATGGTTAGTCGAGGCTTAGTCAAGGCTTGGTTGAGGTCGGTTGAGACTTGGTCGATGTGTGATTGATGTTTGGTCGAGGTCATGGTTGAGGTCATGATTAAAAGGTTTGGTTGATGTTTGGTCAAGGTTTAGTTGGTTGATATTTGGTCAATGGTTGGTTGAATGTTTGGTCAAGGTCCGGTCAATGGTTGGTTGAATGTTTGGTCGAGGTTCGATCAATGGTTGGTTGAATGTTCGGTCAAGGTTTGGTTGATACTTGGTCTAGGTCTGGGTCAAGGTTTGGTTGATGATTGGTCGAGACTAGGTCAAGGTTTGGTCAATGCTTAGGTGATGATTGGATATTGTTTAGTCAAGGGTCAGTTGATGTCTAGATAGTCAGTATAAGGTCAAATTCCCCTAGTTGCTAGGGAGAATGTTTGACAGATTTAGGTTGAGAGGGCGAGATTCTGATCTGCCAAGTTGGAGGCATGAATCTCAAAATCATGGATGATGACGGAGGTAATGGTTGGTAATGATTCGATTAAAGTGGTCAGTGGTTAGGGGTCATCAGGATGGACCTCCATTGATTTTAAGGCTTTGATGAAGGTCTGATGATGCTGTGGAGAGTTTTGTATGAGATCATATAAAGACATCTTCATAGGGGTCGTGTGGTGAGGTTGTTTCACCATGGAGTTAGGGATTGTCTTTGAGGATGCTGGTCGAGATGTGCCCAAGACAGTAATCTTGGGTTTTGGTTGTGGTGAAGGCTTGGTAGATGGGGATGTCTAAGGGATAGAAACATGTATTTTCCCTTTATCCTTGTGGGTTGGTGGGCTAGTGGTCAAGTTGATTGTGTTGATTTCAAATAATGAGGTTAAAGGCGGTGGAGGGACCATGGTCTGATGAGGGGATCCCGATTTAGGTGATGATGTTTGTGAGACATGTGATGGTGTCATTGATTTGGTTAAAGGGTAGTCAAGAGGATCCTTGATGAGAAGGGTATCCTTTTTCTGGTGTTGACGAATGATAGCTTTAAGAGCGCAACAATGCTCAGTGTCATGTCTGAGTTTGCGGTGATAGTGACAAAATTTAGTGTTGTCGAACCAAGATGGTCTTGATCTGAGAGTTGATGAGTGGGGTGGTGAGGAGGTTTGAGAGGCAAGGGACGATGTTGAAGGTTTTTTGATAATATGGTCAAGAAGAAGGGTGTCTTTCTCCAAGCATTGGCGAATGACAACCTTGAGGGCACAACAATGCTCGGTGTCATGCCCAGGCGTGCAATGATATGCACAAATTGTAGTGTCATTGAACTAGGGTGGTTTTGGTCTAAGAGATTGGTATGGTGTAAGAGGTGGAAGACTGATGTGAGAAGACTGCAATAATTGTCGTAACAGTAAGGCATAAGAACCCACCAATGGGTCTGTGTGTTTTGTTGCAGTAAAGGTTGATGACTTTTGCTTTGGAGGCATAGGAGGCATTGGTAACTTTGGAGGAAATATATGTTTGATGGGTTGAGAGAGTAATGGAGGCAATTTTCCTCTGTGAGGTATGGGAGTAGGAAGCGCCCCTATTAAAGTAGATGGATGCGAGCCCAAAATAGAGGGTAATGATGAAGGTTGGGGAGGAATTCTCTAATGTGGTTTAGTGGCCTTTTTTAGTTTGGTTTGAGGGCCACTATTGTGCGAGGCATGGTTAGATATGGGGCAAAATCTAAGAGATTTAATCTCTTTTGGCTTGATGGATGCCTGCGTGGGTTTGGGTTCAGATGTGGATGGAGGTGAGTGAGATGTAGTGATCTCAGGCAAAAGGCAAGAGAAAACCATCACTGGGTCTTTCTCAGTCGCAGTGGGTGAAGGGACAGGTTCTTATCTTAGTGGAGAAGAAGTTGGAGAATGTGACTCCTCAAGAGGGTAGAGGGCAGGGATGATCGTGCCTTCTACTTGGGGATGAGGAGTAGGAAGGGTATGGTCCTCCATTGGTAGTAGGGAGGATGGACATGGGGCTAATGGCGTTGGTATAGTCAAAGTATCCTCCAATATAAGAGAGGTCAATGGAGAAATAATAGGAGAAGATGGTTCTTTTACCTATGATGGATGAATAGGAGAAGAAAGCTCTTCTACTTGAGGAGGAGGTTGGTCAGGGACAAGAGGTGAGACCATGTTGACCGTGCATATATCATGCTCTTGGGAGCTATCGGTCATGGTCTGGACATTGTTTTGGCTAGGAGGATGGTTAGGAAAAGGTTGTTTGAAGATATCGATGTTTTGATTGGGTGGGGCATTTGGGTTGTCCAAAACAAGATCTCCCTTATCTATCATGTCTTGGACAATGTTCTTGAAGGTTTGGCAGTTGTTTATGTCATGGCCTTGGACACAGTGATAGTGACAGAAGTCATTCTCCCTATACCAGGTAGGGAGAGCTTTTGAAGGGTCAAATTGAGGTGGTCAGATTAGAGGGAGATTAAGGACCCCCTGCTTGATGAGTTTTTCCAAAATGGAAGCGTATGATTCTCCAAACAGAGTGTATGAATGCTGGATGTACCATTGTTGGAATTGTTTTGTGATGCTTTGAGATGTTGAAGGTTCGGGTTGGTCAGTTATTGTCAAGGATGGTGATCTAACGACCACAGTGTTGGCCACTCCTTTGGACTTAGAATTGGCAGAAGAAGAAGGTCTGGAAGAAGAAGGGTCATCGGTTTTCACATTGGCATTACGCAATTTGACCTTATCTTCTTTAATGGCATAGAGTTCAAGCTTTTGGGCCATGGTGAAAGCTTTGTCGAAAGTGCAGAATGTTTGAACCCACAAGGTGGATGAGATGTGTGTGGCACATGCTCGACAGAAGAGCTCAATGAGCTCAGGTTGAGGTAAAGGGAAGGAGAGTTGGTTGGTCAAGCCTCTCCAATGGGCAAAAAAGTTGACTATTGATTCATCGTCAAACTGTCTGATGGAGTAGAGGTCTGTGATTGAGACTTTGTTGGTGATATTGATAGAAAAATGGTTGAGAAATAATTAGGTGAGTTGAGTGAATGAAAAGATAGAATGACTGGTGAGAGAGCTGTACCAATCAAGGGCAGGGCCAAAAAGCGACATGGAAAGGTGCGTAACAATAATGCATCATCATGGGATATAAGATAACAAGCATGTCTGAATGCTCGTAGATGTTGTTGTGGGTCTTACTCTAGAAGCGAGTAAACTTAGGAAGCTCCCACTGACTGGGATACGGTTGGATTGGGACGGAGGGATGGATGGGTTCATTGCAAATTTGGTCGTATAAAAAGACATTGTGTGAACCAAAAATAGAGGTCTTGAGATTAGACATTTTGTCCATCATAATCTTGATGAGATCAGTTGATGGATTGGAAGATGGGGTGCCCCCTAGGTTGCAAGGCACTTGGAAGGTGCTAGAAGAGGCATACGACATAATTGGTTGCGCTTGTATAGGCATAATGTATGGGTAACTAGTCATCGGGGTAGATGTTGAAGCTAGGGGTAGTTGTGCCATGGAGTTAGAGGGCAAAAATTGAATAGGGGCCACCAAAGGTGGTTGAGGGGTGGCAGCACTGGTTGAAGGGTAGGTAGTTACTATTGTGTTGATGGATGAAAGAGTAGGTGGGATGGAGACAACTAGATTTTGGGAAGGGGTAGAATTTCGTTGAATAGTCTGTGGTTGATGGGGAGCTGAAACCCCGATGGAAGTGGGCCCAGAGATATAAGGAGAAGCCACACTTTAAAGGTTAGTCATGGTCGGGTTGATGTTCGAAGCAAAGGCCGAAGTGGTCATGGGTTGGGTAGCGGACGTTGTCGATATCGTTGCCACTTCAGTTAAGGAGGTTGGCATCCCATAAATTGGGTTGCCTGAAGAGTCTCACATTTGGCTTCTCGTGAGGTAATTTTGAAGGGCCTTGACATTGAGGTCAAGGAACCTTTCAAAGGCTTGGTCCCCTTCGGGGACAATAGATGGTTGGGTCGGGGTTGGTCGGGTAGGAGTATGTTCGGTCTCTGAATGATACTCCATTAAAGGACTAGTTATGGAAGGCGAAGGCGGAAGCGGTTGTTGCCTCACTTGGTCAACAAAAGTCTTGGTTTGACTGCGTGTCAAAACCATTCAAGGCAAAAAAGGGTCAGGTTTCAAAAACTATGTTTTTTCAGTTCCAGAAACTTAGAATGTGGTTTTGGCAAAAAAAGGATCGGGTTTTAAGGCTGCTATTTTGAAAAAAAGACTGTGACAGTGACCGACGTCAGTTGAAAAATTGATGTCAGTAAGAACAA
This sequence comes from Torreya grandis, assembly GCA_037957365.1. Lineage (NCBI taxonomy): Eukaryota > Viridiplantae > Streptophyta > Pinopsida > Cupressales > Taxaceae > Torreya > Torreya grandis. The sequence continues at coordinate 94,287 of JARHVA010005915.1, read as the reverse complement.
ATGGCCGACATCGATCAGATAACCGATGACAGTGAAGAAAGGTTGCCGACGTCAGTGATAAAAATGATGTCGGTTACTGTGTTTTCCAGAAACTCAGAGAATTTGAAAGTTTTTGGAAAGAAGAAAAATGTCCTCACTAGCTCAAAAAACTAGATAGGAACAAAAAAATAGATGGAGACAGGCAGACCCTAAGCATTAAATCCTAAGAATCAACTTTTAGAATCATGTTGGCTTATGCCTTAAAGTGTGTTTGGGAAGTTGGCTTGTAGAAGGATTCCTAGAAGAGGTAGTCTAAAGATGGTTTCAGGTCAGTTTCAGTGCTCAAGAGTCTGTGTTAGGTTCCGTACTTGGCCTGGTGCTAAGGAGAAAGCTCCCCTCACTTCACGAGCCCAGTGATAAGCTAGTCTCGCTTAGCCAAAATATACTTTCCCTAGAGATTATCCTCTGCCAGAGAACAGAGTGGGCTTTCCCCTTGGTAGTGAAGTCCAAGTGAGATTGCCGGGACGGGTAAGGTATCTGTTAGGTGATGAAATCCTAGTCAAACCTTGTCTCAAGTAAGTTAAGATGTTTGATTTGTGCAAGTGGTTTGGATGTGTAACATAAGTGGCCTATGCTTTATTCATGATGTGGTTTAATTACTAGATGTGTGGACTAAATATGCATTCAGGAAGAAATGAGATGCAATGTATTTTAAGCCCAAATTGAAGTGTGAGTTCGTATGAAGACAAGTGAGAAGAGGTTGAAGAGTATGACTTTTGACTAGTCTAAGATGTAAGAAAAGAAAGAACAAGAATGATTCTTTTTAATTTTTGCTAATAGTGTCTTTTAGAAGAGAGAGAAGAAAAAGAGTGCAAGAAGAGGCCTAATGCACCTATATGAATAGTAAGAAAAGAACCCAAGGAAGACCCTAGCATCCCACTGGGCCTGCCAAAATGTTTCTATACAATTTTTGCTTTCACATTCAAAAAGGAAATGAGAAACTAAGATAAGATGGTCTAGGGTTAGATGTTACCTGGATGAAGTCTTACGCACTAGATTCAGACGATTGAAGGAACTCCTCTTTGGTTGTGGAGGATGACACCTGTAGAAGAAAGAGACTTAAACACAGAGGTTGTTAGATGACTAGAAAGTGGACTGCCAAGCGAAATCTTGGTCCTAGAAGTGCAAAGACTTCTTGGGGGATGACAGCCCACTGATAAAAAGTAGAATATAATTAAATGATAAAGACAGAATAAAAGAAATGAAAGCAAATGCATACCTGTATGTAGCAGTCTACCTTCCACAGTCACTGACGTCGGTGGTTCTACCGACATCGGTAGGTCAAGGTCACCAACGTTGATTAGTCTGCCGATGTCGGTAGGGGAAGTGGTCGATGTCGGTTAGGACAGGGTCTGGACAGGGTCTGGACGGGTTTATGGTCTGCAAGATGGTCTGAGAGTCTGTTTGGATGGTCTGAGAGTCTGTGCTGGGTTGATTGGACAGAGAGTATGGTCTGAAAAGGGACTAAATGAGTGACAGAGGCAAAAGGGGAGATAAGTGTGAGAGAAGGCCTTTCAGCCTCTCTGAGAAGAGCAGGTTGGGTTTGTGGTCTGGTTCATAGTAAGAAAAGTAGCAACTAGAAAACTAATTACTAACAGTGTAAATATTTGGAATGAAAGCACAGAGGGAATACTTACCTATGGCTTGCTGAAGAAAGAATGTTGCAGACTGGTTGTACCTGTTGCTGATGCTACTGGTGTGGAAGACCTGCTATTGATGTTGCTGGTGTAGAAGACCTATTGTTGTAGCTTGCTATGTGCTTGAGAAAGAGAGAGAGAGGTCAGAAGATTGGAAGGATTGGTGGATTGAAAGATTGACAATCAGATTGTTGAAGATTGAAAGAGCGGATTTGAGAGATTGGAAAAATGGATCCTACATTCGGGTCAAGAACGCAGTTTTGAAGGCAACTGACGCTGGCAAAACCACCAATGTCGACCGACTACTGACCTACGTCGGCGGTTGGAAGGCGGGCAGAAAGGCTAAAAATAGCCTTCTGTCCGTTTTCTCAACTGTCGGGTCAACGGGTCGGGGTAAGAAAAGGTCGAAGGTGATTTAAATGGACGCGAGATGATAGAAATAGGTCATGAAATGGGGTTTAGGCATTTAATATTGGCCATGGGGGGAATGAAGGGAATCCAAGGAAAGGCATCCTAGGGTGGTGAGGTGTCAAGGGTGAGATGGCAATGGGAGAGAATTATTAATTTAAAATAAGATAATTATTTTAAATTAATAAGACATAGGTTAAGAGTGGTTAAGTGGACCAAGGGGACTAAGGGGGGAGGACGACCAAGGAGTAGACACGATTTCGGTGTCTACAATATCTTAGAACACCTATACTATGATATTATGGGATATCATGAGGTTTAGTGGTTTGGATCTTATTATGGTAGTTGGAAATATGTATTTTAATATGAATGTGAAACATACTTGAGTGATATGAACTATAGGCATTATTTGTTATATAAATTAAATTATAATGTATGATTCATCATGCATGGATGGAATAAAAGAATACTTTATTTGCTCTTATGTATAGCATGTGATGTGTTATGATTGCTATTAAGATGTAATTAGTATAAATCTTATGTTTTTTGTAATGTATATTGAGACATTATCTATTGGTATGTATGATTTATAAGTCAGTGAGATATATTGTAATAGAAATGAGTTTTCTATGATACACTATATTTTTTTGTTTTATCATACACACATGGGTACTAGCTTGTTCTCTAGTTTCTCGAACCATTCTATCTACCTATCCATGAAGGGAGGAACATTTCTAGATAGAGAATTATGTGAGGGATTGTTAGTCCATGATTGATGTTGAAAAGCATTCAGTTGATGCTCTCCCTCCCCATAATAATACTACTTACTTGACCACACTAGAAATTGTCAGTGATACACGAGTTGGTTCAACTTGAGCTCTAGAGAGCTTGGTATCTATCTTTTATATTAAGGCTAAAACCCTAAAGTAAATGTAATTATATTTCATTTGTATATGCTAAACAATAATTATTGTATTATGGGACCAAATTGTAACTGTATCCTAATATACTTACTTTCCTTGGAGTTGTTATAAGATATATATAGTTTTTTGGTATATTCAATTTAGAAGTACATTGTTTTGAGTTGTTTGGTTAAGTTATTAAGTTTTTTTTAGTGGTATGAATGTTAGCAATTCATTTTTTTTTAAAATTACTGCCATATACTAAGTACATCTTGAGGGGTTTTAACATTCAAAATATAATATAGAATAGGTACATTAGATCTTACAACCTTATTTCCTATCAATAGATAACAAAATTTGATCAATAAAGAAATTTTAGATAAAATATTTTTTTCAATAAGAGGGTATCTAGTTTCTGTACTTTAAAACTTGACTCATATAGCTAATAAGTTTTTCATCACTACTTTCATTTCCTTCAGTGATCATAACACCTATGGATTTATTGGTTAAATTTACATAAAGAATGAAGGGTTTGGTTAAATCATGTTTAGCAAGAAAAGTTGCACTTATAATGGCATTTTTAACATTATTAAAGGTAGAATCTACACTTAAATCTCACACATATAACTATTTTTTCTTCAACAAAATATGTAATGTATTATATTTATCAGCAAAATATGATATGAATTTATGCACAAAATTAATTTTTCCAAAAAAATATCTAAGAATAAATTGATCTTTAGGTGGTGTCATCTCTTTAATCACTTTAATACATTTAGGATAAATTAAAATAGTATAATTATAAATAATATGTCCTAATAATTTGAATTTAGTAACACCAAAGATAAAAATTTTAGGGTTTAGAAAAATACCATACTTTCTACATCTTGTGAAAACTTCACGAGGATGATTTAAATGTTGTTTTATCTTTTTAGAATGAACTGTAAGGTTATTTAAAAAAACTTGAGTGACTATGCCAATTAAATCATCAAAATTTACATGCGTATCTCTCTAAAAAGTAGCACCTGCATTCATGAGACCAAAAGGCATTTTGTTAAAAGTAAAATTCCCTCTTTGAGTAATGAAATTTATCTTATGTCTATCATCTAGATTGACAAATATTTGATTGTAATAAAAAAATCTATCAAGTGAAGACATCATTTTAGATCCTGCAACTTATTGAATATTTGATCAATACTCAAAAGAGGAAATTATCTTTTACATTAACCTTATTTAAATCTCTAAATTTTACGTATATTCTAATATCACCATTTTATTTATGTATGAGTACTAAATTATCTACCCATTATGAATATTTTACAAGATAAATGACACCACCATCAAGCATCTTATTAAGCTTTTTGCTTATGGTATCATCTAGTAAAGGGATTATTTTTATTATTTTTTCTTAATAGATTTAATAAAAGGTATTATAAGAATATAATGTCTAATAATATTAGTATCATAACCCTTAAGGTCTTTATATGACTAGGAAAAAATATCAATAAATTTTTTGAATAGTTTAATGAACTTTCCCTTTTCATCAGGTGTACATTGTATTCACAAATAAAAAAGTTAAGATTTTCATTAGTTCCAAGATTAATTGGAATAGTTTTTCTAATTATTCTTTATGAAGGTTCTTCAATTCACAAAATCTGAGGCTGATCATTTAGAGTAAACATTAATTCTAAATTCACCAAACTAGTATGTAACTTATTAGTACTTAACTACACATAATCTCCATAGTTCAACATGTAATCATCATAATCAAAATAATCACCTTGAATAAAAGAATCTATATGTTGTCACAATTTAAAACATGTCAATATTTATTTATATCAATAATTTTAGGTCTCAAAATGGTGGTATGTAATCAGCAAGAGGATCATATATCTGATCAAAAACATCAAACTAAGATTGTTCATTATAATTAATTTCTTATTGAAATCCTAATACATCTTTAGAATTTAGATTTTTAATAGCATCATTTATTTTATCAAATTTTCATGGTAAATCAGTACCTTGTAATAATGAAAATCATGCTTTTATAGTATCCAAATCATCAATGATATTATATACTCCTATATCTAGATGATATCGATGCATATATTTTTTAGAATTATAAAGAGGCTAATAGGATTATTAAATCTAGTAGATAAGTATTATTTTATTGGGAACAAATTACAACATGATCAAATGCAACATTATTCTTCATACCTTTGCCTTTATCAATATTTTAGAAGAAGATTGATTATTATCCATGTTAACTTTATGATTAGAATAGTCCTTTTGTATTGTATTAATAGTATAAGCATTTGTATATTTTATTTATCTTCATCAAACCCACACATATTTATATTGTCAACAAGATCAATGAAAATATTATCTTTTCCTTCAGTGTATATTTTAAATTTTTTCACAGCTATACACGTGTTATGATCATGATCTAACTCATAAACATTACAATAATGAACCTTTTATTCAATTTTACATTTAAAAAATAATAATATTTTATTGATGAAGATGACTTATCATCCAATTGTCTTTTGACAATGACCATCTCATTGCTAATACTATGAATGGATTTTAAAATTTATGCATTATCAAAATTCAAACCTATTGTAGTTCTATCATTAAAACTAATATGTTTTAACTTCTTTTCATACTCAATATAAAAACTTATAGTTTCATCATAATCTATAATATCCTTGTTTTTTAAATCCATTGTATAATTTAAAGGTAAAGCATTACAAAAATATAGTCTAGACAATCTTTTTGAAGGTCTAACTTCATGAGGAATCATTTTTTGCAATTTAATGAATCTATCAATAAAATGATAAATAATTTATCCTGGATATATATAAATATTTAATAATTCATTAACCATATCCATATCTTATTTAGGTTTACCAAAACAAAAATATAACCATTCATCTATATCATTGCAATTATAATTTACACCAAAGGGAAGACTAATAAAATCTTGATAATCTTTTCCATATAACATTTGAGAGAAAACTCTACGAGAAAAGTTTTCATTTATAATACCTAAAGTTACACAAATCAATCTAAAATCATCTAAATGATCCTCCCATGATTCATCAGGACTTCTAGATAACTTAATAATATTTAAACCTTTTAATGAAGGAATTTTACCTAGATGAGCACTAATAATATTAAAATTTATATGATTCCAAGGATTAATTAAAAGTTGAACTACTTTATCATCAGAATCTACTTAATTATCAATTACTTTAGCTTCAGCTTCATTTCTACTTATTTGAAGACCTAGAATCAAATCTCAAGATCTTTGTTGTATCTACTAAATTTGAGGTGGTTGATCTCCCATTAGAATTTTTAATAAATTCAAATTAGACTAAACAACAAGACTAAAATAAAGACTAACATTATGAAACAATTATAACTATAAAAATAGAAACAAAAGTATTCTAAATAATAAAATAACTTAAAATAAATAAAATAGAAAAGAAACTAAAATCTAAATAAAACTTAAATAAAATTGAACTTAATCTCAAAAAGTTAAAAAATCCCCTTCGCACCCGCCCCCTGCTCCAACCCCCCCCCGCCCCCCCCCCCCCCCCGCCGCCGCCTAAATTAAAAAAAATGAACTTAATCTCAAGAATAGCATCTAAGAAATTACTAAATCTAATGAGAAAAATAGAAAATTAATCAAAATAAAACACATAGTCTAGATAAGACAAAAGCAAATAACGATTACTAATTAATAAAATTAAAAGAAAGATATAAATAGAAAATTAAAACTAAAATTACACATACAATGCAAGTAAAGTAAATTAAAGATAAACAATGCTAAGAGATATAAATCAAATTAAAAACCACTAAATGAAATGAAACTCAAATCAAAATGAAATATACTAACAAAACTAACTTCAAAAAATAATAATCTAAGACTTAAACAAAAATAGAAACTAATCTAAACTAAATAATAAGAAATCAAAATAGATTACGAGTCTTTAAAAGAGTTGTCTTAGTAGAAATAAAATAGAATTTTATTGAGAAACATCTTTAAGTACAAAATTTATTTGAAAATGAAAACTATTACAGTTTGAATAGATCAATAAAATTTCACACAAAGTGATGTAATCATTATTTTTTAGGTCAAGTATTTCATATTTTTCACATATAACTACATATCTGTAATCATCATAAGATATTATACTTAATAGACATTAGATAATTGATTTATAAACTAAATAAGAAACACACACACACACACACACACACACACACACACACACACATATTGTTATTTAATCATTAGAGAATATATCATTGGTTTATCTGTAAAAGTTGTATCATCTTAGAGATGTTGCATAGAAAAGATAATGATGAAAAACTTAGAAATAACCCAGAGTCTTCAAAATACATGTGTAATGTTTTTCCTTTTGTGATGTAAATTTGATCTCTTTTTAAACAATATCTTCAAAAAATGGTTGATAAATAAGTTATAACTACCTTTAATTAGTTATTTTTTAACTTCAATTGATGTTAATAAAGTCAATTAATTCACTTTATAACTTGAAATTATGTTTAAGACTTTAATAAAGTATTAATATCAAATAATAATAATAATAATAATAATAAACCAAAGGTAACTCTAAATAGGTGGGGGCCCTTAAGTCATTACAATCAAATTAAATAAATAAAATATGCCAAATAACATAATGACTAAGGCAATTAAATTAAATTAAATACTATAAACATTAATTCCATATGCATTTAACCATTTAATTTAATAGATATATAATCAAAATAAACCATGTTGCATTGGTTCTAAATTACTATCGTGTATCAAAATATAAATATCTATAGTTAAAATATCGTATTATATCAACAAAACACTAAAGTATCAAGCAACAACAAATAAACTTAACCAACCATCCACTCATGTATATTTGAGAAAATCTCAATCAATGGATAATTTTTATCTGTCATATATTTTATATAATTCATGGTATTATTAGGAAACTTAACTAACTTGGTACCCTACTCACTATCTTCATCATCAACCTCCAACTTTACTTTTTTATCATCCTTGTGATCATAGGTGAATCTAAAGTTGGAGTGATTTCACACTTTTTACTTTTTAATGGAACTACCATTTTTGTCCAAGTGAATAAAATAAAAATTGGTCAAGAATTAATTTTGAACACCCTACAAGATCAACTATTGGCTCAAGTGAAGGATCTTTAGTATTCAATGGACCAAGGGAGAATGGATGTAGATTTTTAGTCACTTGAAGCTCATTTTTATGAGTATATGATCTATGATAAAGAGAATGATAAGAAGAATGATTAGGATCATGTTTTACTGTAATGTCCATATGTTGAGAATAACTACTTGGAGTTCCTTATTCATGATAAAAATCTCTCCAAGGAGGACCTCTCCAACCTTTATTTCCTCAAGTATTATTAGGATTATATGAAAAATAATTTAATACGTTCCAAAAGGTAGGATTGAAATTATCAAAGTTTATAGACATGCATGTACCACTGTTAAAGGGTCTAGAGAAAGTCTTAATATGTGGAGAAAGTCTTAATAGGATTGAAATTTTGACCGCTAAGAATATGTCTTAGTGGAAGAGTTTCTTTTTTGTACCAATCATGATTATGTTCCTAATTGTTCTTATTTAAATGATAAGAACTTGAAGGAGTCCAACCTGACATTGTATACTAAAATATAAAAAATGAGTCAAAACATTGATTATAAGTCAAACCATGATCTATCAATACATAAAATAAATGAATCAAATTTTCAATAAACTATCCCCCATCTAACTCTATAAAAAATTAAATAATTGCTTGTAGAATAATATTAAAATTTTCAATAAAGGAGATTGAAATTTTTCATCTGAATTAAACCATATATCCCTATTTCTAAAGCTTTACTATTTGTCAAACAAAACCCCACAAATCTAACTGTACTCCTCACTACAATCATGTTATCAACAATCAAAATATTTAACTTTATTTAAAATGTTAAACTATTTATTTCATCTATTTAAAAATTTATACATGCAAATGTATTCAATATCTAAAACCGTTATATATGTATTGACAATCAACATAATTTAAAACATTTTTTGAAATGTCAAATATCATCATTATTACTACAAATACTAGCTCTACCTTTGAAAAATGGATTAACATGTCTAAACAAACTTTTAAAATGCCTTTTACAAATGAGTCATATATATATATATATATATATATATATATATATATATATATATATATATATATATATATATATATATATATATATATATATATATATATATATCTTCACTCTTCTTTTCATCAAATTCAAAACATTCAACTATAGTCTATAATATCCATGCTATCAAAACCATTTATATATTCAAGGAGAAACAATGAATTCTCTACAAAAATATTCCATCAAAATGTTATGAACAAAATTATTCATGCATGGCTAGAAGCTTGTTTTATAAAATCAAACTTCAACCTTACCAAAAACAATAATTGTCTACAAGCAAACTTCATTGATAATATAATTCAAACCATTCAACATATATCCATAATTCATTGTCAACCCTAAAATCATTTGATGGTGAACAAGTTAATGAAGCCAAAAATAATTCTTAGACAAATCAACTTATAACTATTAGATGTAAATAAAACCAAACTTTAGGAATAACAACATTTTTTTAAAAATTACTCAATTTGCATCGATTATAATACCAAATGACCATATGTAAACAAACAATTCCAATCTAAACATGCATAAATTTATTTGAACATCATAAATGAATACCAAGTACAACCTTGCATTCAGAGTAAAAAATATCCATTAGGATCGACAACTTATGTTTAAACATTTTTTAGAATATGTATGCAATAGAATTAACCAATGTACTTTGAAATTCAACTCTTTATGCCTAGAAAAATGATAAACACAAGAACAATCATTTAACATATCAAACCATTTAACCAACTCACAATCCATTAAATACTGATAGTAATGCCCACAAATTTTATTTGACGAAACCTAATACCTAGATATCATTTACAATAAAAATCCAAAATTATAAAACCCTCAACTAAATATAATAATATTATGTATGTAGAAATTTTATGAAACCAAAAACCCATCTCATATGAAAACTATAGTTATTTGAGAACAAACCTAGATGTTTTTGTTTCACAGCTTTCTTTCATAATGCCATGTAAAAGGATATCAAACAAAAAAATTGATACTTCCATATAACAAATGATTTATGATTTTTCTCAAAACACCATCAAATTTATGAAAACCATCAACTCAAAAACCAAAACCTTGAATATTTAAAATATTTCCAAACTGAATACACAAAATATTTGTATGCACACATCAAAGTTCCAAAACCATCTTAACCTTTTTAAAACAAACTCAGACATCTTTAGCTTTATAAAATCCTCAAATAATGCCATGAAAATGAGTAAAAAAATGTATTCTTTATATTTCCATTTCACTTCAAACAAAACTATAACCTTTTGTTGAAATAATTATTGTGGGGATAATCAACATACCTTACGAGATGCACAAAACCAATGATCTTTATCTTCTTCTTTATTTCTTGTTATGTCTATAAAGCCTCACTTCCACTTGAAGATTTATAAAATAAATATCCAAATATGAAAAACCACCTTATCTATGAACTAAGTGATTATTAATCACTCAAATATATGTGTCCATCAATTATTTGATACTAACTCTACAATTACTTAGTGGTTCAGATAACTCTTACCAATTTATACCAAATGTAACAAACACTAATATTCATTCCAAAATACCTACTAATTGTAGACATCTAAAATTGGCCACTAATGGCTTCGATCGAGCTTTAGACTGATTCTTATCAACCTTTGTAAATTAAGCTTAAGAATCACTAAACATCTCAAATTTGCTTGTGCATCACTCATCAGAGCTCATAATCTCATTAAGACATCTCTAATTGGGGTATCCTACTATAAACAACAAATGCCTCTCATAGATTCATCTCTAATCATCATGCGACATCACAACATGCAATTTGGCCTATATACCTATTAAATGAGGCAAATACACAAACACATTTAAATCAAATCTTAAAAATGCTGAAAAGCCTAAACATAATTAATTAACATGCAAAACCAAATTAAAATCCTAGTTGAATTATTCATGTGCAATTAATGAAATAATAAAAAAGGAAATTCAAAAATCAAGAATATCTTAGCTTTTTATCATGACATTTGTGTGTTGTCAATCCTTTTAAAATATACTAAAATATCTCATCCATGTGTATTCATTGAAAATCATGAGGTTTTGACACCTTTTAACTCTAATGGGGTTAATTGACTTACTTAGATTAGGTTTGTATCCATTCCATGTTTAAACTACACTTTAATTCACCTTGAGTTGGGGTTAGTTCTATTTTCTATAAATATAAGCCTAGACCTCTTCACAAAAGAGCTTGGATAGAGTGAAGTTATAATGCCATTTTATAGAAATATTTAAATCAATAGTGTTAAAATGCCAAAATCATAATCCAAACCATCAAGAAAGCATAAGCCACAAGACAATCATGGTGCCAAGGAGATATCCATGATCCATTACCAAAGACTCTTTGATCACAAACTAAGCAAGCCACAAACATATCATTTGGATAATTAAAGGAAGGTAAGAGATCTTATTTATTTTGCATTTTAGTTGTGTTTACAATTGTTGTTTGTTCACTAATATGCCCCTCTGATCTAGGCTTAGAGATTTTAAGCTTGTTAGTATGTTTATTTCATTATTTTATGAAAACTAACACTTGATCTAACCTCTTCTCTATTGTCAAATTCCTACAATCATAAATGGAATGCTCGGTAGGACACTAAGCATCCCACATACCAAGGAGATAAAAATACAACTCATAAATTTTCCAATGAATGCTTGAATTCCTTAAAAATTAGAGTTTTTTTTTATATTCTATTTTTTAATTACACTCAATTTTTATAGTGAATCGACACTGATCCTTTCATCGATCAATGTTGATTCTCACAAATCAACACTGATTCCTTTGTCTAGGAATAAGACATAGTAGGAATGTATTTCTGAATTTTTATTGATCTTTCTAGAATTTGTTTTATTTTTAAGGACCTAGACATCATTGTTCTGATCATTTTATTATAGGGTTTGATACTATTTATTAGATTTATGCTCATATTGCTAACCATTTTTATTGTGAAGAGAAAAATATTTTCTATGTTTTTGTAGATAGGAGAGAATCGATGTCAATTTATACAAATCGAAACCAATCCCAAGGTGAATCAATGTCGATTCACTATGTGAAAATGTAGATAAACCTAAGATATAATTTTTAAAGTTGTATTTACTCATGCATGAATGTGCTTCAAATCAGAACAAAACTCTCTAACCCTTGCAAATCCAAGATAGGAATAGAACATGAATTTTCAAGTTTAGACTCATGAACATTTCATTTTGGGTATTTAAAACAAATTTAGCTAACTTTTGAACACTTCAATTTGGTGCTAAAATAAATTTGTTAAATCTTGAACATTTGATTTTAGTGCTTAAAAGGAACCTAAAATTGTTAAGTCTAAAACACTTCATTTTTTGTGCCTTAAAATGAATGCTTACATCTTGAACACTTCATTTTAGTGTTTAAAAATGAATTTGGCTAAATCTTGAACATTTGGTTTTAAGTGCTTAAAATGAAGATAGATGTTTTTTCTTAAGTTTGTTTTGTTAAAATTCTTACAAGATTTTGTATGTCTAAGCTAAAGGGGCCAAAGAACTTCGTCACACATCTCAATTTAGTGCCTAAAATCAATGGTTACTTAGATCACAATTTCTTGAAAGTTCTTATTTCTTGTTTGTTTGTTTTCACAAAATGAAGAGTGCATGTATGCTCTCCCCCTAATCCTTATAGGGAACTTGGGTGATCAAAAGTGTCTTTTCACTTGCAATTTGTGCCTAGTCCAAGGGATGGAAAGAATGATTTCTATGATCTCTCTAAAACCTGCATGATTTGGGTGATCTAAAGGTAGACCTAAAGTCTTTCTACTTAGTTTTATTTTTCATGTAATTTAGCTTGTGAAGGGGAGTTCAGAGCTTCTTTACTAGTTTTTTAGGGGTGCTTTGACCCAAGAATTCATCTCCTAGAATCGTGCTAACCCCATTATATGGTGGGGTATATAAATTAAGGCACACATACTATGAATTAGGGGGTTAAACAACTAACCTCTCCTTTCATAACAAAGACCCAAGTCAGGTCTAGTTAACCAAGAGATTTCACTAAGCAGTACATGGATGGAATTACTGTGTAAAGGAATAGATCCTTGCATAGTAAGTTGATCGGTATGAACTCAATTGATGTGATGATTCTCTAATGTTAATCATAATTGTAATCAATCTGTATTTTAAAAAACTATAGTTTTAATCAACCCCATTTGACCAACCTTGTTAGGATCTTGGACATTATACTTATATTTTGTCATTTATCTTTAATTACTTATTTTTTGAGTCTAAAATATTTTTTGTTTATACCACGTCAAAAATGAGTTGTTTGTTCACACTACTCTATTATTTGAGGAGATGTTATGCCATCCATTTTACACCGTGATTTTTGCCTTACAACTTTTGTGTCAAAAATGTTGTGTGTGTCACTTGATTAAAATGGGTAATCTTACACTACCCAAATCAATTCAAGTTTGAGCCTTATAAGTATTTGAAATAAATATTTGTTTATACCTTTTTAGAGCATTAACATCATTATGTTACTCAAATTATTTCATATACATGTCTTGTATTATGTCTAAGTTTCATTTTTGGAACCAGTCTATATGCCTTGTTTGATCTTTATTTAGTATCATTAAACTGTTCCAATTTGTCTAACATATTTTGTCAATAAGCCTAAGTTTTCTTGAGTTGAGTTTTCAATTAACCTTGTCAATTTCAAATTTAAACATTCATTGATTTCTATTTATTGTCTTGCTTAATTGGGGCTTAGACACTAATCTTTCTCTTTTGGGTTATGAAACATAGGTTAATTTTTGATCCAAAATTCAAAAACTATATTATGTGTGCCTTTATTTAGGAGAATCAGTCTATCTCCAAGTACCTTTTGTTTTATGCCTCATGCCAATTTGACCAAGTTCATGTCTAGAATCAAGTGCCTAGTTTATGCCAAAGTGTTCCAAGTTTGTTAGATTAAATCATCCTTTTTTTTATAGTCAATATTTTCATGCCACATTTGGCCAAGAGTCCTAGCACATGCCTTGTTTGAGCCTAGATTTTGATGCTACATTTGGCCAAAATACCTAGCAACTTTTACCTTTCCTAGTTTAGACCTATTTGGAACATTTTGGACCTTAGATTTTGGCATTTTATTTTTAGTTCATTTACTTATCCTTATTTGTGTGAGACATTTGATGTTATACTATTTTTACCAAATATTTGCATAGACCTTTTAGATATACAACTCCATTAATTTAACCAAGTTAGACCTAGTTTGAACCTTTTGTCTTTTTTAGACATTATTTTTTAGATTTTGTAGAATTATAACCCTTTGTTCACTAAGCATTCACCATTTATTTGACCATGTCTCACTATACACATAGTGGTGTCATGTATAATCCAGGGTATGGAAATGTGGTCATGTAAGACAACTTTATTCAAGGCCCCTATAGAGATGATTTCATTTATGAGATAGATCCTTATCCACCTTACAATGTTCAATCAGGGGAATAGAGTCAAGATCCTTTGGCTCATTATTTGGTTAGCATGCATCCATACTTAGAGTAGGACCAAAAATAGATGGCTCAATACCTAGCTATAATACCTTCAATTGTAGAACAAGTCCAATAGTAACCATATTACGTTATAATGCCATCAACCTATGACCCTTATTTATTTGTTTGTCACTTGCTTGTGAATAAGGATGAATTATTAATCAGAGCCATAGAGGTAGGGGCTAAGTTTCCAGTAGACTTTCCCCATGAAAACTTTCTAAGTTTAGTAAGAGGGCCTTATAATATACATTATAGTCAAACCAATGAACATGCCTCTTCTAGTAATCCTCATATTATAGTGTTGATGTCATATCATGACCCTTGTATGCTTGTCACAAAAAAGGGCCTCACAGAAGAACACTTAATTCAAATGCAGACAACATACCAAACTTATCTAAACCTAGTGCATAACTTTAATAACATTACCATGTCAAGTTATCCTCTTATTAAGTTAGCTCCTTCAACAGGAGTCTTAATGAAATTGATAGGCTAGAAAAATTAGGGTATGGACCTATTTGTACAAAGCACTTTAGTAGAAAACATATTCAATACCCCAACTATCAAATAAGTGTCTTTACTTCTATACATAATAATGAGCCAAACATAGTGAACAATACACAAGTAATGTCCAATCCAAACCAAAGTGGTGTAAACACACAAATAACTTGTCCACAACAAAATGTGTCTTTAGTTAACACCATGAGTGGTTTGAAAATGTAGGGGTAGTAACTTCTACCTCCCAACTACAAATGATTACCTCTAATACTCAACCAACTACTTCTTCAAGAATACAACATCAAGGATTAAGTAGTCAACCAATGACTAGTGTCATGCCTCAACCAAATGTGATGAATGTTACTCCACCATAACAAGTGGTGACTAATATTCCATAATAATATGAACCATCTATTATACCCATGTATCAGAGGAAAAACATTTTGGTACCTCAATAGGGGTAACTAATGTTCCACATCATTAGGTAGTGATGAACATACCTATTTAGTTACATACTAACATGCTAATACAAAAGCAAATAATGTCTAATCAATAATATACAAGTATTGGTCAGTAATAAATGTCAAAGCTTCAACACACATCTACTTTGTAATAATGGTTTATATAACCAAGATGTTCCACAAGGGCTCCTTAGGCAATAATGTCCTTTAGTGCAAAATGTAACACAAGTTCAATTATAGGGCCTTGGTTCATAAGTTACCCTTAATTATAAAGGTTTGACTAGTTGACATCAAGTCCATAATCAACCTCAATAGGCATAATACAACCATATCCCTCCATTTTAGCCACAATTTCCCTAAAACTAGGCCTATATACCTAATCCTAACCAAAATATTTCACAATAATGCATGCAATTTCAACAATCATACCTAATCCATGTATGCATATTCATGGTCCATTATTGAATCAATCCAACATTCTCCAAAAAATACCTCCACTATACCCTGATCAAAGCAACCCACTTATGAATGCCCAACCTCCAACTAAATCCAATGTTCCCTCTATTTTTTTTGCCCAAGAACTATAAAAAATGAAGGATATAATTACCCTCATTTAGGCCATAAATCAAACCAAGAAGTTCAAGTTGGATGATGTGTGTTCTTAGCCATTCAATATGGAGTATTTGAAAATATCATTTCCTCTAAGGTACAAACCACCAAAGTCTGACAAATACAAGGCCCATTTAATAGAATTATTTGTTGCATGCCAACTAATGGCCTACATTGACATATGCCTCCTATTGTTGTTTCTAAGGAGTCTATCAAGACAAGCATTAGAATGGTTTTTGAAATTTCCCAAGAATTCAGTATCTGACTTTGATGATCTTTTAGATAAGTTTATGCAACACTTCTCCCATAATCTTGAACATGAGATTTTGTTGGTAGATTTGATGCAAGATAAACATAAGGCTAATGAAATTTTTTCAAGTTATCTATAGTGATGGAGAGACCTTAAAATCTGATTCACCCATAGTCTTCTAGATAAGCAATTAGCCATTATGTTTAACAAGAATTTACATAGTGAGATATCTTACCATTTAGAGTTGTAGTTTGCACACACTTTCAAGGAGATCATTGATAAATATTTTTTGATCAAAATAGCCCTTGTTAACAAAGGGATCATTAAACTTTCCTCATCAAATTAGAGCCAAAACCAAAACTAGAATAATGGCCAAAATTAGAACCAATCACAAGTGTAAGTGTTACAAAAAACTTAGGCCAACATTAGTGATAAACCCAGGTAGTTCAATCACAATAATAATGTTGTGGGAAATGGAGTAACCAAATCATGACATTTTCAAATGGTGCAAACACCATCTACTTAACCTACATCGCATATGAAAATTACTCCAAAGCAACAACCCATTCAACAAATATAATAAGTGCAATAGCCTAAACCATCACAATAAATGTAGTAACCATTACCTTTGCAAAACTTTCCTCTAAGGATAATTGTACCTACTCATCACATCTTCAGTGACCTTAAAGAAGCCATTGAATCTATGTTTTTCAATTTCACTACATCTAATTTGATTAACCAACCTATTGTAAAGCACTATCTTAAGGAAATTAACTATCTAGACTGGTACAGACCAAATGAATTCTTTGAGTATGATTTATTTAATGGGCATAACTTACACCATTGTGTGAAATTAAACAATTGATTAAGAATATGTTGGAAATAGAGAGGTAACATTGGCCAAAAGAGCTTCCACATCTAACCACAATCTAGGGATCTATCAAAAACCCTTTCTACAACATAACAACCAACAATAATAGTAATAAAGGCTAGCACAACAACAACAACAATATCAACAACTGAGATAGAACTAACAAAATCAGCAGCAACAAAACCAACAACATCAAATGAATGGACAAAACTTAGGCCAAAACTATCCTAATAACCAATAGACTTACCATGAAGTTACACATGACTAAAATAAGGTTGTAGGCCATATTGTAGAAGGTTTTGTCAACACTATTTCCATTAATTTGAAACCAAATACCAATCAAACAAGACTGTTACTAATCAATTCCTATTAACCAACCCTTGTTGGTGGTCCTTGTTTGACCTATGATTACATAAAAACATACCATAAAATAGGGATTACTACTTTTAGACCCCATAACAATAACTCATTGCTGACTTGTGACCATGCACAAGTGAACTAACAATCAAGACTTATCCTATTTGGTCCCCCTCCACCATCATTTATTATCAATAATGGTCCTATATATAATCCCAATTATGCAATCACAACTTGATGCTTGAAGATTACCATCCCAGGCCCACATCCATCTACCACTTCACCCATCCAACCAACCATTTTAGAAAGGAACAAGCCATTTTTTATTGTGCAAGAAAAGATGTTTGATATTGTGGAATAAATGTAGAAGATTCCTACATAAATATCCATTTTAGATTTGTTTCATACATCCACCATCCATAATAACATCTTGATAGAATTCCTTGGACAATCCCAAATTCTTAATGACATATCTCCAAACAAATTTCAATCTTTGGTTGGGCATCTAGCTCTAGGCCAATAATTAACCTTCGACCAAAGTGATATGTCATCCCTTGGCCCACTCATAACAATCCATTGTACATCAAAGTTTTCATAAATGTGGAACAAAGTGAAATGTGTCCTCACAGACAATGGATCAAGCCTAAATATTATGTCTTTAAATCTCATCAAGATCTTTGGGCACACTATAGCCGATCTCCAGCTAGAAATGATCATGATCGAGGCCTATGACAATGGAGAATGGGAATTATAAGGCACCATCATATTACCAATTATCATTGGGACCTTAACTCATGATATACTATGACATGTATTGGACCTTGATTTTTCATATAATATGCTTTTGGGTAGACCTTAGATACACAAGATTTGTTCATTCCCATTGGCATTGCACCAATGTATCAAGTTCCCCCATTCAGGTATGGAAGTTACTATTCATGGAGATTTGTAGCCATATAAACATTGAAAGTATTTAGAGGCTGAGTACCAAAATTATAACTACCATTTTGGATTGAATCTAGTTGTGAAAAAGGACAAGGTAAAATAAATGTTTTTTGATTCATGAGAGGCCAACTGCATTAACCATGATACCCTTGATTCATTTTCCCACATGTTGCCTCCTAAAATATCTAATCATTATACTATTTTGGCTAATGGCCCAAGATAATATTTGACCCATGATATATTCCACATTTCCAAGATTCCAAATAACCCCAAGTCCTTTGGAAGACCTAAATCCAACTCACCTTATATGTAATGGCAAAGAAAGGGTAAAGCCAAACTGCATAGTCCAAAACCTATCATTTTCATATGGGCCTCTAACCAAGCACAGGACCCTCTTTCATGTGATGAATCTTGGTTGTATAATGACAAATTGGTTGACTATTCATGGAAGTTACTATTCATGGAGATTTGTAGCCATACAAACATTGAAAGTATTTAGAGGCTGAGTACCAAAATTATAACTACCATTTTGGATTGAATCTGGTTGTGAAAAAGGACAAGGTAAAATAAATGTTTTTTGATTAATGAGAGGCCAACTGCATTAACCCTGATACCCTTGATTCATTTTCCCACATGTTGCCTCCTAAAATATCTAATCATTATACTATTTTGGCTAATGGCCCAAGATAATATTTGACCCATGATATATTCCACATTTCCATGATTCCAAATAACCCCAAGTCCTTTGGAAGACCTAAATCCAACTCACCTTATATGTAATGGCAAAGAAAGGGTAAAGCCAAACTGCATAGTCCAAAACCTATCATTTTCATATGGGCCTCTGACCAAGTACATGACCCTCTTTCATGTGATGAATCTTGGTTGTATAATAACAAATTGGTTGACTATTCATGGAAGTTACTATTCATGGAGATTTGTAGCCATACAAACATTGAAAGTATTTAGAGGCTGAGTACCAAAATTATAACTACCATTTTGGATTGAATCTAGTTGTGAAAAAGGACAAGGTAAAATAAATGTTTTTTGATTCATGAGAGGCCAATTACATTAACCCTAATACCCTTGATTCATTTTCCCAAATGTTGCCTCCTAAAATATCTAATCATTATATTATTTTGGCTAATAGCCCAAGATAATATTTGACCCATGATATATTCCACATTTCCAAGATTCCAAATAACCCCAAGTCCTTTGGAAGACCTAAATCCAACTCACCTTATATGTAATGTCAAAGAAAGGGTAAAGCCAAACTGCATAGTCCAAAACCTATCATTTTCATATGGGCCTCTGACCAAGCACAGGACCCTCTTTCATGTGATGAATCTTGGTTGTATAATGACAAATTGGTTGACTATTATATCAATTCCAAGTACCCTATTTCAAATAAAATCATGGAAAATCATGCCTTTGAAGGAGGAGGCCTTGGGCTAAATTAACAAGGTCCAGTTGAGCCAAACTCTACCACTCGATGCAAAGGAACCTATGGAATTGAATTTAAACCACCTAAGGGTGACCCCACATACCTTATTCATGTTCCATCACCAATTACTAGTGATGATGATGCCAAAAATGAAGTAGAGTATGATCATAGCCCTTTTTATGACCTAGCTAATACTTTGTTAATAATTCCATTTGTATCCTTCAACCAGTCATTTTCCATAATCTACTTCTATTATATTATCCCCAACTGATAGACTAGGGAAAATAAGAATCAACAGTTTCAGTTGATGAATTTTAGAATGATGAGGCCTTCTATGATTTATTCTACCTTAGGGACAATGTTCCATTGGGATACCACAAATAAGGGTTCTCAATCAAGTTGGATCATGCAACATATTTTAGAGAATGGGTGAACACCCTTAGCCATAAACAATTCAATAAAAAATTGAGGTCCCAAAGTGAAAACCTCTTTAAGGCACTTTTAGACTAAGGAAATAGTAAAGAGAAAGGTTGGTCTATTGGTGAAAACTTATTTCAGATGCCATTAGATAGGGGTGTTTAACCTTCCTCAAACATATCTTAGGAGACCACCAATGAAGAACTTGTCTATGGGTCCAAGTTTAGTCTTGAAGAATAACATGGCTTTGATTTAATCATCCAATATTTTCCAATAGTATTTGCTACATGGCCATCCCTACCATTGGGGAATTTTGATTCATCATGCCTAGGAGAACTTGAAGATCCCGTCCTAATAAAGGATTCTACTATTGCAAGTTAGTTTAAATCTTTACAAAATATTCTAGAAGATGGTTCAACCCGTCTAGTGGAGGACACTATAGAGATTAACATCAAGACTTTAGACAACCCAAAGTGGATTAAATTAGATATGTCCCTCATTGAAGAGGAATGTGAAGTCTTTACATCCCTATTGAGAGAGTTTATTAATATTTTTTCCTAGGCCTATCTTGACATGTCAGGTTTGGACCCCACCTTGGTTGTTCACCACCTTGTGGTACATCCTAATGCCAAAATTATGAAATAAAAACTACACAAGATACATCCTCGCATTTTTATATTAATGAAGAAAGAGTTGGAAAAACTCTTTGAAGTGAGATGTATCTAACTAATTGACTACTTTGAGTGGATCTCAAATGTTGTGCTAGTCATCAAGAAACCAGAAAGAATCAAGATTTTCACTAATTTTAGAGACATGAACAAGGTCTACCCAAAGGATGACTTTACTCTACCTAACATTGACATGATTGTTGACTCTATAATAGGTTATGAAATGCTTTCATTGATGGATGGATTCTTAGGATACAACTATATCTAGATTGCACTAGAAGACCAACATAGAATAGCATTCACCACTCTATGGGGAACCTTTTATTATTAGGTTATGACATTTGGTCTCAAAAATGTTGGGGCCACCTACCAAAGAGCCATGATCATCATATTTCATGATATGATGCATGACATTGATGAAGACTATGTCGATGACATTCTAGGGAAATAAAAGACTAGGGTCTATCATCCAGCAACACTATGATGTATATTTGAAAAAATGCATGAATATAAAGTTAGGCTTAATCCTAAGAAGTGTGTTTTTATAGTTACTTTAATAAAATTTCTTGGCTTTATTGTGTCTTATCGAGGCATTAAAGTCAATCTAGCCAAAGTATGAGCTATTATAGAGATGCCACCACTGACCAATCTAAAGTAGCTGTGAAATTTACAAGATAAGATATAATCTATTAAACACTTCATATCTTAGTTGGCTAATAAGTGTCACCCATTTACACTACTAAAGATGTGATATTTTATTGGGATGAGCAATGCCAAAAATCCTTCCAATAATTGGACTATCTTATAAATTCCCCTATTTTATTACCACCAATGCTAGGAAATTCATTTTTATTGTACCTATCCACAACCAATAAAACCTTGGGGGCACTTCTATTTCAACACGATGATAATAGAAAAGATCATGTTTTGTATTATCTAAGTTTTACAATGGTCATGTATGAGCATAATTATATGCCCATTGAAAAATCCTATTTAGATATGGTCTTCACAACTCAAAAATTACAACACTACATGTTGAACAATAAGATCATGGTCATTTCAAAAGTATATCCCCACAAGTATATACTATCTCACAAATAGCTTTACAAGGTTGCATGGCCAAGTGGATCATGATCCTAAGAAAATTTGAGATAAAATATTGTAGACACCAATATCGTGTCAACCCCCCTTGGTCCCCTTCTAAATGTTAACACTCCTAACCCACACCTTATTAATTTAAAAACTACTTATTTTAAATTAATTACCTCACCACGACACCTCACCTAGACACCTCTCCCTAAGACCATTTCTTAGCCTATGAGTCAACGTGAGACTAGGTCCTCCAAATCCTAACTACCCAAGACCTATTCTCACCCCCTCTTAACTCCTTAACTAACTTCCACACCTCATAAGCCATTGTTTTGATTGTTCTCCAATGGAAAAGGAACTTGGTGGGTGGAGAAACGGGCAAAGGGCTAAAAATATCCCTTTTACCTATTCTCTCTCTGCTAACATCGGTCAACAAGCTGCCGACGCCGATGGGATCACTGACGTCAGTTACATAAGCCAAGCTCTAAACATTGAGCTCCCCCACCTTCTCACAGATTGACACCTACACACTTTGAGACCTCAAGCATCAGAATTTGACTATCATTCTCTTGGCTACCGAAGCTCTGCACAAGTCATTCCAGAGACTAGATTGAAACATTGTATGAGGACCTCAACATCAGCCACAATGGGAATAAGTATTCTGACACCTTTGGTTCTTCACCTAATAGAGCTAAGTATTCTGGTTCTCATTTCAGTATTTTAGAATAATTTGTTAATTAGTTTTTTGATATTTCTAAATACTATCAAGAGGCCCGAATTCTTCCGTGGAGGGCCTGAAAGGCCTTCCTCTTATTCTCACCCCCTTTACACACCAACCCTCTACCTTTACCCTTCTATAGACCTCATCCACCTTCTTGCAACCCTGCACCAACCTCCAAACTTCTAGAAACTCCTCTGTCCACCACAGAAACATCCTGAAAGCTGTCCAAGGCCAACAACCCCTACCGACATCGGCAACCCAATTGACATCGGCATTATTTACCTAACTGACCTCAGCAGACAAACTGATGTCGGTGACTATGTTCTGAACTAATAAACCATAAAACCTATCCAAACAGCCCATAGACTAGGCAAAACCTTCAGCCAACATTCTATAACATTTTGAGACTACAAAGAATAGGTACACAACATTCTACCTTTCCATTTCTTTAAGTCTTTTATCATTTCTTTTTATGAAACATCTTTATCTTTAAACAGTGGACTATCATCCCTCAAGGAGCTTTACGCTTTTGGGACTGAGTGCGTAGCTTGGCAGTCCACCATATCCTCTAACATTTTTCTTGTTTGAGTTTCTTTCTTACTGCAGATGTTTCCTCCACAGCCAAAGAGGAGCTCCCACAAAACTTAGATATGGTGCACACTAAATCTGGGTAACATTAAACCCATAACTCTTCACCTTAGTTTCTTCCTTATCTGAATCCAATTAGTGAAAATATAGAGAAACATTCTGGCACGCCTGGTGGGACCCTTGGAGTTTTCCTTGGGTTCATTCTTATTCTTTTAAAAAATCAAACTTTCATATAGATGCATTAGAAAAATATTCTCTTCTTGCATCCCCTCTTCTATTCTTTTGTTTCAAAAGGAAATCATTAGCAGAAGTTATAAAGAACATCTCTTTTTCTTCTTGTTACTTCTTGCATGCATCATAGAGTAGTGAAAAAACTCATACTCTTTACCTCTTCTCTATTTGTTTGCATTTGAATAACATATTTCAATTTGGGTTAAAAACTACTGCATTTCATTCTTGCTTGGATGCATACTTAGCCCAATTAGTAATTAAAGCATTATGAATAAATCATAGTGCACAAATGTTACACAACCAAACCACAATCACTTCAAATCAAACAGTTAAACTTACTTGAGACAAGGCCCATCTAGGATTTCATCACCTAGTGAATACCTTGCCCCACCTGGCAATCCTACTTAGATTTCACCACCACGAGGAGAACCCACTCTGTTCTCTGGCAAAGTATAAACTATAGGCAAAGTATATTTTGGCTAAGTGGCCCAGCTCGGCTCTGGGTTCGTGAAGTGAAGGGAGCAAGCCCCAGCACTAGGCCACGTACTGACCCTAACACAAATATTTTTGAGCACCATAACACAACCTAAAACTAGCCATAGACTTCCTCTTTAGGACCTATTCTACAAGCCCAACTCCCAACACATTCTCTTAAGGCATAAGCTACCATGACTTTAAAACTCATTCCTAGGAATCCAAAGTTTTAGAGATTGCTTGCCTAATTATCTATTCTGCTATTTTTATCTGAGTGTTTGAGCTAGTAAGGTCATACCATTCTAAAGTCTAAAACAACTCAGAATATTTTCTTCTTCCAAAAACTATCAATTTTTTGTGTTTTTGGAATTACACAAAAATCGACATCAGTTTCTCCACCGACGTCGGCAACATTTTATAACCGATATCAGTTAAACAACTGACATCAGTCACTGTCAATAAATTTTCTTTCCAAACAGCAAGCTTAAAACCCAAATTTCTTGCTATTAAACACAAATTCTAGTTTTCTAAAACTAAAACACATAGTTTTTGGAACCTAAACCCATTTTGCCTTAGATGGTCCTGACATGCAGTCAAGCCAAATTCCTTGTTGACCACATGAGTCAATAGCCACTCCCACCTTTGCTCTTCATGCCAAGTCATCTAATGGAGTATACTTCAGACACTGAGTATACTCCTATCCAACTTATCCCTGATCGACCTCCTATTGTTCCCGAAGGGGATCAAGATTTTGAGAGATTCCTTGACCACAATGTCAAGGCTCTCCAACATTATCTCTTCAGAAGCCAAATGCGAGATCCTTCAGGTAACCCTATTTATGGGATGCCAACTTCTTTAGTTGAAGTGGCAATTATATCAACAGCATCTGCTCCCCAACCTATGGTCACTCAGGCCACTGCCCCGACCACTAACCCAACCATGGCTAATGTTCAAGATTTGGCCTCCCCTTCTATCCTTTCTGGCCCTACCTCTATCAGGGTTTTCGTACCCCCTCAACCACAAACAATTCAACCAAGTTTGACACCTTTCCAGAATTTGATTGTCTCTATCCCATCCACTATGGTGCCCATAAACATGAGAGTGACCACTTATCCTTTAACTAGTGTCCCCACCATTCAACCACCCTTGGCGGCATCTAGTCAAGTTGTGCCCTCCAACTTCATGGCACAAGCCTCCTTGGCCTTAACATCAGCCCCTATGACGAACTATCAGTATGTTGCATCTACACAAATACAACCAAGTATGTCGTACACCCCTCCCAACACCTTTTAGGTACCTTATAACTTAGGGGGTGTCCCTCATGCCAATCCATCTGTCAATCTAATTAAGATGCTGATGGATAAGATGTCCAACCTTGATACATTTGTTGTAGGTTCAAGAAGTGTTCTTTCATACAAACAAATTTGCAACAAACCTATCCACCCTTTATTTCCTATTAGACCATACCCTAGCCAGTGGGAACTCCCAAAATTTACTCACTTTCAGAGTAAAGAGGACCCACAACATCTGTGAGCGTTTAGACATGCTTGTTACCTCATAGCGCACGATGATGAGTTATTACTTCACACATTCCTTATGTCACTTTCTGGTGCCACCCTTCACTGGTATAGCTCCATTACCAATCATTCTCTCTTCACCTTCGTTCAAATCACTCAGTTATTTTTCAATCATTTCTCAATCAATATTACCAAGAATGTCTCCATCACAGACCTTTATTCCATTAGACAATTTGAGGATGAGTCAATAGCTGACTTCGTCGCCCATTGGAGAGGTTTGATCAACCAACTCTCCTTCTCAGTACCTCAACCTAAGCTCATTGAGCTCTTTTCAAGAGCATGTGCCAAGCACATCTTGTCCACTTTGCAGGTTCAAACTTTCCACACATTTGATGAAGCTTTCACTATGGCCCGAAAGCTTGAACTCTGTGAAATCAAAAAAGACAAGGTCAAATTGCGTAACAAACATACCAATGCAAAAGCCAATGACCCTTCTTCTTCCAAATCTTCTTCTTCTCACCCCAAATCCAAGGGATCAGTAAACGCGGTGGTCCTTAGGTCACCATCTTCTACTACAACCAACCAATCTGAGCCCTCCACATCGTGAAACATCACTAGACAATTCTAACAATGGTATGAATAGCAACGCTACACTCTAATAAGAGAATCATATGCCTCCATATTGGATAAATTAGTGAAGTAGGGAGTCCTCAACCTCCCTCAAATCTGACCTGTCCAATTTGACCCCTCATGAGCCATCCCTGCATGGTATAGGGAAAATGACTTTTGTAACTATCATCCTGTAAAAGGTCATGACACGGATAATTTCAAGACCCTAAAAAACATTGTTTAAGACATGTTAGACAAAGGGGACCTTGTTTTGGATAACCCTAATGCACTGGCCAACCAAAACATAGATGTCTTTAGGCAACCATTTCCTAACCATCCCCCAAGTCAAAATAATGTTCAGACCATGGCCGATGACCCTCAAGAATGCAACATATGCATGGTCAACATGGCCTTTCCTTTCATTCCTATCCAACCTCTCCCACAATATGAAGAGGTTGGTCAACCCATTTCTCCACCATATGTATAAGATCCTATTTTACCCATACCACCCCCACGTAATGAAGAGCTCCCTTTGCCTCGCCCTCTTCCTCGCATGGATGAACTCATTTCACCTGTATCACCCCCATAACATCAAGTACCTCCTCTACCCATTCTTCTACCTCATGAGGATCCTTTATTACCTATTCCTCTTGCCCCCACCTTATCTCTTCTTCTACCATTAGAAGAAATAACCATTCATACCCCACACCCTCATGTATAAGGGGCCATCGTCCCTCTACTTTGCCCTTTAGAGGAGCCTTCCTCTCCTATTTTTCCTCCATCGATGGAGGATAGTCCTCCATCCACCCCCCTTTCACACGTAGGAGAGTCTACTTTGACCTCTCCCATATTTGAAGATGCTTTGACGACACCAACGCCGGTGGCCCTGCCCTCATCCTTCTTATTACCAATAGAGGATCATACTTTCCACACTCCTAAACCACACATGGAAGTCATGATCATTCCTACACTTTATCTGCTTGAGGAGCCAAATTCTCCAATCCCTCCTCCACTGAGAGAAGAACTCACCACCTCACCCACCTCAGCTGAGGAAGATCCGGTGATGGTTCTCTCTCACCTTTGGCCTGTGATCACTGTGTCCAACACCTTTTCACTCTCGCAATCACCCAAATCCTCTAAAGGAATGACTCTAAGGTCTCACATGATGTCATCTAAACCCTTCTCTTGATTGGCATAAAATTTAGGATTCCTCCATTCTAGGAACCTAGAGTATGAGGCATTCTGGGAGTGACTTAAGGCTCCTTATCCTACACATCCCACTTTGCCTTATACTACCAACCCTTTTGCGATGATTTACCCCAAAGTCTATGACAAGGATTGGGTTTCCACTTCTAAATCATCAGAAGCTTAGCCTTCCACATCTAAATTCAAACCCTTGTAGGCATCCACCATGCCGAAATAGATTAGATCTCTCAGTGTTTGCCCTATATCAAACCTCACTCACCCACAAGTGAAGTTAGATTTGAACCTCACCCTACACAATAGTGGTCCTCACACCAAACTAAAGGATAATGCTAAACCACGTCAGTCTACTCCCCCACCTTCACCATTGCCCTTTATCTTGGGTCCACATCCTTCCACTTTAACAAGAATGCTCCCTATTCCAACACCTCACAAAAAAAAACTACCTCCATTACTCCCTCTACCCATCAAAAACATATTTCCTCTAAGAAATTTGACACCTCTCATCAAGAAAGTGCCATATACACGTGTGGCCACACCACCAACCAAAAAGATGGTATGAAAAACTCCCCCTATAACTCCTAAATAGAAGTTGTTAACCCCTACTTCAATAACGAGTGCAGACCCATTAGTGGGTTCCTATGATTCAATGTTACACTAATTATTGCAGTCTTCTAGCATCGTTCTCCTGCCCATTAAGCCATACCAACTTCTCGAATCAAAACTATCTTGGTTCAACAATACTCAAATCTTCTTGTATCATCGCACACCTAGGCATGATACTGAGAGTTGTAATGTGCTTAAGGTTGTCATTCGCCAATACCTAGAAAAGGGTACCCGTCTCATTGAAGTTTCTCTTGACCATCTTTTTGAAAAACTACTGACATCATCCCATGCCTCCCAAACCTCTTCACTTGAATTAGGATCCCAACGCAAGATTATGGTCCCTCTACCACCTTCTTCCCCTTTATTCAAAATCAACACTATTAATGTGACCACCAGGTCCCAAACCCTAAAGGATAAAGGAAAAGAGCAGGTTTCTACCCCTTGGACATATCCATTCGCCAAGCCCTCTCCACCACCAAAGCCCAAGATTTCTATCTTGGGCACATCTCAACCAACATCTTTAGGGGTAATTCCTCCTAACCTCTCTAGTCCACATGATGTTTGGTATAAACAACTTGTTGACTACTTGACTTATTCTATCATTCCTCCTAAACTCTCTAGCAATAGACAGTGGGCTTTTATCAAGAGTACTGCTTGATACACCATGCTAGGGGGTCTTCTCTACAAATGAGGTTTCGATAGCCTCCTTCTCTGATGCCTAACCACCACTGAGACAACCCATGCTATTAAACAAGTCCATGATGGGATTTGTGGACATTTTAGTGGTAACTCAATTGTAAAGTGCATCCTTCACTTGGGACATTATTGGCCCACTCTTAACTAATACTGCAGTGACTATGTTTGGTGTTGTATCAAATCCTAGTAACATGCTAACCTACTTCACGTCCAAGATCGCATCAAGCGTGCCTACAACAAAAATCTGAAAGAGCAAGATTTCAAAGTTAGAGATCTTGTCCTTAAAGAAAACCAACACGTGACCAATATGGAAAGAAGCAAATGAGGCAAGTTTGCTCCTAATTGGCTCGGACCTTATATAATAACACACAAGTATGGATCAGGGACTTATCATCTATCTTCCCTTAAAGGCTAGCTAGAACCTCAGCCCCTTAATGCCTTACATCTGTGACCATTCTACTATTAACCAAGTAATCATTCACTTGATGTTTAACTTGAGCTCATCCCTTGAGTAACCCCCGTCATCCTCATTCCTATTCCTTTCAACCCTTTTTTCCTAGAAAACTTAGTTAACCCTTTTTTAAAGCATTAATGCTTTGTCCTAATAAAAGAGAAACCCCTAAACCTCTATAGTCTAGTCCATGGCTAAAAGTTTGGAAAAACATAAAACTGGGATGCCTAACAAAATATTAAAAGGTCATTAACTATAAATGTAGACTGCTCCCTCGAAGGATAGCTACATTATTATTGTAAGTAATAGACTTCTCCCTTGAAGGACAACTATCCAAAAAAATCAAAACATACAAAGCAAAATGTAAACCACTCCCTCGAAGGATGGTTATGCCCAAATTTTTCTACAAAAATAGCACCCTCTCAAAAGCTTCCCGCATCGATCAGCTTCACATGACCACAAAACAAAACATCCCCAAGTAGACTTCCCGCATTGATCAACCTACCAAAAAAAAAACTGACTGACAAACTATTAAGTCATGGACTTGCCTATAGTCATTCTCAGGGTCACCTATAAAAGGGGAAAAGTTATCCCTACTAAAAACGGTTACGCTATCCTGACATATCACATAATCACACCTATTACCCCAAAATACCTAAGGGATTTTGAGCTCACTTAATGTCAAGTGATTAGGGTACTTCTCTAACAAAAACCAATGGTCAACAACATAATGCATGAACGAGGATTTTGTTTCAAAAAACCCTATCTATGCTATCATTATGGTCCTTATCAATGAAAGAGCAATGCACCTTTCACTTCTTACATACCTTCATCACATGCCAGTTTATCTTTTAGGATGCATTGTCTTAAAATTATATGCTCACATATTGTCATCTCATAATTTTCACTATAAAGTTATGAACCTAACATTCAACTCAATTTTATCGTAAATAACATCACATGTTTCTAATAAAATACAACCAAAACATTTTCTCACCACTAACATAACATCATGATTTATTTAATGCAAATACCACTTTGTGTTATATAAATTATCATAGCCCATTCACATTAGTTTCTATGGAAAATAATACACATGGAAACTATCAACCAAACACAATTTATGTCAAGCATATACCATCACCAATATGGAAACCTGTTGAAGCATAAATAAACTCATTTCATTTTTAGCATACACCATCACCAATATGGAAAATTGCTAAGGATGAAAAACCACATAACCTATGTTACAACATACACCATTACACAATATGGAAAAGGCTATAACATCATCATCATCATACACTCATCATTTCAAGCATGTACCATTAAACATATGAGAAATGCTACAAACACTAACATAACCAAAACAACTATCAACCTCTTTGACTCTTCTTCCCTTTTAGGAGAACTACATTGGCTTGAGGCCCTTAAAATAGGGGCTATGTTGGCAACACTCAGTTGACATGGGGTCTTATGAGGTTAGCTCAGCCATTCGTTCATTCATCTACCTAACAGAAAAACTATCTAAACCCAAGGCTCATTGCCTACCCTGAACCCTAGGCTCACCACCTATCCTAAACTACCTCATTTTTTTCATCTTTTTTTAACCATCTAAACTTTAACCATGACCTAACCTAGTCAAACCCAATCCATAACCTAGCCTCTGCTTTCCCTTTTTAGGAGAACTACATTGGATTGAGGCCCTTAAAATAGGAGATATGTAGGCAGCACTTAGTTGACATGGGGTCTTCTGAGGTTAGCTCGGCCATTTGCTCATCCGTCTACCTCATGGACCAACTATCTGACCTAAAAACATAGGTCTTCTCTAAAAACTGCCCAAAATCATGACCAAACAACTAGCCCTGACACTGAAGAAGTCACCTTAGACTTCTCATGCGGCATATTGGAGATCACATACATCTCTCTAACCACAACAAACAACACTCGAGATCACTTATATCTCAACCCGACTCGACAAACGACCTTGGAGATCGTGACTATCTCCTCATACCATGACCACTTTCGAGACAACTTTACCTTGGTTATTTTGATTGTGTATGCTACCTCACAAATAGTTAGCAAATTATACGCACCCCTCACACCTATTTTTGGATTGCGACCAAGTTGATCCCCAATATTTGTGACATTTTCATGTTTTCCAAGAGCACTTCCTAACTCAGATACTTGGAACATAATGACCATTAGAGCTACAGCTTTAATCATTTTAACCCAATCAGCTACGACTAAAAATTTGGGAACTGGTTACTTCAATTTTAGTCCTCCTTAACCTTGCCTATGACAATTTGACCTACCTATTAAGTGAAGTGGTATATGCGCAATCTCAACTATTGCAACGTTCACACTCCAACATCATCCTACCCATCCATTGCCTATCAAATCAGTAACTGATTTTGGATTACCTTCTCTTGATTCCCACTTTGAGAGGGAATACCTCACCCCATACTTGAGGCAACCTACATCTATTTTTTTGACCTATTCTCACCCCCTCTTAACTCCTTAACTAACTTCCATGCCTCATAAGCCATTGTTTTGACCGTTCTCCAATAGAAAAGGCACTTGGCGGGTGGAGAAATGGGCAAAGGGCTAAAAATAGCCCTTTTACCTATTCTCTCTCCACTGACATCAGTTAACCATTGGCTGATGTCGGTCAATGAGCTATCGATGCCACCAAGATTGCCGACGTCAGTTACATAAGCCAAGCTCTAAACATTGAGCTCCCCTGCCTTCTCACAGATTGACGCCCACACACTCTGAGACCTCAAGCATTAGAATTTGACTATCATTCTCCTAGCTACCGAAGCTCTACACAAGTCATTCCAGAGACTGGATTGAAACATTGTACGAGGACCTCAACATCAGCCACAATGGGAATAAGTATTCTGACACCTCTGGTTCTTCACCTAATAGAGCTAAGTATTCTGGTTCTCATTTTAGTATTTTAGAATATTTTGTTAATTAGTTTCCATTTGATATTTCTAAATACTATCAAGAGGCCTGACTTCTTCCATGGAGGGCCTGAAAGGCCTTCCTCTTATTCTCACCCCCTTTACACACCAACCCTCTACCTTTACCCTTTTACAGACCTCATCCACCTTCCCGCAACCCTGCACCAACCTCCAAAGTTCTAGAAACTCCTCTGTCCACCATAGAAACATCTTGAAAGTTGTCCAAGTCCAACAACCCCTACTGACATCGACAACCCAACCGATGTTATCATTATTTACCTGACCGACCTCGGTAGACAAATCGACATCGGTGACTGTGTTCTGAACTAACAAACTAGAAAACCTATCTAAACAGCCCATAGACCAGGAAAAACCTTCGGCCAGCATTTTGTAACATTATGAGACTACATAGAATATGTACACAACATTCTACCTTTCCAGTTATTTCTTTTATCGTTTATTTTTATGCAACATCTTTATCTTTAAATAGTGGAATGTCATCCCTCAAGGAGCTTTACGCTTCTGGGACCGAGCACGTAGCTTGGCAGTCCACCATATCCTCCTCTAACATTTTTCTTGTTTGAGTTTCTTTCTTACTGTAGGTGTTTCCTCCATAGCCAAAGAGGAGCTCCCACAAATCTTGGATATAGTGCGCACTAAAACTGGGTAACATCAAACCCAAACCTTTTAACCTTTATTTCTCTCATTTAAATGCAA
Organism: Torreya grandis; assembly: GCA_037957365.1. Lineage (NCBI taxonomy): Eukaryota > Viridiplantae > Streptophyta > Pinopsida > Cupressales > Taxaceae > Torreya > Torreya grandis. The sequence continues at coordinate 61,097 of JARHVA010005915.1, read as the reverse complement.
TTTGTGAAAATATAGAGAAACAAATATATCAACTAAAAATCCATCAAGGGATAAGTTCTTGTAGATCAGCTTTTTGAAGCACCTCTTATAGGCAAAGAGCTATTAACATTATAATTCTTAGATGAATCCATTATGACCATAATTGAAACACCTCTTAAGGAGAAGCACTAAAAGTGGTATTTTGATGAATCATTCATAACACATGGATCAGGGGAAGGCTTTTTGTTCATTGCACCACATGGGGATCTAATCCCTAAGTCATTCAAGATCAGCTTTCCTTGTACTAAAAACATGGCTAAATATGAATCACTCACCATAGGCTTTGATAGGAATTGCAATGGAACATAAAACATATAAATGTTTATGGTGATTCCAAATTAATCATTAATTAGGTTACAGACCATTTTCAGACCAAGGATGACAAGTAGGTGCCATACTAGGCCATAATTGAGACTCTCAAATAATAAATTATCAGTATCCAATTTAAACATATATCAAGGGATAGTGATAGAATAGCAAATGTTATGGCCACCATTGGATCATTGATTCAACATATAAATACGGCCAAGGAATCCCATTTCCTCATTGAAAATATGCTAGTGCCAGCTCATGAACCTTGAAATGTCACAATGATATGTAATATTGTTGGTCCCAACTCTATTTGGTATTCTAACCTTTATACTTACCTCCATGATCAAATTATGCACTAGACCTATCCCACAAATAATCCAAAGCCTTTGTCTACTATACCGCATGTTATACCTTATTTGGACCAACCCTATACCAACGTAGTTTTGATGGAACTCTAATTTATTGTTTAAATTAAGTAAAATATACATTATCATTATGGGAAGTTCATGAAGGAGTATGTGGAGCTCACACCAGTGGGGAAGTCCTATCCAAAAATATTTTATAGGATGGGTACTATTGGCCAATGATGGATGCAGATGAAAATGTATATGTAAAAAAATGGGATAAATTTCAATGGCATGCCAATCCAATTCATGCCATGGCCTAGAATCTGAAACCAATGCTTATACCATGACCATTTCCTAAATGGGTCCTTGATATCATTGGGAAGATAAACCCAACCTTATTTTATGGTCATAAACATATCCTTACTACCATAAAATACTTCACTAAGTGGGTTAAAGTTATACCCCTCACTTACATGACTGGAAAGCAAATTTACAAATTCATATTTAACCATCTCATTTTCCACTATGGTATCCCCTTCAAAATTTTATCTAATTGGGGTATCATTCAAAAATAAAGATTTAGAATTGTTATGTGTCGCATACAAGATTAAACAACATTTTTCCATGGCATATTACCCACAAGGTAATAGCCAGGTAGATGCATCTAAAAAAAATATTATCAACACCCTTAAAAATATTATCAATGATGTCGGCCATGATTGATACCTCCAAATATTCCACACCCTTTGGGCATACCATACCAATCACCATAATCCAATAAGAGCCACTCCCTATTCACTTGTTTATGGTATTGAAGCCATTCTTCCTATTGAGGTTGAGTTACCTTATTTATGTATCTCTTTGAAGCATATTTTAGATGATGAATAATATCGAGTATCTCACCTACAATATTTGGAGTTACTTGATGAGAAACTCATGGCCATCATTAACAATCTACAAGCATACTAAATCCAACTCCATGGCCACTACAATCGGTACATTATACATAGAGAATTTGATTTTGGTGATCTTTTTCTTAAATAAAACCAAAATAATACCATGGTTGATAAGAAACATAAAGTCAAATTCAAACCCAACTAGATAGGTCCTTTCATCATTATTGAAAACTATGGTGCTAGAACATACAGGCTCACCATACCAGATGGGGATGAACTTGATGAGCTAATGAAAATTATACACCTCAAATGTTACTTTGCTTAATTGATTTGGTGTATTGTCAATGAGGATTATTTAATTTATACCATAATATCAAAAAAAATCTTTGTACCATACCATTCTAACACTTTGTCATTCCACCATTCCATTCTACCATGCCTTTCCTATTGACCGATTTATTTTTACCTTTCCTACCCAACCCATTTGACCTTAGTTACATTCCATTGGTTCTATCATTACTTTTCACATGAATATTCAAATCAAGTTTTAGCATTTGTTTCAATTATTATAGATAGGGCTATATTTTAGAGTATTATGACATAGGTTTTGGCAGTTACATCTTTAATTTCTTATTCTATTGTATATCAAGTGGGCTTAATTATAATCTCCTTTGGTAAAAAGTGTCCCACCGTCTTGCTACTAATTATAACCTCCTATGGGTAAATTAGTCTTATTGACCTATGTCATTGTTTCCTATTAATAACCACCTATGGGAAAATTAGGGGAAATACTTGTTTATTATGCCTCGAAGTATTACCTTGCCATTCTTATGTCATACTATGCCATTTTCCAACTTTGTCTATTTTGTTTGAATTAGCTACTACACTAGTCAGATTCCTCCACTATAAGGTAAAACTATAGTGACTTGAGTTCCCATCTTGGGACTATGTATGTGGTGCTCAATACATGTTGAGGTCAACTCAGTCACCCTTAGCTATGCTCTCACAATTTTGTGATCACATTTAAGTTTGAATGCTCTCTCCATTTTGTGAGCTTGGACAATTTAGTATCTCATCATTCTTGATTGAGTTGAGATGCTTAAAAAATTCTAAAAACATTTGTAAACCTATTTTCTAGAAAATATAAAAACATTGACCACTTCTTTGATTTAAGGATTCTGGGACCCTTATTGTGTCACAAGAAACTACTTGTCATTTAGTTTCCCCATCCTTCTGGCCTTGTTTCCCATGCTCTCACCATTTTTCAAGCCCATTTACCTAATCTTATATAACATCCATCATGTTTTCTTCTTCTCATAATTTTCTTCTATCCTATTTCTTAGGAGAACTACATTTAGCCTAAAGTTTTTATTGAATATTACATCCATGGAGCTATGTAGGTAGTGTCCACTTGCCTAGTGCATCTGGAGCTAGATCAGCCACCCTCTTCCTTTTATTCTATTCCCCCATTTTTTATGTTTGTTATGTTGTCTCTTATATTCTAGGGTAAATGTTTATTGTCTTGTTTATGTCATGTTATTTGTACTAACATTGTGATTAACCATTATTTGTTTGGTTATTTTTTTTTCTTTATTTTGTTTTGTCTTTTATTTTCTTTATATTTTATTTATTTATTTTTCTATTTATTTGTGCTTTGATTTAGTCTATGTGCATTCATTGGGTGATTCCTTGTGAATTATTGTTGAATCCATCCATATTAAATCATCAATAGTGTCATCATGGTTTTTATCATTGGTGCATTATTTTCAATTGTTTATTATATTAGGAGTTATTCCTTATGCATATTTTGGCCAAGTCATTATGATGTTCTATTATGATGCCTACTATCACATGCTACAACAAAAATCAGATTTGAGGAGTCTACACGATAATGCAACAATGATATCTCCTTGGCACCAACAAAATTCCTAATCTAATACAAAATCATATCCCAAATAGAGTAATTAAACAATCATAGAATTTTCTTCCTTTATTGGTTTGAATGAGCATCTCCCTACTAGTTGGTTTCCCAAATTCATCTATATCCTTTGTCTCAATTTACCATCATCATTCCATATCATGTTTCTAATAATTGGGGTATAATGATTATAACTTCCTTTGGGCAAATCATTGTATACAGTCCCACTTACATTACCAATGATTCTAACTATCTTTAGGTAAATCATTGTGTTTCCATCATTGTGAAGGTTAATTACCTTTGGGAAAATCATTCTCTTTCTTCTACCTAACTAGGGCACATTTTAATTGTAATAATGTTTATAAGCACATTTTAGAAAACCATTATCTCTATCCCCTAACTAGGTGATGCAGAGGGCTTCCCAAAAAATTTCATTTATACATGAAATCAAGAAACTAATTTATTCACCATCTTTACTTACCTCTGCCAATCAATGACTCCTACTTTTGAACTCTTGTCTTGACTTACTTGATGTTAAGTTCTCAATCTTTGATTCTTATCCATACTTATCTCTACCTTCCTTAAATTATACACAAACTCTAAGTCACTTCCTTGTCATCAACTCAAATTCTCTCAATGCCAATTCTTTGTTCACCCCTTACTTTCCCTTCTTTTTCTCAACTATGTATTACTTGGTTCAAAGGTTTATTGATCCCTTCAAATTTTAAGGGTTCATAGATTTATGTACTAAATTTTTTTTATATTTTTACCTTTAGGTTGATCTTATTATCCCCTCCATTAATCTCACTAACCTTTCAAGATAATTTCCATCCAACACAACACTTTTCTCACTGTGATAGAATCATTTAGTACCCTGTTTAACATGAAAACTCAATTTTATGTACTTATACATACACTATAGGTTTGTAAACTTGGTAATAATTTAGATCATGTTGGAATAAATTAAATTTCAAAATATTGGAAATTTTGACTAGTTTAGATTCTCATAAATCAAAGATTTGTCATGAAACCCTAATGCAAGGTTTATCACTGACTACCATAGCTTGAGAAGGGATTAAATTGGTTTCTAAGATTCTAAAGGAATTAAAAAGCACTTCAAAAGATGATTTACCTCTACACAAGTTAGACACATTGCATCCAATTAATATTTGTCCATTTGTGATCCTTTTGTTCCATATTTCCATAATATATTTCCCTAAATGTGTTTAGTTATCCAGACTATTTACATAGGCACCAAACACTAAAGGTTCCAACTGATAGTTATATAAAATGTGTTGAAAACATAATCATACAAATCATATTAGATTTAAGATATCTTACCATATGTTCACCAAGAGATAGGAATGGTCTTACCAATGTTACTCAGTGAATATGTTTAGAGATGGAATATGATCCAATAAGGCCTTCAAAATTGGATTTCACATAAAGAACCATATATATAACCAAATAAATCACTATAAAAATATTAAAACACATAAAAAAAATCTAATAAAGTGATCAAAGGTCTTAAAAGGCTTGGATTAATCATAATTTTCTTTATTATTAGTTTATACAGTCAACATTTCTTACAAGGCAGAGACTACATCTTTGAACCGCTTCATAAGGGTTGTGAAACAAGCCTACTAAACACTTGAATTAATATAATAAGACCAAAATCCACTTACCAAAAAACTTATAGATCCTTGTCAACTTGATTTAATAACTCTATCTTTTATTGAACATTCTTACACAAGCTATTTTCAAAGCTTATACATAACAACAATGGGTCTACAACTTTTTCCTTCCAAAAACATAGAATACATTTCTTGGGGTTTTATTACATCTATAAATTGAATCAATAATCCCTTCATTCTCTCATATGTTTTATGACTTTTTACATAGGCTTATATATAATAAAAAAGACTTCAAAAAACTCCCATAACTAGTTCTCCCCATCTTTAAGTATGTTGGAGAACTATATAACTGCTCCTTGTATGTTGTAAAACTGCCCTACCTTCAAGCTTATTCACCATGCAACATGACATTTGAACTATATACATAATGTGGTAGTGATGCTCCTGCATCATACTACCAAGAAGTAGAAAACTTTCAAAATTTATAAGTGATGTTGACTTTGAAATGCTTTGTAGTATCCTTCTCCAAATTCACATCCACATAGGTCCCAAAGCCTATTTGAGATACTTAGACCTTTGTGATGCTAGATCATGATGGTCTCTCATTTATTATTCTTTCTCCCATTCCTCTTATTGCTTTTCCTCGTACTTTGCATCTTCCCATTCTTTGGAAACTATTTTTTATTCTATTTCCTCAAATGACATGCACATGAAACAAACATGTCAATCAAAATCACCTCCTGCTTACTTTGTTGGAGTTCATCTTATTCATTAATTGTGAACTCTTCTTCCTCTTGGCTCAAGATTCTCTCCAATGCCAATTTAGCTATCATAATGTTTGCTTGGTCTCTTATGAGACTCAAATATTCTACTTCCTTCATGATATGTTGCCATATCTCATTCTCCTCTATTATATACTCATCCTCTTCACCTTTATCTTCCATTTGTGTCAAAAAATACACCTCAAATTACTACAACTCAATCTTGTCAATCACTTAAAATTGTGTTTCTTCCTTATATCCTCTTAATGCCACCTTATATGTTTCTTTATTTATGTCAAGCACTTCATTTATTACTATTGTACCTTCTTTTCCTTCAACTAACACATTTATTAGCCTCAATGTATTTTCATACAATTCATATTCCTCAATGTTTAAATCAAAATAATCATTAAAAATAACATTAAAATGATAACATTGTACCTTTTGATTCTCCTCCATTCTTTCTTGGATGCAATATTCTCTCTTGAATTATTTGCATAAAAATTTATTTTGTGTTCTCTCCTCTCTCTTTACTTGCATTCTTCTTTTCTTCACATGTTGCTTGATTGGCCACTTGATTGGCTTCTTCCTTATTACCCATCCAAGATGTGGGTTCACAATCTCTCTCAGCTACTCTATCTTGGTTAGCATCTCATATATTTGCTGCCTCATCTCTACCATCTCTTTTTCTAGCTCAATCCTCTTCTTGGTGTCTTCATGCACCATTTTCTATTTGTGGTTTGTCTTATCGACCTTGCCATTTTTCCTCTTCTCTCTTTCTCTCCTCATTTCAACTAATATTCTTATCAATTATTTGGCCTCATTTGGACCTATTATCCTTTCTAACAAGCCTTCCATCTTGTCCTCTTGACCATTCACTTGGTCTCTCACTTGACTCTCTCTCTTTCTTTTGGAGTCTCTTCTTGTCCTCACATGGGACTTATTTCCTCTCTTGTCCTACCTATAGGACTCTTTCAAGCTCACTTATGAGCTCTCTTTGATATTTCTCAATATATATATAACTCATTCATCAAGCCTTCATTGGCTCAGGTATTACTACCATAATCTACCTTCATGCACACTTCATGTTATCTCAAAATCATAACAAAACATCAAATGAAAAATAGAAACAAAAACATGTAACTTTGACTGATGGCTATCCTTTATCTAATCCTAATGAATCTTTTTTATTTGATACCAAATGATGTAGAGAGCTTCCCAAAAATTTTCATTTATACATGAAATCAAGAAACTAATTAATTTACCATCTCTACTTACCTCTGCCAATCAATGACTCCTAATTCTAAACTCTTGTCTTCACTTGATGCTAAGTTCTCAATATTTGATTCCTCTCCATAATTATAAATTCCTTCCTTAGATTATACACAAAATCTAATTTACTTCCTTTTCATCAACTCAAATTCTCTCAATGTTAATTCTCTATTCGCCCCTTATATACCCTTCTTTCTCTCAACTATGTATTACTTGGTTTAATGGTTTATTGATCCCTTCAAAAATTAAGGGTTCATAGCCATATGTACTAAATTTTGTGATAATTTTACTTTTATTTTGATCTTATTAGTCCCTCCATTAATCTCATGAACCTTTCAAGATAATTTCCATCCAACACAACAGTTTTATCACTATGATTGAATCATTTAGTAGCTTGTTCAACATGCAGGATCAATTTTTTATAATTATTTGTACACTATAGGTTTGGAAAATTGGTAATAATTTAGACCATGTTGGAATACACAAAATTTAAAAATATTAGAAATTTTGACTATTTTAGATTCTCACAAATCAAACATTTGTCATGAAACCCTAACACAAGGTTTATCACAGATGACCATATCTTGAGAAGGGATTAAACTGGATTGTAAGATTCTAAAGGAATTTCAAAGTGATTCAAAGGATGATTACCTCTACACAGGTTAGATACACTACATCCAATCAATATTTTTAAATTTTTGATCCTTATATTCCATATTTCTATAAAATATTTTCATGATTATTTTTAGTTATCCAGACTGTGTATACATACACCAAACACTACAGGTTTAAACTAACAGTTATATAAAATGTGTTGAAAACATAATCTTACAAATCATATTAGATTTAATATCTCTTACCATGTGTTCTCCAAGAGATAGGAATGGTCTTACCATTTTTACTTAGTTAATATGTTTAGAAAAAACTTTTACTCAGTCTTAGCATATGGAATATGATCCAACAAGGCCTACAAATTTTACCTTCACATAAAGAACCATATAGGTAACCAAATAAATCACTATAACAATATTCAAACACATAAACCAAATCTAATAAATTGATCAAAATTATTTAAAGGAATGGCTTTATCATGCTTTTATTTATTATTAGTTTGCACAGTCAACATTTCTTACAAGGCAGAGACTACATCTTTGAACCACTTCATAAGGGTTGTGGAACCAGACTAATAAACACTTGAAGAAATATAATAAGACCAAAATCCACTTACCAAAAACTCATAGATCCTCATAAAATTTATTTAATAACTCTATATTTTATTTAACATTCTTACACAAGTTATTTTCAAAGCTTATATACAACAACAATGGGTCTGTAACTTTTTCATTCCAAAAACACAAAATATATTTCTTAGGGTTTTGTTACATCCATTAGTCAAATAAATAACCCCTTCATTCTCTCATATGTTTTATGACTCATTACACATGATTATTATAATAAATAAGACTTCAATAAACTCCCATAATTGACTCTCCCTTTTTTTAGGTACATTGGAGAACTATATAATTGCTCCTTGTATGTTGCAAAACTTCCCTACCTTCAAGCCTATTCATCATGCAACATGACATTTTAATTATATACATAATATGGTAGTGATGCTTCTACATCACTAGGGCATGTTTTTATTCTACCAATGATTATAGCCACCTATGGGAAAATCATTATTTTCCCTTTTACTGATTATAACTGCCTTTGGTCAAATCAGTTTCTTATTACCCTAAGCCTTTTTCAATGATTATAAATGCCTTTCGGTAAATCATCACCTTTTTATCCCACATATTCTGATGATTATAAATGCTTCTGGGGAAATCATCCTATTTGTCTACCCTAAATGGGGTAGCTCCATATGCCACTGATTATAACCAACTTTGGGCAAATCAATCTTTCCCACCCCATTTCATCTATTTAGTCCACTCATTTCCTTATTTTGAGGGACCATTTTCTGATCCCTTTGCCAATCGATCCCTTGATGGGGAACCTATATTTCATCCATTGTTGTTGAAGTCATAAGAATACAATAAATTTTCATTCTTTGAGAATACATTACTATGATTACAGCTTATAATATTTTCCCAAACAAGAGCAAATTATAGACACCTAAAATTGGCCACCAATGCCTTCGACCATAATTTAGACTGATTCCTACCAACCTTTGTAAATTAAGCCTAGGAATCATTAAATGACCCAAATTTATTTATTCATCACTCATCAAAGTTAAAAATCTCATTGATACATCCCTAATTAGGGTATCCTACCATAAACAATAAAAACCTCTCATGTATTCATCTCTAATCATCATGTGGCATCATAACATGAAATTTGGCATATAGAACTATTAAATGGGGCAAGTGCATACACACATTTAAATATAATCTTAGAAATGCTAAAAATCCTAAACATAATTAATTAACATGCAAAACCAAATTAAAGTCCTAGTTGAATTATCCATGTGCAATTAATGAAATTCTAAAAAAGGAAATTTAAAAATCAAGAATATCCTAGCTTTTCATCATGACATTTGTGAATTATCAATCCTTTGAAAATATCCTAAAATATCTCATCCATGCCTATTCATTAGAAATCATGAAGTTTTGACACCTTTTAAATCTACTAGGGTTAATTGACTCACTTAGGCTAGGTTTGAACCCATTCCATGTTTAAACTACACTTTAACTCACCTTGAGTTAGAGTTAGTTCCATTTATTATAAATAAAAACCTAGACCTATCCATAAAAAAGCTTGGATAGAGTAAAGTTATAATTCATATCTTGTAGAAAGATTAAAATTAATAGTGTTATAATGACAAAATCATAAGCCAAGCCATCAATCAATCATAAGCCACAAGCCAATCATGGTGCCAAGGAAAGAATGAGATAGCCAAGCTCCATTGCCAAAGACTCTTTGAGCACAAGATGAGCAAGCCACGAACACATCATTTGGAGTATTAAAATAAGGTAAGAGATCTTATTCATTTTGCATTTTAGTTGTGTTTTTAATTGTTTTTTGTTCACTAAGCTCCCCCTATGATCTAGGCTTAGATATTTTAAGTTTGTTAGTGTGTTTATTTCATTATTTTATGAAAACTAACACTTGATCTAAACTCCTCTCTATTTTCAAATTCATATGATCACACTAATGATCAATATTCAATGCATGTACCAATGTTATTAGTGTAATAAAATATTTTCACTTCAAAAAAAACCAAATGAAATCTCCAAACAATTAGCTGTATAGATTGTATTTACACTATATCAATTGAAACGTATTTGGTGGCATTTTCAATTAACTTTGGCTAAGTTTGATTACCCCAAGTCATCAACTTAATGATGTATATGATGATCACCTTATAACTTGACCCCTTTAAATTATAATTTAAACTTATGTATTCAATGATATTTAGAATATGTATCTAGGATTACAAATAATCACATAATATAAAATGTGATTTAATATATCACCACTATGATGGAAATAACCCTTTTGAATATCTTTGTATATCTTAAAGCCAACTTAGATTGTAGCTAGTAATTTCCACTTTATCACTAGTTTTATACTTTAATATCTAAACATACATAATGCTAGGTCCAAACCGTGCTTTAATCAAACACATAACTTATAACAACTTAGAACACCATTACAATTTGAAGACTGCATTGAATCTATGCTAAAAATAATGTTGATCAGATGTCAATAATTTGAACTACCACAATGATCATGTAGACATATTTATATTAGATACTTTAAATAAATGGTTTAAAAATAATCAATGTAAACAAAGAGGATAATATCATCTTATCCAATGTGTTAATCATAATAAAACTATGCCATCTATACCTAAAAATATATAAAATGAGGCTCACAACTATCATTATTCAAACTAATAACAACTATCATTCTACATTTTAAATCTATAAATATTGAATTAATTTCATTGAAAAATCTCATGCTTTTGAAACCACTTCTTAATGTTAAATTAATAGTTTCATTAAATGTAACAATCATCATGTTTATTTGACATAAGAATGCATATTCAAAATGAATCAATTGACTAGAACCCTCGTAAGTAGTTTTGAATGTCACAACATTATTAATCAATATCGTAGAACATATAAGTACCCTCAAAGTTTCAAAAAAAGAGAGGGGTATCAAAAATAGACATAACAAAGTTTTTGGAGACTTATTTCCCTAGACAGTCTTTGTGAAAATGTCATTGTGCAGAAATATATGGAGCCTCTCTCCTTGGTGGAGTGGATAATGAACCCTAATAAATCTATCTCTAATTTTTCTAACATATGGAAGGTTTTAGTACAAACTTACCCATTGGTTGGTAACTTGCTATCTTGGAAACTTGGTAGTGGTTGGAAAGTTAGGATTGGAGCTAACCCTTGGATGGGGAGGGGTTATGCACACAAATTTACAATGAACATTATTTTATAGCTTCAGGATAATGGTTATGATACTTTAACTCATGTTTTTGATCCTAAAACTACCTCATTATGGAAATAAGGGTGGTTAAAGGCACATCATTTGGGTCTTGTGGGAATACATGGTGATTATTAGAATGACTATGTTGGTACTTTAGTTTGGATTTCTATTCAGATCAGAATTGGGGTCGAGGATGAACTTATCTAGATTAAAAATTCTCATAAGGGGGAGTACATTACAAAAATTGGCTACAAAGAATTAACTTCTTTAGGTGATATTTTGAATCATATTTGGTGGTGGAAATGTATTTGGAAGGTCAAAATTCTTTCATAAACTAGAATCTTCATGTGGTTAGATCTTAATAACAAAATCTTAATTTGGGATATTTTGATGAGAATAGGTTGGTAGGGACTGGATAAATTTACTCTATGCAAAGCTAACTTTGAAACCATTAATCATATGTTTATTGATTTTACCTATACTCATGATGTTTGAAATGACTTAGAGGTTATGATTAAGAGTCCTAGTTCTTGGCATGAGGATTCCCTTGAAGTTTGTTTGTAGAAATGGTTTACTAATTTGAATTACAACTATTTAGAGCTTTATCCTTTGTTAAAACATGGGGCATATGGCTAGATATGAATGTTGATATCTTCAAAAACACTTTCATTCCTCATTTTCAGACTATTATAAATATTATAAATGTTCTTAAGGCCTAAATAAAGTTATGAAAAACAAGGTCCCAAGATAGATATCCATGGTGGTGATCAATTATGCCATGCCTTGGGGATATTTTGATGGGGATAGTCAAGGTATTCCAATCTGTTGTGGTGTTGTCAATGTATAATACATCAACAATAATCATTTTTTTAGTTCAAATTGGGTCTAGGGATGGGAACTTATAATTTTTTTGAATTAATGGCTCTTAAGTTACTCCTAAAGATTTCTTGGGACTGTAATACCTCAAGGATATAAGTGATGGGTGACTTATAGGTAGTTATAAATTGGATGTTGAATGTTAATATAATGGATAACCTTCTCTTGACTCTAATTTTTTATTAGATTAACCATATTTCTGAGGTTTACATCATTATTTTGTATAAACATGTGTATTATGAACTCAACATAATGCCTGACTTGTTATCCATAGAAGGTATTCTTTTGGATCTTGGACAATGGGTTAAGAAGGAGACTAAGGGGGTAATTCATTGGCCTCATATCTATGGAAACTTTTATGATTTATCTTTGTTTCTTCATATTATGTGGATGTGTTGACCTTAATTTGGATAAGGGGGTGTTAAAGTGTGATGCTTTGGTTTTTTTATTGATTACTCTATTTTAGGACGATCATGTTTTTTGTTAAGTGTCATTATTTTATCCCTTCACACTTGATATCTATTTTTTCAATTCACTTTGGTGCTAGCCTTGATGTTCTTATGTGATCTGATGTTTTTTTTGTATGTATTTTTTGTTGAAGGGTAGTGCAAAGTTTTGTCTTTTTAACTTCTATATGTTGTTATCCTATGTTATTCACTTGTTGGTGATAAGGATGTTCAGGCTTATTCTTGCTTCATAACATCATTACCAATGTGTTATGCATTGAGGATTCTCACCTTTTAAATAATCACTATTATTTTTTTTGTGGTGGTTTTTATGTTTTTCTCCTTCACTTTTTACATCATCACATCCTTTGGCAAGCTGTGTTGCATGGGTTCTCTCTAGTTCTTTGGTTATTTATTGTTATATTTAATTTTGGGCCCTTTGGGTGGTTATTTTGGATCTTAAGAGTTTGTAGCTTATGTTTTGTTGTATTTAATGTTTTTTGTATCTTAATGATGTAACTTTTTTAAATGAATAAATTTATGACTTTTTCTTTGGAAAAAAATATGGGAGAATTAGGCACCAAAGGATAACATAAAATAACTTGCAAATCAAAATGGAAGGAAACATTGGGTAGTGTGCATGAATAGAATTAAGAACAAAATAAATATAACATAGATTTATAAGGATATAAAAAAATAGAATAACACATATAAGGAAGGAACACCTACAGAAAGGGAGCATAGAATCAAGGTGCAAGGTAACAAAAATAAAGCCCAAGACAAAAATACAATTGAACAATCATCTAGATATAATGGATGACACCTGGTATAGTTAGAACTGATATGATAGAAAAGGATAATAAGATCTATAATTCAATATCTAATTTAACTATTTTCAAAATTTTAATACTCGTGGTTTAACTAAGCCAAGGCTATCTTAGCATAGGCCTTCAAATTTGGGTGCCAAGCCTACTTGATGATAATTGTTATTTTATTGACTAGACATGCTAGTAAATAGGTCATAAAAATTATAAAAATGGAGATTCAGGTCCCATTTTAGGTTTTTTGTATTATTTTTATCATTGAGGGTTGTTTATATTTGTTGGTGGTTAAGAGGCTAGGTTTTAGGAAAGAGGGGTTGAGGCCCAATGGTAAAATTGTCTGAATGCATAATTGAGAGAGTGAGGGAAAGAGAGCCTAGATACTTTAGAATGGAATATAAAGCCCTATGTAAAGATATGAAGCTTAAAATATCATGTAATTTTATCCATGTTAATGAAATAGAGTTTGAGAATTAATTAAGTACTCTCATGGCTACGTTATTTGGATTCCCTTTACTAGGAACCCGGGCCACAACTTGCACCAAAGGGTTATAAGCAATGGACATGTTCAAATTTTGCAAAAACCAAGAAAAGATGTCATAGATATATTCAAGTAATTTTATTCACATAAGGAAAAATTACCATACATAATATACAAATAATAGTATCATATAATATGTACAAGTAATATCATCAATGGAGCATAGAAATAGAAAGATAGTCTACACCATGTATATGTGATGTGATCATATCTTACAAAATAACATATCCATGTTCTTGAATGTAAGATAGAGATGTTATAAATACATGTGTAAAGAATTATATATCTCAATAATATAGGATTCATATAATGGTAACACCTTTAAATATTGTAACCTTAAGATAGTATGCCCCCAGTTGAGCATGGCCACTAGGTGGAGACAAGTCCAACATCTTAGCGCATGTGAAATATATATGTCCTGCATAACACTCATGAATATTATTGAAATTCATGTATTATATAAAAATATTATACTATCTACCTATCATGACACAAATAACATATGCTAATGATGTAAAATAGATGTCTAATCATGCTCAAGTCCTAATTTTATATTTTTATAATATTTTGAATGCTTTTGATGTTTTTGAAATTTTTGACTTTTTTATATTTTTTAAATTATGGAACTTGAAAAAATAAGACTAGTAATTAATCATGGGTTTGAAATTAAAATAAATTTAATGGATTTAGATAATCAGCAACATGTGTCAAGGTAAATCATGCATTAAATATGATGACTTCACTATGTATGAGAAAAATGTCGCCACTATAGATGTGTTTACACTAGAATTATTAGATCAAATAATTAACTATAATTATAAATGTAAACTTTTTAAATCTGATCTAGGAAGTTAGATAATATATAATATAATAAATACATAAATCTATAGAATTTTAATAACTTGTAAATTGCTAAAAATATAAACTAGGGCTAGGGTTAGAGAATTATCGTTTAAAAATATATTAACTCATACTATAATTAATTTTTGTGGGTTTTAATTTCTTTAAAATGAAATGCAAACATAGATACATTAGAAAACATAGATCCAATATATACTAAAACAAGGTCACAAAAGGTAGATAAGTCACAGTGTATTGATGTTTACTACTGTAGCTTTATCCAAACATGTTATGCATAGGATCTAAAAATCTAGGCTTATTCACCTCTAATTTTAGGTGACCTATTTTTATGTAGGGGTCAATTTGAAATGTGGAATACCTATAAAAAAAATACCCTATTCCTACACAAATGCAAAATAGAGATCAAATGTTAAAGTTAGGAAAATGGGGGATGTGATAATGGTCGAGTTATCCTCAGAAAACACCTTATTGACTGAGTGTTACCTACCTATTCAAAAGACCACAAGCTGATGTAGTTCTCCCTATAGGGAATATCATGTAAATGTATCTATAAATATTTGATTATAATTATTGATAAATGATTCCCTTAACCTATAATAAAATAATGTTATACTTGTCCCAGGGCCATTGTATTGTAGCAGAATTGTAATAAAAATCTTAATTAAGAATATAAATGCTTTTGAAATCACAGAATAAATGTTTTTTTAGTGAGTTCATGTTGGAGAGTTTTAGGGTTTCAAGTGTGAGATTTGATATGATTTTATATGTGAATCTCTCTAATATTTATTATAACTGACCTATTAGTTTTCATGGGAGATTTATTATGAAGCATGTTGTTTAGAAAATATGACTACTAGAGCATTGTGGATAAGGATGCACTACATGACAAGGCATGATGCATCCTTTTCTAATAGTGCGTTCTTGTCTAAAATGGGTAGAGGATTATGAAACCAAATTGATAGTGAAATATATGTTAAATAGGGATAAAATAGGTTAGTATTGGAGATATCCAAAATATTTTTGAGACTTTTAAGGTTTCTTTAGAAATTATGTGTTATCAAAATAGTGAATTGACCAATCAAGATAAGGATGTCAAGGATAAGCATTATTGATAATTTATTGATTAAATTTTAGCTTCTACAAAATGTGAAGTTTTACTTTGAAAGTCATGTAAGGGATTGAATATATATAGAATAATGATTGTACATCCTAGTGCACATGTATGAGCAATATAACATGCAAAATAAATATTTTGCATGCATAATAATTGTTATGTATACTCAAACTGAGTTTAAAATAAAAAATGGATGTATTAAGGCTTTTTTGTTTATATTTTTTATTTGGATATGTAAAAAAATTATACCTAATAGTAATGGCAGTTGAGACTAACTGTTGATAGTCAATACTATCTGTGATGGAAAAATGTAGTTTGTTCTACTTAGATTATGGAAAAAACAATGGTACATGTAAAATTATGGTTTTACAGGTCACTATGTTGGACTTTCTAGATCATGAAAGTGACGCAAAAGAACCAAGAGGCTAAAAAGACACAAAGAGCCTAAAGCTAGATGATTTGATTGAATGGATCACATGTGTAAGAAGTATAAGAATAACATGAGAAAGCAATCAATAATCTATGTAAAGAAAATTTTATGATTGGTTTATTATACTAATTATAGTATTTTCATAAGTGCATGATGTTTGTAAAGTTTTCATAAGTTTTCCTTCTTACATAGCTAACCAGTAAGCCTATGTACCCACTATTTAGTAATCACAAATAAACCTAACCAATTAGGTTTGAATTTGCCTTTATTTTCCTTATCTTCATTTATATTATTATTATTATTTTAGCACTAGATCCCCCACTTTAAACTCTCACTTACAAACACTTTTGGCATAAGCACGTTGGATGTAATCCTGATAGACTTTGAAGGGTTAAATAGATTGAATACACTTGTAGTCAAGAATTTCTAATTCATGCAATATTTTTTCCTTATATTAATTATCTTTGATTATATCTTTAAGGGATACCCATAAGTAATTAATTTTTAATTCAAGTGGTTATATTGATTTTGTACCATAAATAAGATAATATGTGTAGCCTTTTTTGATGTAAACAAACTTATACAATATGCCTAGAGTACATAATTAGTCTAATTGTATCAATCTTTTCCATGCTTTGCAAAAAAATTGCTTAAAATATTAACAATATTTTTATTTATAGTTTCTGCTTGACCATTTCATTGTGAATAATATGGTGTAGAAAACATGTGATTAATTTTGTCTTTTACACAAAATCTCTTGATTGATTTATTTTTGAAGGATGGTACATTATCTATAAAAATAATTAAAGGGATTCCAAACCTTGAAATAATATGTGTAATTAAGAATTTACAATTACATTCACATGCAGGATATTTTAAAGGTATGACATCAACCTATTTTATGAAGTATTCTATAGCAGTAATGACAAAATTGTGACCATCTAATGATTCTATATTTATTTTTTAGATCAAATATAATCCCTATATGGAAAATGGCCAAGGTGAAATAATGGGTTGTAATTCATATGATGGGGCATGATTAAGGTTGATATTTTTTTGACATTGTGGATAAATTTTTGCATGTTCATGACATTCATGTTCCATTATAGGCCAATAGTAGCCTTGTCATATTAATTTGTGAGACATAGATTTATCACTAAAGTGGCCAACATGTGCAATCATTTACTTTGAGTATTGATATTTTAAATTATTTGTTATTTAAGCATCAAATTATTTTCCCATCATGTGATATTTTAAATAAAGACCCTCCAATAATAGCATAATATATAGCCTCATGTTGTAATTTCCATTTTTCATTACATGTAGGTTTCTCTGGTATTTTTTCTTTGTAGAAAAATTTATATATATTATTGTACCATTCTAAATTAATGATGTTTCAAGTAACTGCTTGTACTTATAGAGCCTCTACCTATGTTTTAGATATTGATGACTATTATAATTGTTGTATAGTAAGAATATAATGATCATCATTGATGTCAATATGAATTAATGAATTTGTATTAGCCATTAATTTGGTGTGTGAATTTTATTTTTTAGGGATGTTTTCTATAAGAAACTATTCAAAATGTGCCATTAACCATTGTATTTTTTTATAGGGAACTAGTTTTTCTTCTTTTGTTTAGTATATTTATAAAACTTGATTAACCACTAATTTAGAATCTTCATATTATTAGGAATATAGAATGTAGAGAAATATTAATGAAATATAGATAGAAATAAAATCCAAAAAACATAACATAATAGAGACACAAATTTAACATGGTTCACCCAATATGGGCTACGTCCACATAGAAATAACCAGTTTTCTTATTCGGTCTAACAAATGAAGGGCAAAAACTAAAATACATCCACTGTAATATCATCATCACTCACACACAATGTGTCATCATGATTAAAATTCCCTCATATCAAACAAGGGTTACATATTAGAGGGAAAATGCACCAACATAATTTATACCATTATATATGTAATGTAATAGTGAACAGTCTAGATTTACTATGAAATTACAATATTTTACAATGTATTTTTTACAAAATTTTGCTTCAAGGGCATTAAATCCAAACCCCCACTAAGGGGATCCAAAGTAGGTCTCTACCCACCCTAGACACCCATGGTGACATTAGTGGGGGGTATTTCCCCTCCACACCCCCTATCAAGAACTGGACATTATAATAAGATCAGGCTCCACCATCCAATAGTCTCCCACTTGGAGACTGATTATTGTAACTCCACTACTACAACTCTTCCTTAGAATTTTATTTGAATTTTAACCTTGGCATGTGTCTCATCTTCTTTTTTATCCTTGAATACCTATTTAAGTTTAACAACTTTCCAACTTCTCCTTTGTGACTACCTTTGTTAGCATATCTATAGGATTCTAACTCATATGTATCTTTTCCAATTTTAGTTGACCATCCTTCAAAACTAAATGAATGAAGTGATACCTTAGTTATATATGGTTGGTTCTTGATTGTAATGTTGAGTTTTTTGATAAATGGATTTCACTTTGGCTATCACTATAGAACTTGCAATATTATTTCTTTTGCCTTAAATATTTCATGAACTATTGCATCTATATCATCTCCTTGCTTGATTTTGTAGTTCAAACATATTTTTCCTTTGTATTTGACAAAACAACTATCTTCTATAATTTTTAAATCCAACTAACTACTTTGTCACTAGCATTGATACATAACCTATGGTACTCTTCCTCCCATCTAAATCTCTAGCCATGTCTGCATCAACATATCCTTGTAAGGTACCATCTGACCCTTCATAGCACAACTGTTTATTAGTGGTCCCTCTCAGGTACATGAGAGTCTACTTGATTTCATCCTAGTGCTCCTTTCCTAGATTATTTATAAACCTGTTAATATTTCCCACTACATGAGCAATGTTTAGTCTAGTGCACACCATAGCATACATTAAAATTATAACTGTTGGATCATAGGGAACTTTGGACATGTAATTTATTTCTTCCTACATTTTAGGACATTGTTCCTTGCTTAATTTTAAGTTCCCTCCCAGAGGTGTACTCACTATTTTTACATCTTATATATTAAACCTTACTAACACCTTCTTGTTGTATTCTTCTTGAGACAATATCAATTTTCTATTTTTCCTAACTCTTATTATTCTCATACCAAGGATTTTCTTTGCATCACCCAAATCCTTCATTGAAAATAAATTTACTAGTTTTCTTTTGATATATTTTATATCATGCATGTTAGACCTTGAAACAAACATGTCATCTACATATAATAACAAGATAATATAGATGCCATTATCTAATCTCTTAAAATAAACACAGTGGTCAAAATGGAATATACTATAACCTTGTTCAGTCATAAACATGTCAAATTTTAGATACCAATACCTTGGATCTTGCTTTAGGCCATACAAACTCTTGTTCAACTTGCACACCATTTTCTCCTTACCTTTGACTTCATATCCTTGTGGTTGTTCCATGTATATTTCTTCCTCCAAGTCACCATGAATAAAGGTAATCTTCACATCTAACTATTCAAGGTGTAAATCTTTGACTACTACCAAACTTAAAATAGTTCTTATGGAAGTCATTTTAACAATTGGAGAAAATATTTTATCAAAATATATACTTCTATTTTGTACAAACCCCTTTACAACAAGACTAGACGTGTACCTCTTTTTGCCTCTATCTTCTTCCTTCAACCTATAAACCCATTTATTTTTAAATGTTCTTTTTCCTATAGGCAACTAAACCAAATCCCAAGTTTGGTTATGTACCAAGTAGTCCATAGCCTTTTTCATGCCTTACTCCCACTTCTTTCTAGTTTTTCCCTGCATTGCTTCTTCATAGATTTTTGGCTCACCACCATAAGTCAATAATATATAATAAAGTGAAGGAGAGGATTATTCAAGGAGTCTACTTACTCTGGTAGATATTATAACTACACTTTTAGGAGTTTGAGGTACTTGTTGTAGTAGATATTAAACATTCTAATTTTCTGGCACTTTTGAAATTCATTTCCAATGATTTCATCAAGTACTACATATTTTGTATTTGGCTTTTCTTATTTCTTTTCCTACAACTGATCTCTATACATGACCTTCTCATTAAAGATCACATCTCTACTCCAAATGATTTTGTGATTTTCAAAATCCCATAAATGATAACCAAAATTATTAACTCCATATCTAATAAAAGTACATTTCTTGGATTTTGATTCAAGCTTGGTTCTATTTTATTTATCAATATGGATAAATGCTTCATAACTGAAAGTCTTTAAATAGGAATATTATATCTTTTTACCTGTCCATGTTTCCCTAGAATACCACCATATAAAGGACTTGAAGGCCCTCTATTTATTAAGTAAACAATAATATCAAAAACATCTGCCTAAAACTATAAGGGCAACCTTACATGAAATCTCATGCTCCTTGCATGCTCCATGATTGACATGTTCATCCTTTTTGACACACCATTTTGTTGTGGTGTTCTTGGAAATGTCTTCTCTCTACGAATCCCATGGGATGAATAGTAATTATCAAATTCCTTGATGCAGTATTCACCTCAATTATCTTATTTGACACACTTTAACTTATTTCATGTCTCGTTCTCAACCAAAGCTTTCCATTTCTTAAAAGTATCAAAAAAATCAAATTTTTTTGGTATGCAATAAACCCAAGTTTTTTTAGTTTCATCATCAATAAAAGTAACATAATAATATCCACCAAGGGATGATACATGAGCTAGTCTCCATACATCTATATACATAAAATTTAATTTTTCATCTTTCTTTGTCTTACCAACTCTGATAAATTTGACTCTCTTATGTTTTCCATACACATAGTGCTCACAAAATCCAAATCCACCTTCTTCAAATATAGCAACAAATTCTTTGAGTGGATAACTTGCTTCCCATTCTCACTCATGTGCCTAAGTCTATGGTGCCATATTTTGTATATAATTTTGTATAATCTAAAGCAATAGAAGATTAAAAATTACCATTAGATAAATATAATGTACATACCTTATCTCCTTTTACTATTACCAGTGATGTTTTAGTGACCTTCCATGAATTTTATAAAAATATAAATGTGCATCCCTCACTTCCCAACTACCCTGCTAAAATTAGATTTCTTCTCAACTCAAGAACATGCTTCACCTTTTTCATTGACCATTTGTTTTCATTATGTAATTTTATCTGTATATTAACCTTTCATATAATTTTATAATGTTCTCCATCACCCAAATAAACCTATCCAAAATCACCTTGAACATAGTCTTGATAATATTTATTATGGAGTGTAACATGAAATGAAGCCCCTAAATATAACACCCAAGAATCATTAATATTATCTAAACAAAGGATTAAAGCATCTTGTAACACATCACCTACTACATTTGCTTCATTATTTTTATCTTGTTTTCCATCTCCTTATTTTCCTTTTCAAAACCAATAATCTCTCTTCAGGTGTCCTTTCTTCCTACAAATTTAACACATCAATGTTTCTTTGGATTTGGATCTACCTTCTTAGAATTTCCATGATTCCTTAGGCCCTTTATTTTATCCTTTTATCTTCCTCTATTCTCCATATTCAAAGCATTCCCTGATGTCTCACCCATGCATTTCCATCACATTTCCTCATTAAGAATAACACCAATTACATTATCAAACTTTAAAGTGTTTAAACCAGAGACAAAATTAATCACATCCATGACTGAGCCATTCCAACTTGCTAGCAATAAGTATAAAATCAAAGATCCCTAACCTCATCATCAAATTTTATTCCCACAAAGCTTAACTAAATTTTTACCATGTTAAATTCATTTAAATAATCAACAATAGACCCACCTTTTAACATCTCCATATTAAATAAATGCTTCATAAGAAATAGCTTATTAGAGGCTAAGGTTTTTTCATACACTCTATCCAATGCCTTTATCACATACATTGTTGTCATTTATTTTTAAATATTTAATGCCACCAATGCTACTAGGCATAGTCATATTGTTCCTAGTGCCTTTCTATCAAGAACCTCCAAATCTTTATCCTTTATATTCATTGACTTCTTTACTATTCTACCCAATGATAGGAAATGATACTTTTAATATAGATAGTCCTACATTTGCATCTTCCATAGCTGTTAGTTTTGGTTGTTTAACTTCTTGATCTTAAAATTTCCTTCTTCTACCATTGCTCCCACTTGAACCAAGAAACCTTTTTTCCTATCAGTTTACTTACCAAATAAACTGTGAGCTCTAATACTAGTTGTTAGGAATATAGAACACAAAGAAATATTAATGAAATAAATATGGAAATAAAATGTATAAAACATAACATAATAGAGACACATATTTAACATGGTTTACCCAATATGGTTATGTCCACACAGAAATATCCATTTTTTCTCTTATTCAATCCAACAAATGAAGGGAAAAACCTATAATATATCCACTATAATATCCTCTTCACTCACACATAATGTGTTGTCAAGATTGCAATGCCCTAATATTAAACAAGGGTTTCATATTAGGGAAAAAATGCACAACCATAATTTCTACCATTAGATCTGTGACCTAATAGTGAATAGTCTAGATTTACTATGAAATTACAATATTTTACAATGCATTTTTCACAAAATTATGCTTTAGGGGTGCTTCCCCCAAACCCCCACTATGGGGGCTCCAAAGTGGTCACCACCCCACTTGTACCCCCATGGTGACCTTAGTGGGGCGATTTTGCCCCTCCACACCCCTCCATCAAGAACTGGGCATTATAATAAAATCAGGATCCACCTCCAACACATATACCCTAAGTCATTTATCTATAATTTGTGTTTTGTATATAAACCCAATATTAATGATTTGTATTTTTTTATGTCATTTGTGCAAAAAAAATCTAAATGATATGTAAATGACATAGGTTTATCTTAAGGTGTAATGAAAATCATACCAAAACTATCACCTTTAGTGCATTTAGATGCATTGAAATAGATGGTATACATGTAGTCATCAATATTATATGAAATGAAATCATCTCATAAATCATCATTAATTAGTAGTGTATATGTTAATTGAGATACAACTTAGTGGTCACTGATAATTTATCCTTTTAATTATTTTTTTGAAATAAATTTTAAATCTATTTGTGTGAGTAACATGACCCATTTAGAAATACATCCTAAAAATGTGATTTAAATATAATAAATATAAGTGGATCCACTTTTATATGACTTGTGTCTCATTATTTATCATATAATGTTGTAAATTTAGTATGGTAAAAACTAATGCAAGACATAGCTTTTCCATAGTATTGTTATTATTTTTCATAGTCAATAAAAGTGTGACTGATATAATATATTTCATGTTCTCTATGATCATCATCATATTGTGTCAATAAATCCCCTAAGGCATGATCTATAATAGATATGTATAATAATAAGGGCCTCTTAGGTATAAACGACATGAGAATAGGTGGTTGTAATAAATAATATTTGATAGCATCAAAAAACAAATGAAATTTGTCATCCCATTCAAACTTTGTTCCCTTTTTATAATCATGTAAAAGGTTGTGTCTTATTTATAAGTTGAGCCACAAAATGTATAATTGTCTTAATTTTCATTATAAGGATCTTTATTGCTTTAAATATTTTGGTGGAGGCATGTCTAAAATATATTTTACCTTTTTGGGATCCACTTTAATGCCTTTTTGAGATATAATGTATCCTAATAACTTTCCAAAAGTGACACTAAAGATGCACTTGTGTGGATTTAATAATACATTATATTTACATAGGTACTCAAAAAACTATCACAAAATTGATGGTATGATATTATTGTTGTTTAAATTTAGCCAATAAATCATTTACATAGTCCTCCATTATCTTATTTATGAAATTATTGAGCAAATTTTAACCTCATGTCAAAATTGGTCACCCCCTCTAGGATAAAAATTTCATAGGGTTATCATGTGGTTTTTTAATGCCTTATATGGTCCTTAAAAGTCTTCATAGAACCTTATTATTAGTGTTTAAGATTAGTTTAGAGAAGTTAAGGTAATGTCTTATTTTTCTCATATAATGGTCTAGACATGTCATGGAGAGATAAGGCTTAGTCAAGTGGTGTCATAGTTTTTTAGGAGTCTCTCAAGGTCATTTTATGTCTAACTCAATATATACAAGCATTTCATGATGTTTTGGAATGTTTAAGGTACATTATAGACTTTAAGATATGTGAAAATGAGGGAAAATGTGATTTTTGGCTAACTCTAATGTATGTCAAATCTCTCAAAGTGAAAAATATATACCACACACCTTCCAAAGACCTTAGAATAGTTACACAACTGTCACACCTATCAAAAATTCATACAAAGGTTAGAATATTGAGTTTAAATGCCAAAAAGAGGAGTTAAGAGACTTGTACAGACTTGTTGAAGTCATTTATAGTAAAAAATGTTGTATAGGTTTCTTTTGAGCTTTCAAAGGTAAAAAAAACCATGGGAATAAGTTTCAAGTTCAATAGTTTCATAAATCTCTCTCTCTCCTCCATTATTCCATTTACAAGCTCTTAAAGGCAATTTTCAACTACATGGTATAGGCTGTATAGGTAGATTTTGGGGTTAATATTTTAGACAAATTTTGGTACCCATATGTTATTCCAATTTGTGGCATTGGTCATTGGATTGAGATCCTTAGCTTTATGAACAATCGCTAAGGAGCTAGACTATTTTTTGAAGGCTTAAATCCCCATAAGCTAAGTTTTGTGTAACTCTCATGAAAGTGTTAGAATAATAATTAATAATATGTGGGTGAATCATTATTCAAAAAAATTCATTCAATTCCACTTAATAATACATGAACCATTCTAACAAGCATGTACATCTTAGCAAGCATAAACATCAAATCATAAGAGCATGAAACACATGAACACAAAATATACATGGGAAACCATAAATGAGAATAAAAAACACTAATGAATCAAATGAAATATAATAATATAATAAAAACATCAATCTTTATTGAAGCACCCACTTCATATGGAGCACTAACCCCAACTAGTTCAACACTAACTCAGCTAGGCTTTAACAAGCACCCACTTGCAAGGAGGCACCAACCCCCTAGATGACTTAGAACCAAATAAACCACATAATAAAATTAATTTAATTCAAAATATTTTGTTTCTCATATAATAAATGATGATCTTCTCCTTCAGTTATTCATTCACTTTTATCTCTCTCAAACTGGCTTTTATCCCATTTTGCTCAACTAGCCCTCTTCATGGCTTGATCAGGTCTTTTGAACTTGATAATCATATGAAAAACCTATATTATATATTCATTAAATATTTATAATGGTCTTCATTACCTCTTTATACTCTCCAATGATATATATCATTCACTTATTCTCTTCTGCTCTCACTCTCCAAGCATACCAAAATAGGCCTAAACTACCTTGCTTTTCTACAAGTCACTTGATCATATCCTTCTTAGTCATCCACATATTATTATTTATTATTTAATCCATAAAATAATTATTATAATATTAAAATAACATGCTTGAATCATGAATCAATCAATACATTAGGTCAGCCATAGATCAATTAGCCCTTACTCCTCTTTTAGGCTTTAAAGAAACCTAATAGGTCTTCTTAACAACATGTTACCCTTTGATATTTATTGAAGAATATATAAAAACCTCACATGGTATTAAAACATCATATTACAATCCAATATACCTTATCTAACTTCAATTTATGTACACAACACTTTTTAGGTCCAAACACCACTTGAAACCTTTCTCAAAACACTATTTATAAAAGGTTTGTGCATATACAGAAACTTTATCTTGAACAACTGAGGCATATACCCAATTTTTATATAAAAAAATGGAAAAAATTACATATTAAAAAATATCATGACCTTAGCGTCATAAAAAATTCCATTTGATGCTTCAACTCAGGGCATACTGGCTCAAACTTTTCTCTACAAGATATTCACTCAGAATTGCCAATTGACTTCAAAACATAGTCAAGGAAACATGAACATATAACACCTGATTTAAAATATTAAATTGATTTAAATCCATAACCATGATCCTATAACATCATCATATAACCTTAACCAATCATATAATGATATCTAATTGAAACTATTGGCCTTGCATACCAATCTATTGATCTTCTCTCTCACAGACTCTACTCAGTCAGACAAGCCATGTTAACTTCAATGTTCCAAAATCTTAAACTATATTAAAATCTTATAAAAATCATGTATATATCATTAAATTATAAACCAAAATCATCATGCAATTCAATTCATCACTTTTACATGAAAACACATCAAGAAACATCTTTTCACTTTTGCCTAATTTTTTTACTATCTATACTACTAGGTGTGTTAGTGATTGTCCAAATTGGATAACCAAATTTTCATAATTGATACCTATAACCTATTTATAAAACTTCATGGAAAAAAATTACAAGTATCACACTTTGATCTCCATCCACTTATCAACTTTGAATCTATCAACTTTGTCTACTACAGTAGATCTCTAAAAGGTAAACACTTTCTTATAGGGTCTGCTTACTCACCTGAGAAACCAATCAAACTTGGAGATGGATAGGAGAGTTTATTTTGACATATAATCACTTAAATATCCATATCAAATCATTATAATATATATATAATAAGATCTTTAACATTAGGTTATTATTAGGGTTCTTTATGGGTTTAAACCAACTTCTAGTCTTAATGATCATTCATAAAACTTAGCTCCTCTTTCTAGAAACCAATTCTTGTAAATTTGAGATATAACCCTTCCTCATCAGCCATTGATATATTATATTCTCATGTATATGATACACATGCCAATGAGCACTTCAAAAACCTTCTTGAGTAGACAACTCTTCATTATGTACACTCAAGAAACCTTGAAACACTTTTTCAAGCCTTTTATTGCAAACCATAACCTAAAAATTTATGAACATACTTAAAAAAACTTGAATCACCTCTATAAATATTCATCCACTCACCCATGTCATGGAAACTTATCTTGATATCTCATCTAGACACCATCTCTCTTTTATTTTCTAAGCCTTGACCTACAAGTCTCATTATATCCTGAAGTTGACCTTCTAACCAATTTCCAAGCTCTCATCACTTCATATATATGTCATTAAATCTCCTATAATTATTAACTATAGTCAAAAAATTTGTATATGTCTTTCCAATAACTCATGATGTTTCATTAGGCCAAGCAGGATCTAGAACTAGTTTAGCTACAGTCTTGGACTAAAGTACTTACCCCTATAGACTTCACCTTTTAAATCTCTTGAGTGATTTAATGCCACATATATATGATAAATAAATTTCATAAACTCACTCTCCTTTTAATATTCAATATATAATTTTTGTAGTTCACTTAGAGCATCTTTGGAGCTGCTTACAGATCTTCTAATCTTGACTAGAAATATTCATAGCATATTCAAAGCTACTTACACATATCTTTAGAGCTAAAATTTTAATCAATTTCAAGGTCCTAAAAACCTCATATATAAAATAAAATGAACTCTCTCATGTTCAAACACTATTAAGTATTCTTTAGATCATTCTCATCTTCATAGCTCATTTGAAGCATCTTTGGAGCTGCTAACACAGATCTTTAGAGCATACAATTTCTTCTTTATTCTCACTCATTTCATCATGATACATGCACATACCATCTAAAAAGGTTTATACAAATCATTAAAATATGCTTTACACTTAACATATTAAACTATACTTACTCATGCTAATTTTTTATGATATCATTAACACTCATCAACCAGTACTCTCACATCACTGATTTCATATAACATCAACACACACTATACTGGAAACATAAGACATTCATATACATACCTCAAGGCTTAATTTACAATGTACCTTCACAAGAACCTTTGACATAAATGACATTATATTGACATCAATGAAATAACCATGCATCTTCAAAAGAACCTTTGACATCAATGACAACATTAAATACCATAGCTCAATACTTAGTGACAAATCTCAACAATCTCTTTCTTAATCAATGAAAATGTTCAATAATATCCCCCTTTATCATTTATGGAAAACACACTCAAAAAATTATGTCAACCACTCTTGATGGCAATCATCTTTTATACCTAGTTCTTTTTTTTTCTCACTCTTTATGATCTTTCTCCTTTTCTCATCTTTTTTTATCTTTCTTCTCTTCTCATCTTTTCTGATCTTTCTCCCTCTTTGACATTAATGACAAAGGTCTTCCATAACTATCATCTCTTTTATAATGAACTCAAATTACAAGATCACTTCAACATATATCAAGTTTAGTTAACAATATAAAAATCTCCCCTTCAAACTAAGCATCCACCATGCTCTAGTTAATAGTATACATCTATAACTAATAAAATCATACATTCTTATTCTGAGTTGATACTATCTCTCCAAGATATTATCTGTCACACAACCTTCAAAAACTTATGGTAACCATCTATGACAATCATTCTAATAAAATTTTCTCAATCAGGTTACTCTCCTAACTAATCCATCACAATCTCAACAAACAAAGTCTATGAAGCATCTCAGACATAATCTCTCCTTAAATCTATGCATATCAAAAGTCAATCACTTTCTTGACAAGGAACTCAAAACTACTAATATCCCCCTTACACCAAGCATATCTTATTTCAAATAAATA
This sequence comes from Torreya grandis, assembly GCA_037957365.1. NCBI lineage: Eukaryota > Viridiplantae > Streptophyta > Pinopsida > Cupressales > Taxaceae > Torreya > Torreya grandis. The sequence goes on along the minus strand of JARHVA010005915.1, from coordinate 31,662 downwards.
TAAACTTAGATCACTTATATTCCTTGATATGACTGAAGAAGATCAAACTCTTGACCACATACAAGTCTATCCCATACTTGAAATCAACTATAGAATTAAGGACTCCCCCTTTGTCTTCATAGATCAAGCTTAACTAGTCAAACAAATAGATATCAAAATCTTACCTATTATATATAAATTATCTTTAGATACTTGATAATAGATTTAGATATATCATCATACTACCTTATACACTTCAAACCATATATCTATCAACACAAGAATGGATAATACCCATCTTCGTCTCCTTAATTGCAACATATACAACCTAGAATATTTTTAGAAAAAAACCTTCTCTAACTATAACTTCATGCTTCTGTTGATATAAAAATGTCTCCATAAAGCTAATGGAGTAACCCCTTTTCATAGGTCACTAAAACAACATGAACTTAGGATATTCCTATATCTCCATATTTTTAAAATATTAAATATTATTCAACATCCTTCTAGACTTGATTTGGAATTTAGGATTGATCTCATCATCAACTACTTGATCATCAATATGAGCTAACAATAGACATTCCTTATTTTATTTCTCATCTAAGGCATGCTCTATCTCAGTAAGTAGTCCACTTGAATTTTTAGACTGATCATGACTTATCTTTACTGCCTTTGGTTTCCATACATTCATTTGCCTTTTTTCTTTCACTATGGGAGTTTCAAACTTCTTATTTTGATTTGATGATCTTCTAACTCTATTAGGACATAATCTTGAAATGTGTCCTACATTATGATAGCTGAATAGACCACCTTATACATACCATTTATTTGATGTGAATTGTGACTCCTTCCATAGTTCTATGAGTACTCATTATTATAGGGTCTTCTACATTCTCTTACTCTATGACCAAAATGATTACATGTAAAATAATAAACATTAAAAAAACTAGCATACCTTATAGTATTGGGTTGTCTGATAGGTCCTTTCATGTTGACCTTCTTGTCTTCAATAGTTTTTTCTTTGACTTGGGATGTCTTATTTTGGTCTTCTTTGAAACCAAGACCTATATTGTCACTTGTAGGCTTTTGACTAATCAAGATATCAACTAGAGCCTCGTTGCTCTTTTCAAACTTCACAAAGCTCTTCACCTTGATATATGTTTGATCTAATTTAGATTTTAGGGATTCTACTTCAATTTCATACCTGATGCATTCTTTCTCTTTAGCCTTTAGGCTTGCTGACATAATCTTTATATGTTTTTATACTTGCTATATGATCTCTTCATACTCCTTGGAAGTGTTTATCAGCCTTTCCTCAAACAAATTGATCTATTCCTCATAGTCTTGAACTAATGAGTTTAGTTTTTTGTTCTTATTCTTTACAATATTCAACTCTTCTAAGGCACTTATGAGCTCAACTTCTCCTTCTTCACTACCATAGTATACTTCTTCATCTAATTTTATATCAACCATAAGGCCTTTCCCATTTGAACAACCCTCATTATCTAATTTTATGCCTATGAATAAGGTTTCATTGTTGTCATGTTTAGATTCATTACCGCCATCATCACTATTAGCTGTGTGTGAATCACTTACATCACATGAGTTATCTTCTTTGGTATAGAAAATCTTCTTATTTTTGAATGATCCTTTCCTTCCTTCATTATTATTTAAATATCTCTTGTTTTTTTCATACAAATTTTATATCATCTCCATGTTGTTCGTTATATTCTTCATTATGCTCACATTTGTGCTTAATAGGACACTTGGTTGAAAAATGACCAATCTTGTCATAGATAAAACATTTTAAGGGTAACTTACCCTTGTACTCACCTGATCCAAACCTTAACATTATATCGAACATAGTTATGAGTTCATCATCATCAATATTTGAACATACCTCATCCTTGACCTTATTTTTCTTTGACTTCTTTTAAACTTTGAAAGCTAATTCATTTTTGGGAGGTCTTAATTCATTAGTTCTCATCTCATATGTAGTCAAGATGCCATGAAGCCCATCCATCTCTATCTTGTCCAAATCCTACATCTCTTCTACTACAGACATCTTATAATCAAACTTATGGGTTAGTGATCTAAATAAATTTTGTATAATTTTAGATTCTTTCACTTCTTCTCCCAATACTATAATTATATTTACAACTTCATCAACCCTTAATAGGTAGGATGCAAAGTTTCATCTTCAGGCTTTCAAACTATCTTTCATGGGTCTACAACTTGGCCAACTTCACCTTGGTGTCTCCTTCATATATGGTCTTCAATTTGTCCCATATATATTTGGCTGATACACAATGCATTACCTTTATAATCTCTACCTCTAATAGGCCACATAGAATGGCATTCATTGACTTGGAGTTATTTTCACTAGCCTTCTTACCTGCTGCATCTATTGGTGGAATTAGAGGTGAAATATAGCCATCAAAAACTAACTACCAAATATCATGTCTTTGTAACACTATATATATATATATATATATATATATATATATATATATATATATATATATATCATTCCAAAAGGCATAGTTAGATCCATTAAACAATAGAGCCTTACTGGTAGAGAAACTACCTTGAGCTTGTTGACTAGTCATCCTTGCTTCTTAACATCTCCTTTAGGCTATCAAGCCTACTCCAAAAGACCCACTATGATACTAATTGTTGGAATAATAATAAATTATAGGGGGGTGAATTATTATTCAAAACTTTTCATTCAATTCTACTTAATCATACATGAACCATTCTAACAATCATGTACATTTTAGCAAACAAAAGCATTAAATCATAAGAGTATGAAACACATGAACATAGAATTTATTTGGGAAACCTATAAGGGGAATAAAACCCATTGATAAAAAAATGGATTATATTCCTAAGAAAAACATAAATATTTAATGAAGCACCCACTTTGCATGAAGCACCAACCGCAACTAGCTCAGCACCAACTCAGCTAGGCTTTACCAAGCACCCACTTGCAAGGAGACACCAACCCTTTAGATGACTCATCACTAACTTAGCTACAAGATACACTTCATCACATTCATAATGATTTATTTCTCACACAATTGATGATGATATTCTCCTTCAACTCTTTGCTCACTTTTATCCCTCTCAAATTGACTTCTAGCCCTCTTCGCTCAACTAGCCCTCTTCATGCCTTGATTAGGTATTCTAACCTTGATCCTCATATTAATAACCTATGTTATATATTCATAAAATATATTTTATGTTTTAAATTAACTCATTATACTCTCAAATTATCTATATCATTCGCTTGTTCTCTTCTGCTCTCACTCTTTAAACATACCAAAATAGGCCTAAATTGCCTTGCTTTTAAGTCATTTGATTATATCATTGTTAGTTGGCCACATATTCTTATCTCTTAGGTCAGAAATCAAATATGTATTAGCATATTAAAATAACATTCCTTAATAATGAATCAATAAATATATTAGGTCGGCCATAGCTCAATGAGCCCTTACTCCTCTTTTAGGCTTTAAGGAGACCTAATAGGTCTTCTTAACAACATGTTACCCTTTGATATTTCTTGAAGAATATAAAAACACATAAAATTATAGTAACACATAATATTCCACTCAAATATACCTTATCTAACTTCACTTTATGTCCACAACACCTTTTAGGTCCAACCATCACTTGAACTCTTTGTCAAAACATTATTTATAAAAGGCCAATGCATATACAAAAACTTTGTCTTAAACAATTGACACATATACTAAATTTTGAAAAATAAACATGGAAAAAAAATTACATATTATAAAACTCATGAAATAAGGGTCATAAAAAACTTCATCTGATGCTTCAACTCAGGGCATACAAGCTCAAACTCTTTTCTACAATATGTTCACTCAGAACTGCCAACTGACTTCAAAATACATTCAAAGAAACATGAACATATGACACCTGATTAAAAATATTTAAGGGATTTAAATTCATTAATATGGTATTATTACATCCTTAGATAAACATAAACTAATCATATCATGAGATATAATGGAAACTATTGGTCTTGTAGACCAATCTATTGATCTTTTCTCTCATAGACTCGGCTCAGTCAGATAAACCATTTTGGCTTCAATTTTATAACCTCTTCCACTATCTTCCAAGCTTATAAAAAGCATGGATATATCATTAAGGACTCAACCAACATCATCATGCACTTAAATTCATCACTCTTACATGAAAACACATCATGAAACATCTTCTCACTTTTGCCTGATTTTCTTACTGTCTGCACTACTAGGTTTGTTAGCAACTGGCCAACTTGGATCAACAATTTTGCATACCTAAGATATGGAACCTATATAAAAAACTTCATGGATAAAAAATCCTTGTCTCACACTTTGATCTTCATCCACTTATCAACTTTGACTCGGTTAACTTTGTCTATTATAGCATATCTCTAAAAGATAAGTGCTTTCATGTAAGGTGTGCTCACTCACCTAAGAAAAAAAATAAAACTTGGATATGCATAAGAGAGTTTAATTCAACCTCCAATAACTTAAATAGACATATGAAATCATTCTGAGATATTTAGATCAAGATCTTCAACATCATGTTATTGTTAGGGTTCTTTGAGGGTTTAAACCAAATTTCAGTCTTAATGATCATTCATAAAACTTAACTCCTCTTTTTAGAAACCAATTATTTTAAATTTGAGATATAACCCTTCCTCATCTACCATAAATAGCTTAGATTCTCATGCAGATGCTACATGTTCTAGTGAGCACTTGAAAAAAAATTAGGTAGACAACTCTTCATTATGTACACTCAAGAAAAATTGAAACACTTTTTCAAGCCTTTTCTTTTAAACCACAACTTTAAATTTCATGAACATACTTAAAATAACTTGACTCACATATTTCAATGATCATATACTCACCCATTTCATGGAAACTAATCTTGATATCTCATCTGGCCACCATCTCTCTTTGCTTTTTAAGCCTTGACCTACAAGTCTTATTAGGTCTTGAAGCTGACCTTCTAACCACTATCCAAGCTCTCAACACTTCATATATTTTTCATGAAATATCCTATCATTATTAACTATAGTTAAACATTATTCATTTGTATTTCAACAAATCATGATGCCTCATTAGGCCAAGCAAGATCTAGAACTAGTCTAACTATAGACTTGGACTAAAGTGACTACCCCTATAAACTTCAACTTGAAACTCTTCTGAGTGCTTCAATGCCACTTGTGTATGTTAAAAAAACCTCATACACTCACTCTCTTTTGAATCTTCAATAGATCATATTTGTATCTCACTTGGAGCATCTTTGGAGATACTTACAGATCTTCAAATCTCGACTAGGGATCTCCATAACATCTTTAGAGTTATGTACACAAATCTTCAAATCTGACATTTTAATCAATTGCAAGGTCCTCAAAACCTAATTTACAAACTCAAATGATCTATCTCATGCTCAAACACTGTAAGTATTCTTCGAATCATTCTCATCTTCATAGATCATTTGGAGTATATTTGAAGGTACTTACATAGATATTTAGAGCATGCAACTTCTTCTTCAAAGCTCACGCATTTAATCATTCTACCTACATATACCATCTAATAAGTTCTAGACAAATAATTAAAATATTCTTGAATTTTGACATACTGACTTGTAATTACTCATGCTGACTCTCCATGATATCACTAACACTCATCAACTAGTTATCTCACATCACTACTTTCTTACAGCAATAGCACACACTATGTTGGCAACAGAACTCATTCATATACATACTATAAGGCTTATTTGACAATGCACCTTCATAAGAAACTTTGACATTAATTACATTAGATTGACATCAATGAAATAACTATGCATCTTCAAAATAACCTTTGACGTCAATAACAACATTAAATATCAAAGATCAACACTTGTGACAAAATTCAATAATCTCTTCCATAATCAATGATAATGTTGAGTAGAAAGTATCAACTTCTTGTCTACATGAAGCTAATTGGAGTGAGTTTCAGAGGTCTCTAATTGTATCATTCACATCCATTCACCATGTTAACATGTGTGGATGGTCTTTTGAAAAGAAAGGTTATTCTTGTGCATATTTTGAAATGACTATCAATACTTCTATGTTTCAAAGTTTTTCATATGGTAAACATGTTATCCATATTTTCATTTCATTCAAAGGTTATCCAACCTTTAAATGATGTCTATACTATTCTCTAAGTGCCATTATGATCCTAGTTTGAATACTTAACATTTGGAGTTGCCTATTAGCTATGGATATATGTCAAATAAACTCATAAAACACTCACTGACCTTGTCATAATCATATAACCTCATCAAGAAACTCAAATCTCAATGTATAGGCTTTATATAGAAGTTTATTGTATGAACATAGTTCGTACACACAAAGGACAAGTGTAAAGTGGTACATGGTGTTTGGCATGAATTTTTTAAGACCGATTGAAGAGAGTGTCCAATAATTTGATATAAGGGCAAAGTGTATAGGTCTCAAATATTATTTCTCTTAGCAGCCTGTGTAGGCAAGAAAGTGACCTACAGGGCCTAAACTTATAGGTCCCATTTTGAATAAATGTATACATAACCACATAAAATAAAGTGTATACTATGAAATGTGATTTATAAATAATAGAATAAAACATATTTATGAGTTATTATCCAAGCAAGGGTTGAAGTAACTAGGATTAAAACATATAAGAGGTCTACAAACCTAATAATTGCACATAGGTATAAGTCTAAAGAAAAAAATAGGGGCATGTGAAGAGCTATAAAAAAGATGAATTAAACTTGGTATGAAGTGATAAATACCCCTCAATGAGGCTGAATACTTTAGGTTTCATGGTATATTTGAAGAGGTCAACTCAAAACTACATTTTAGACTTTAAGATTGTCATCTATAGCCACCTATTTTGGAAGTTGTCATGGACAATGATATTGGTGAATTTTGGATTTTTAGGAAATTTAAAGGGTATGTATATATATATGTATGTATATATATATATATATATATATATATATATATATATATATATATATATATATATATATATATTGTATGTATATATATATATGTATATATATATATATATATATATGTATATATATGTATATATGTATATATATATATGTATATATGTATATATATATGTATATATGTATATATATATGTATATATGTATATATATATATGTGTGTGTGTATATATATATATATATATATATATATATATATATATATAAAGTTATATCCATTGATAAGTTTGATGAGTGGAAATTGAGGTCCTAAAATCCCTCAAATACACTCAGACCTCTCTAATAGAAACCTAGAGGTCTATTAGGGTGAGCAACCTATACCAAACCTAAAAAAAGGGGTAAAGGTACATGAAAGGATATAAATAATAAATTATATGGAATAATAGGTCATAAAGTCATTTTTATACCAAAGGAAACATGATGTGGTTAATCAAAATTGAGTTTAGAGCCTAATTCTCACACATAGTTAAAAAATAACGTATAAGTCTACCTACATATGAGAGATTTTACTTGGATTGAGAAAGTAAAGTTCTATAATAGGGTATAAGGGAGTGATGGTTAGTTTTATATTGTTTAAATATGATGTATGACTCCATAATTCCCTCTATTTCATTTAAAGAGACAAATAGAATGATGATAGAATCTGAAACCCTGTCTATATAGTCTTGCCTAGATTCACAACAAGAGGTTATTTATTTGAAATAGATAAAGGAATATAGGATGAATAAGGGAGAGTAAAGTAGTTGAGAATTATTTAATGGTGATGATATAATTCCATGATAAACCTTAGATTCAAACAACAAATGAAACAAATGTTGACATACCCAGTTCAGGCCAAGCAGGCCTAGTCACATACACAGGTCTATAAGGTAGTTCTTAGGAAGTGAAATGTAGTTAATTGAAGTTGAAATGAGGACCTTGAGACCATAAACATATTATTATAAGTTTTAATTGGAATTTAATGAGGTCCTATACCCCTAAAAGTGAGATAAATAGGTGAATACAATCATCTAGGGTATTTGGTGCAAGATGGCTTAAGAACCCTTAGCCTAAGAAAATGAGTTGGATAGAGACCTAATTAATAAGATGGTAAAGATGAAAATTATAATAAGTATATGTGGATGTCATGGAACCATGTAAGTCATTGGTAACCCAATATAAACTCAGAAAAGCTCACTGGCCCTTTTTCTCTCTCAGCCCTAATAGAATGCCTACTAGTAGCTTGAGAGGCTATCTTATTTTGCTTGGTACAGTATGAAGATGTTACATGGGACCTTGGTCTCCTAGGGATAGTTAGATACACTATTTTAATTTCATTTAATAGGTTTTTATGAGTATATCAAGTTCATTTTATTTTTAACTCAATTCATACAAGAATTTCATGATGTTATATAATGTTTAAGGTATATTGTAGACTTTAAGATATGTGAAAATGAGGGAAGATGATACAAAACTACCACACCTATTATAAATTAAAATAAAGGTCATAATCTTGAGTTTAAATGCCAAAGAGAGGAGTTAAGGGACTTATACAGACTTTTTGAAGTCATTTACAAGTAAAAATGATGTATAGGTGTCCTTTGAGATTTAAAAATTTATAATAAATCATGGTAAGGAGTTTCAAGTTCAACAGTTGAATAAATATCTCTCTCCTCCATCACTTCATTCACAAGCTCGTAAAGGCCAATTTCAACTACATGGTACAGGACATACGAGTAGAATTTTTAGATAAGATTTTATCCAAAGTTTGTTACCCCTATGGGCTTCTAATTTCTATAATTGGTCATTGTATTGAGATACTGTTATGTATGAAAAATACCTAAGGATATAGAAATTCACCAATTGGATTTAGTTATCATAAGTTTGTATATGTATCATTCACATCCATTCACCATGTTGGAACATGTGGATGGTCTTTCAAAAAGAAAGGTTGCTCTTATGCATAGTTTAAAATGACTATCAATAATTTTATGTTTTAGGGTTTTCTAGATGGTCTAATTCATTCAAGTGTCAATTTAAACATGTTATCCATCTTTTCCTTTCAATAAAAGGTTATCTGATCTCTAAATGATGTATGTATTGTTCTCTAAGTTCCATTATGCTCCTAGTTTAAAGACTAAAAATTTGGAGTTTCCTATGTGTATTAGTTGAAATATTTGGTTTTCGCCTTTTTAAATCCATGTTGAATTTTTTTTAATGATTTATATGTGTCCAATAAACTCATAAGACACTTTTTGACCTTGTCAGAATCATATAATCTCATCAAGAGACTCAACTCTCAATGCACTGGCTCTGCATAGAAGTTGATTGTATGAACATAGTTTGTACACATAAAGGACAAGTGTGAAGTGTTACATGGTGTTCATTTTATGTCATTAATTATTCATGTTTGATTGAATAAAGTGTCCAATAATTTTATACAAGGGTAAAGTGTATAAGGATCAAAGATTATTTCTCTTAGCAACCTATGCAGGCAAGAAAGTGACCTATAGAACCTAAACCTATAGGTCCCATTTTGAAAAAAGGTATAAATATCCACATAAAATATATACTTTAAAACATTATCTAGACATAATGAAAGAGAACTTCTTGATGAGTGACTAGCCAAGCAGGGGTTGAAGTAATAAGGGGCAAAACATATAAGAGGTCTACAAACCTAATACCTTCACATAGACCTAATTCTGAAGAAAAAAAATAGGGGTATGTGAAGAGAGAAAAAAGACTAATTAAACCTGATATGAAGTGATAAATACCCATCAGTGAGTTTTAATGCTATAGGTGTCATGGTAGATTTGAAAAGGCCAACTCAAAACTACATGCTTAGACTGTCACCTAAAACCACCTATATAGGAAGTTGTCTTAGATAGTGATATTACTAAAGTTCAAAATTTTAGGACATTGAAAGGGTATAAATATAATTAAAGTAATGAGGTAGAGTCATTGATAAGTTTGATGATTGGAAGTGGAGGTCGTATAAGCCCTCAAATACACTCAGACCTCTCTAATAGAGACCTACAGGCCTATTAGGGTGAGCAAGCTATTATAAACCTAAAATAAGGGGTAAAGGTATATGAATGGATATAAAGACTACATAAAATGTAATAATAGGTAATAATTTCATTTTGAGACCAAAGGAAACATGATTTGGTTGATCAAAACTAAGTTTAGAGCCTAATTTTCACACAGTTAAAAAAATAACCTATAAGTCTACCTACTTATGAGAGATTTTCTTTGGATTGAGAAAAGAAAGGTCTGTGATAAGTTATAATGGAGTGAGGGATAGTTAAATATGGTTTAAATATTATGGATGACTCCATAAGGCATTCCAATTCTTTTGAAGATCCAAACAGAATGATGATAGAACCCTAAACCCTATCTGTATAGTCTCACCTAGATTCACAAGAGGAAGTTACTTATTTTAAAGGTCTAAAGGATTGTAGGATGACTAAGGGAGATTAAGGTAGTTTATAATTATTTAATTGTGATGATATATTTCCATTATAACCCTTATATCCAAATAAAAAATTAAATAAGTGTTAACAAACCCAGTTCAGGCCAAATAGGCCTAGTCACATGCATAGGCCTATAAGGTAGTCCTAAAGAAATGAAAAGTAGTTAGTTGGAGTTGAAATGAGGAAATTAAGACACTAATAATATGGTGATAATATTTCATAGGCATTTCCTTAGGTTTTAGACCCATAAAATTGAGAGAAACAGGTGAATATAGTCATCTAGGGTATTTGGTGCAAGATGGCTTAAGAACCTTAGGCTTCAAGAAATGAGTTAGCTAGAGAACTAATGAAGAATATGGTAAATATGAACATTGTGATAATTATATGTGGATGTCATGGACCCATGTAATTCATTTTTAACCCAAGATAAACTTACAAAATCTCACACTAACCCTTTTTCTCTCTCAACCCTCATAGAATGCCTACTAGCAGCTCAAGAGGCTATCTTCTTTTGCTTAGTATAGTATAGAGATGATACACAGGACCTTGATCTCCTAGGGATATTTATATACCATAGTGTAATTTCATGTCATCTATTTTTATGAGTCTCTCAAAGTCATTTTATGTGTAACTCAATTCATAGAATCATTTCATGATGTTTTAGAATGTTTAAGGTACATTGTAGACTTTAAGGTATGTGAAAATGAGGGTAAATGTGATTTTTATCTAACTCAAATTTATTTAAAATATCCCAATGTGAAAAATATTTACCACACACCTTCCAAGGACCTTGTAATAGTTACACAACTTCCACACCTATCAACAAATTAGACAAAGTTCAAAATCTTGAGTTTCAATGCCAAAAAGAGGAGTTAAGAGACTTGTACAGACTTGTTGAGGTCATTTGAAGGTAAAAAATGTTGTATTTTTAGATTTAAAATTTTATAAAAAATAATGGGATTAATTTTAAAGTTCAACAGTTGCAAAAATCTCTCTCTCCTTTATCGCTCCATTCACAAGCTCTTAAAGGTCATTTTCAACTGCATGACACATGCCATACAGGTAGATTTATGGGATAGTATTTTATCCTAAGTTTTTTACCCATATTGGCATCCAATTTATGTAATTGTTAATTTTATTAAGATATTGAGATTTATGAACAATCTTTAAGTAGCTAGATTGCTTTTTAAAGGCTTAAATCACCACACGCTGAGTTTTGTACAACTCCAAAGAAAGTGTGAACTTTTTGGCTGCATGAAACAAATTAGATTGAGTTATTAGAGGTATTTATATGTATCATTCACATCCATTCACCATTTTATCATGTTTGGATGGTCTTTTGGCAACAAAGGTTACTTTTGTGCATAGTTTTAAATGAGTGTCAATACTTTTATGTTTCTGGGTTCTCTAGATGATGTAATTAATTAAAGTGTTGCTTTAAACATGTCATCCATATTTTAATTTCATTCAAATTTTATTTAATATTTTAATTATATCTTTACTTTTTTCTAAGTGCCATTATGCTCCTAGTTTGAAGACTAAACATTTGGAGCTACCTATGTACAGTAGTTGAAAGATATGGTTTTCACCTTGTTAAATCTATAGTGAGGTGTTTTAGATATGGATATCTGTCTAATAAACTCATAAGACACTCATTAACCTTGTCAAAATCATATAACCTCATCAAGAGACTCAACTCTTAATGCACATGTTCTGTATAGAAGTTGATTATATGAACATAGTATATACACATAAAGGACAAGTGTGAAGTGGTACATGGTTTTTAGAATTAATTATTCATGACTAATTGAAGAGAGTGGACAAGAATTTGAGACAAGGTCAAAGTTTATATGGATCAAATATTTTTTCTCTTAGCAACCTGTGCAAGAAAGAAAGTGACCTACAGGCCCTAAACCTATAGGTCCCATTTTGAAAAATGGTACACATATCCACATAAAATAAATTGTATAATTTGAAACATGATTCATACATAATTAAATATAACATCTTGATGAGTGACTAGCCAAGAAGAGGATAAGTAATAAGGGTCAAAACATATAAGAGGTCTACAAACCCAATACCTCCACATAGGCCTGAGTCTGAAGAAACAAATAGAGGTATATGAAGAGATATAAAAAAGAATAATTTAACTTGGTATGAAGTGATAAATACCCCTCCATGAGGTTTAAAACTTTAGGTGTCATGGTAGATTTGAAAAAGCCAACTCAAAACTACATGCTCAGACTTTCAGGCTGTCACCTACAACCACCTATATAGGAAGTTGTCTTAGACAGTGATATTGGTGAAGTTTGGAGTTTAATGACATTGAAATGGTCTCAATATAACAAAAAAATTGATTTTGATCCATTTATAAGTTTTATGAGTGGCAATGGAGGTCCTACAAGCCCTCAAATACACTCAGACTTCTCTAATAGAGACCTACAAGCCTATTAGGGTGAGCAAGCTATTCCAAGCCTAAAAGAAGGGGAAAAGGTATATGAAAGGATTTGAGGACTACATAAGATATAATAATAGGTCATAAGGTAATTTTTAAACCAAATTAAACATGATGTGGTTGATCAAAACTAATTTTAGAGCCTAATTCTCACAAATAATTAAAAATCAACCTATAGGTCTACCTACTTATGAGAGATTTTACTTGGATTAAGAAAATAAAGGTATATGATAATATCTAAGGTAGTAAGTGATATTTTAAGATGGTTTTATTATTATGGATGACTCCATAATGCCTTTAAGTTCATTTGAAGAGATAAACAAAATGATGACAAAACCCTAAACCTTGTCTGTAATATCTCACCTAAATTCACAAGATGAAGTTGTTTGTTTGAAAGGTTTAAAGGACTGTAGGATGACTAAGGGATATTAGGTTATTTTTTAATTATTTAATTTTAATTATATATTTCTATGATAACCCTCAAATCTAAACAATAAATGAAACAAGTGTTGATAGACCCAGTTTAGGGCAAATAGGCCAAGTCACATGCACAAGCCTAGAAGGAAATCCTAAAGAAATGAAAAGTAGTTAGTTGTAGTTTAAATTAGGACCTTGATACCCTAATAAGGTGATTATAATTTTACATAGGCATTTTATAAGGTCCTATACCCCTGACAGTGAGAAAAATAAGTGAATATAGTCAGCTAGGGTATTTGGTGCAAGATGGCTTAAGAACCCTGGCCTAAGCAAATGAGTTTGCTAGAGACCTAATGAATAAAATGTTAGATATTAAAATTATAATAATTATATTTTTATTACATGAACCCATGTAATTCATTTTTAACCCAAGATAAACTTATGAAAGCTCACACTAGCCCTTTTTCTCTCTCAGCCCTCACATAATGCCTACTAGCCGCCCGAGAGGCTATATTATTTTGCTTGTTACAATATGGATATGTTTAATTGGACCTTGGTATCATATGGATGGTTATTTACCATATTTTACATTCATTTTTTTAATTATTTGGAAATTTGGTGCCCTGAGCTATATGAAGAATCATTAACACCTTGAGGCAATTTTAGGTTGTTTAGGAAAGCCAAAATGACTTGATGAGAGAAATGGATTTATATGCCTCTAGATGGATTTATAAAACTTCAAAATGACCTTAATTTTTTTTTAAAAATTCCCTTAGCATCACCCCATGCTACTGGTTTGTACAAGATTATATGGAACTATATGGAATATGCCCTAAAAGCTAGTTTTGATATTTAGAAGGTCCATACAAGGTGTTAGAACATGAAAATTAACATGGGGAATGGGAGGAGAAAATATAATTGAATCACATTCTTATTTTGTTTCTATAACATTTGGGAATATTTTAGAGTTAATTTTCAATCTCTAGGTAGGGAGGCCTAATTGAGGCCTAGTTAGGAGAGAGAAAAGTAGAAAAAGGATATATGCACTCACTTTCTGATCCTAAAATTGAACATGAAGATAGAATAACATACTAGGTCCTCTAATATGCATGAAAGTTATTATTACCAATATTATAACTCTCTACACAAATATATTTTCATGATTTTAGGAATACAAAGAAAAAGGCTAGTTTGGGGCTTTTGATAGAGAACGAATTCATGGGGCTGGTTTGAGACTTCTAGATGGATTTTTGCAAGTCTAATATGAGTTGAATAGGAAATCCATGAAGATAATATGATTCAAATAATAATAATTCAAGTTTTGACACTTGTGTGTAAGATTGGCCTGAGGAGATGAAGAGTCCTTTAGACACCTATCAAGAGAAGGAAATGATGTGTCAAAGAGAACCTGAGGAGATTAGTTGAGAGGTGTCAAGAGTAAAGACAAGATGTAAGAGAACCTAATTTAACCATAAATAATTCCACTTGTCCTTCAACATGCCAAGGTAAAGGGTAGTTTTTTATAGTTAGTCAAAGTGTCAAACAAGAATTTTAATGCCTACACCAATTGGAGTAAGGAAGAATCTTAAAAAGTGAGGCTCATGGCTTTGGAAGTCTATTAATGGCTATTCCATAACCCCCTAATTATTTTAACTCATTAAGACACGTATCTCTCTCTCTCTCTCTCTCTCTCTCTCTCTCTCTCTCTCTCTCTCTCTCTCTCTCTCTCTCTCTCTCCAAAATTATCTATATAAGAAATCACTTTGGCTTTGTAAATAATCCTTCACCTATATATGGTGAAGCCCTACCTATTTTTAGCCTTTGGTCAATGCAGAATAACTTAGTTTTACTTCACCATGGACTGATTCATTGTTTATGTTAGAATAGTTAACCTTCCTAAGTTATAGATTCACTTCCTTGACACGTTATCCTTGTTAGCATTCATATTCAATTTTTAAATTATTTTTTTATGTATATCTAAGTGTTTAAATGAAGTCAATATGAGTTTAGTGAGTTGTCTCTTCACTAGTGTCATATCATGATATCTTGTTTAGTCTTCCTATCTCAAGTTTGATTCACAAGCCTCCATGATAAATAATTATGTATAAATATAGATTTGGATTAGTGTCATGTGAAAGTTTGGATCTTTTTTGAATTGAAATTTTAGTTGGTTGGTAGTGATCAATTTACATTTGGTGCATCACCTTATTAAGTTAGGTTTATTTCATGTTTTTTCTCTTCTTTTTCATCCAAACAAGTTAGTAGTATATGTGATGAGATTAAATATATATATCAAGGGAGTTATCCCTTAAATATATAGGTTTACTCATACTATAGACAACCCATATGTCTATAGGTAATCCCATTGTTACACTCAATTGGAGTAGGCTTGAACTACCTCTCAAAGGGTGCAAAATTAAGGGACAATAGTTCTAGCATGCTCGATGGGACCAACATTCAAATTTGTGAAAGAATTCTTGGTGTGTTATTATGCCTATCAACCTTTTGAGGCATTCAAAAAACACTAATGAAAAATCCTAATGCAATCAACTAGTTCTAGTAACCCAAGTACTTATTGTGAAAATTATTTTATAATATCTTGTATTTTACTTTGAATCATGAAGTTGGGATGGATAGGTATGAAGAGAACTTATAATATATAACTCCTTATTATCCTTGTCTTGACCCCAACTACATGCCTAAACATCCATATCAAGCTTATTACCCTTCTTATGAGTCATGTCATCCCTATGGTTAGCATATTCTCCCTTTACATGGCCATGATGTTGTTGAGCCGTTTTTTGTTGAAAAGCCTCAATAAGGCTATGAGGAAGGATATGAGTAAGGTTATGATGAAGGATATGAAAAAAATTAAATTCTTGTTTAAGAATATGTACCTTCATATCAACCTCAACATAACTCTTACCAGCCTTATGATCCATATCAACCTCACTTTGATTCATATCAGCCTTGTCATGAGTCATATCAGTCTTATGACTATCCTACATTGTCCTTGAATATAATTCCAATTACATACCTCAGCAACCTTACCATGACTTGTATCATTCAAACTCTTATTTTCCTAATTTAATTCCATATCAAGCCAAATTCTTGTTGGCACTTAAGCTAAATCTGTGAAAATCAGAAGAGGTGGTGAGAACATGAGATAGAGAACTTGATGTGATCCATATTCATCGCATAGAGAGGATGAAAGAGTCAATTCAAAAGTTGATGAGTATGTGGAAATTATTTGAAGAGGAAACCTAATATGGCATTAATGAAAATTTATATGAAATGAGAATTTATATCCAATGGTGGATAGACATATTAGAGAGGAGGGAAAATAAAGAGGTTTAGTATCAATTTTTAGCTATTTAAAATCCTCAAGAAGGATATGTGTAAAATGAAATTATTATTAAATAAGATGTCTCTTCCATTACCCAACTCAAATTTTTATCTCTCTAAGAATTCCATCAAGAATCCTCCACTCACAAGCCCATTCATGAGCTATCCACCACACCTCATACTCCCTCTCCAACCCAAGAACCTATTCATCACCCTCCCACTGCATCCCTTCTTGAATAAGAACCTATACTAAAGGAAGAAAGTGAATAGGATCAAGATATAGTTGTAGTTGAAGAAGATTACTCAAGTTTCTATGATGAAGAGTTAACTATTGGTACTCCCCTTAGTGAATATAAACACAAATTAGTCTTCTTGAGTAAAGAAAGAAATGAACTAGATCAATTTGTAGCTGTTAATGAAGAGGTTGATCAAGACATAAAAAAGAAGACTTTGGAGAGGAAAATCACATTCACTGAGTTGATTGAGTCTCATAAGCATGATCTAGAGATTGGTTTTGAAAAACCAATAGAAAACAAAGTTGCTGCTAACTCCATAGACAAAAAAGACATATGGTAGAAGTTTAAGGAGATATATGATGATTTTAAGGCTCTTCAAGGGGATACACCTCTTGTTGGTTAGTTT
This sequence comes from Torreya grandis, assembly GCA_037957365.1. Taxonomy (NCBI): domain Eukaryota; kingdom Viridiplantae; phylum Streptophyta; class Pinopsida; order Cupressales; family Taxaceae; genus Torreya; species Torreya grandis. Next base: position 14,314 of record JARHVA010005915.1, on the reverse strand, counting down.
GAAGAGACTCTTGGAGATGACCTTGATGGTGTGTTTCAAGAATAATATCCTATGCCATCCAAGATTGTTAAGGTTGTAACTAGCCTTGAATTTGAATACTCTTTAAGTGATCAATTTGAGGTTGACAAAGTGAATAATGGCTAAGACAATAAATTTGATGAAGTTGCCTTGCAACGTTATGACTGCATAGAAAGACTTGGAATTCTTGATAGCCTTGTGGTTATTAAAAAGAAACAGGGCAAAGATGATTAGCATTAGTATATTGAAATCCTTCAAGAGATTGAAGGTATTTTTAAAGGTATATTATCTATTGAGGATCATGTTCATAAGGAGATTAAACAATATGTCTCTATTGAGGGAAATGATGAAGATTAGATTGAGTATGCAAAGCTCCTTGAAGAGATTAATGAGCTTGTAGTAGCTGGTAAGAAGTTTTATGTCATTCAAGATTCCATGAAGTCAAAAAAACATGCTTAGATGAAGCATCATTAGATAAATTTTCAGCTAAGAAGCATCATGAGAGGGATATTGAAGTACAAGACAAGTTCACCTTCATAGGTGACATGTTTGAAGCTGATATTGCTTCATTTGAGACAATGATAATAGGATTGACAAGTATGAAGGATATGAAGACATAAAGAACAAGGCTTAAGATAAAATTTTCTTCATGCCCTCCATCTCATGGATGAAGATATTGTACAAGCTTTATCTTTGATCTATGAGGAAGAAGTTATTTTTAGGTTAGTTTTATATAGTGAGTTTGTTTATGTTATTTGTGGTGTTCCCCAAGTGTTTGATATCACATGTGTGAGTCTTTTTGCTTTGATTTATGTCTTTTTGTCTTTTTTTGGTGTGTTTTAAAGGTCCAATTAGTTTTTTGTGCCATGGTCAAAGTCTATTCAAGTCTGAAACTGAGTACAAGTGAATCCATTTCCCAATAGAAGGATAAGGCTATTGTTCCTTTTAACATTGTAGGCATGATACCCTTGTGAATCACCAAAATGTTGACCCAAATTTGACCTCAATTTAAAATTGGTCAACCCATATAGGATAAAAATTTCATGTGGTCTTTTCATGCCTTATATGGTCCCTAAAAGTCTTCATAAGACCTTTGTACCATTATTTTAGGTTAGTTTGAAGAAGTTAAGGTAATGTCTTATTTTGGTCATATAATGGTCTAGACATGTCATGGAGAGATAAGGCTTGGTCAAGTGGTGTAATAGGTTGTTAGCAGTCCTTCAAGGTCATTTTATGTCTAACTCAATTCATATAATTATTTCATGATCTTTTAGATTGTTTAAAGTACATTGTAGACTTTAAGGTATGTGAAAATGAGGGAAATGTGATTTGTGGCCTAACTCCAATGTATGTCAAAGATGCCAAAGTAAAAAATATGTACCACAAAACTTATAAGGACCTAGTAATAGCTACAAAACTACCACACCTGTCATTAAGTCAAACAAAGGTTAGAATCTTAAGTTGTAATTCCAAAGAGATGAGTTAAGAGACTTGTACAAACTTATTGAAGTCATTTTCATGTAAAAACATTGCAGAGGTGTCCTTTGAGATTTGACAGGTCATAATTAAGCATGGGAATATGTTTCAAGTTCAATAGTTTTAGAAATATCTCTCCTTTATCACTTCATTCACAAGCTATTAAAGGCCATTTTCAACTGCATGGCATAAGACATACAAGTAGAGTAAGGGGCTAGAATTTTTTCCAAAGTTTGGGACCCCTATGGGATTCCAATTTGTTTCATTTTAAATTGGATTGAGCTCTTGATGTTTATGAAAAATTTTGAAGGAGCTAGACTATATTTTGAAGGCTTAAATCCCCACAAGTTGAGTTTTTTAAAATTTTAGTGTAAGCGTGAAATTTTTGGATGCATGAAACAAATTAGAGTGAGTTATCATAGGTATATAGATGTATCATACACATCCATTCACCATTTTGGCATGTGTGGATGGTATTTTGTCAAGAAAGGTTACTCTTGTGTATAGTTTGAAATGAATATCAATACTTCTATGTTTCAAGGTTGTTTAGATGGTTTAATGAATTAAAGTGTTTATTGAAACATGTTATCCATATTTTCATTTAATTCAAAGGTTCTTCAAACTTTTAATGATGTTTGCACTGCTCTCTAAATGCCATTATGCTCTAATTTAAAGATTGAACATTTGGAGTTGCCTATGTATAGTAGTTGAAAGATATGGTTTTCACCTTTTTAAAAACATGGTGAAGGTGTTTTATCTATGGATATGTGGCTAATAAAATAATAATACCCTCACTAACCTTGTTAAAATCATATAACCTCATCAAGAGACTCAACTCTCAATGCACATGTTATGTATAGAAGTTGTATGTATTGACATTGTCTATACACATAAAGGACAAGTATCAAGTAGTACATGTTTTTTTTAATGAAGTATTCATGAATTATTTTAGATATTATCCAATACATTTATACAAGGGAAATTTTTATAGGGCTTAAAGATTATTTATCTTAGCAGCCTGTGCAGGCAAGAAAGTGACCTACAAGCCCTAAAATTATAGGTCGCTTTTGAATAAAGGTATACATATCAACATAAAATAAAGTGTATACTATGAAACATGACTCATACATAATGTAATATAACATCTTTATGAGTGACTAGTGAAGTAGGGGTTGAATTAATAAGGGTCAAAATATATAAGAGGTCTACAAACCTAATACCTCCACACATGCTTGAGTCTGAAGAAACAAATAGGGGTATGTGAAGAGATATAAAAAAGAATAATTAAACCTAGTATGAATTTATAAATACCTATCAGTGAGGTTTAATACTTTAAGTTTCATTTTATATTTGAAAATGCCAACTCAAAACTACATGCTCAGACTTTCAGACTGTCACCTACAACCACCTATATAGGAATTTGTCTTAGATAGTGATATTAGTAAATTTTGGAGTTTTATGACATTTAAAGGGTATAAAAATAAAACAATAATGATTTATAGACATTAATAATTTTTATTAGTGTCAATGGAGGTCCTACAATCCCTCAAATATACTCAGACCTCTCTAATAGGGACATGCAGGCCTATTAGGGTGAACAAGCTATTCTAAGCCTTAAAGAATGGGAAGAGGTATATGAAAGGATTTTATGAGTAAATTATATATATTAATAGGTAATAATTTCAATTTTAGACCAAATGAAACATGATTTGGTTGATCAAAACTAAGTTTAGAGCCTAATTCTCACACAATAAAAAATCAACATATAGGTATGCCTACTTATGAAAGATTTTGCTTGGATTGAAAAAAGAAAGGTATGTGATAATTTATTATTGAATGAGGGATAATTTAATATTATTTTATGATTATTTATTAATCCATAAGGCCTTAAAATTCATTTTAATAGACAAACATAATGATAACATAACCCTAAACCCTGTCTGTATAGTCTCACGTAGATTCATAAGAGGAAGTTGCTTATTTGAAAGGTCTAAAGGAATATTTAATGATTAAGGGAGATTAAGTTAGTTTATAATGATTTAATGGTGATGATATAGTTCCATTATAACCATCATATTCAAACAAAAAATGAAACAAGTGTTGAAAAACCTAGTTCAGGCCAAATAGGCCTAGCCACATGCATAGGCCTATAAAGTAGTCCAAAAGAAATGAAAATTAGTTATTTGGAGTTTAAAATAGGAAATTTAGACCCTAAAAATATGATGATAATTTTTAATAGTCATTTCATGAGTTACTAGACCCATAATAGTGAGATAAATAGGTGAATACAATCAGCTAGGGCATTTGGTGCAAGATGGCTTAAGAACCCTAGGCCTAAGTAAATGAGTTGGGTAGAGAAATAATTAATAATATGGTAAATATTAACATTTGAATAAGTATAGGTGGATTTAATGGACCAATGGAAGTCATTTTTAACCCAATATAAACTTAGAAAAGCTCACACTGACCCTTTTTCCTTCTCATCCCTCACAAAATGCCTATTAGCGGCTTGAGAGGCTATCTTATTTTTCTTGGTATAGTACAGAGATGATGCATGGGACCTTGGTATCCTATGGATAATTATCTACTCTAGTTTACTTTAATTTTTTGGAATTTTGTGGATAATTGGTGCCTTAAGTTGTGTGAATAATCGTTAAGACCTTGAAGCACTTTTAGGTTACCTAAAAAAGCCAAAATGGCCCAATGAGAGAGAAATAGATTTATATGCATCAATATGGATTAGGAAAACTTCAAAATTACTTTAAAAATTATCAATACTCACTTTATCATCACCCCATGCAACTATTTTGTACAATATTGTATGGAATTGTACTAAATAGGCCTTAAAAGACTATTTTTTACTATTTGGAAGGTTTGTGCAAGGTGTCAAAACACCATAATTGACATGGAGAATGGGTATGAGGACATATAACTTAATCATATGATAATTTTGGGTTTTTCATGTATGGTAATCCTATAGAGTCAATTTTTAGTCTCTAGGTAGGGAGGCCTAATTAAGGCCTAGTTAGGAGAGAGAAAAGAAGAAAAAGGATATCTCCACTCACTGTTTGATACTAAAATTCAATATGAATCTATAATTCCATATTGGGTCCTATAATATGCCTTTATATTCTTATTCCCATTCGTACAACTCTTTATACAAGGATGTTTTCATGATTTTAGAGCTACAAAGAATAAGGCCAATTTGGGGATTTTGGTAGAGAATGAATTATTAGGGATAGTTTGAGAATTATAGATGGATTTTTATAGGTCTAATATGAGTTTAATAGGCCATCCATGAAGATAGGATGATTTTAATAATAATAATCCATGTTTTGACACTTGTGTGCAAGATTGGCCTAAGAAGATGAAGAGTCCTCTAGACACCTAGTAAAAGAAGGAAGTGATGTGTCAAAGAGAACCTAAGGAGATTAGTTGATAGGTGTCAAGATCTTAAAAAAGATGTAAGAGAACCTAATTTGACCATCAATAAGGCCACTTGTCCTTCAACATTCCAAGTCAAAGTAAAGCTTTAGAGATCTAGTCAAGGTATCAAGTAAGCATTCTAACTCCTACGTCACTTGGAGCAAGGAAACATCTTCAGGAGTGAGACACATGGCTTTGGAATTTTTTTCATGATTATTCCATAACCCCCTTTCTTATTTTAATTTTTGAAGACACTTGTCAATATTCTCCTATTATGCCTCTCTCTTTTTCTCTCTTCATAATTCTCTATATAAGTAGCCACTTTTGGGTTTGTAAAGAATCCTCTACTTGAGTATAGTTAACCCCTTCCTATTTTCAAATTTTGATCAATGAATAACAACCTATTTTTACCTTCTCCATGGACTATTTCACTGTGTATGTTAGACTATTTTACCTTGCTAAGTGAGAGATTCACTTCCTTAGCACGTTGTCCTTGTTCGCATTTATATTCAATTTTGAAAGTCTTTTTAAAGGTATCTTAAAGTGTTCAAATGAAGTGTATATGAGTTTAGTGAGTTGTTTCTTCAATAGCGTCATGTCATGACCTCTTGTTTAGTCCTCTGAGCTCAATTTTGCTTCATAAACCTCCATATGAAATACTTATGTAGAAAGGCAAATTTGGATAGGTGTCATGTACAGGTTAGGCTCTTATTTGAAATGCAATTATAGTTGGTTGGTAGTGACCAGATTATATTTGGTGCATCACCTCATTAATTTAGGTTTATTTCATGTTTTCTCTCTTCATTTTCATCCAAATAAGTTATTATCATAGGTGACGAGATTAAATGTACATATCAAGGGAACTATCCCTTTAATATATAAGTTTACCCATACTATAGACGAACCACAGGTCTAGAGGTAATCCCATTGTTTCAGTCAATTGGAGTAGGCTTGAACTACCTCTCCAAGGGTAAAAAATTGAGTGACAATAGTAATCATGAAAAAATTGTGTCAAGGTATGATGATAAGTAGTTCCAACATTATTAATAAAAAAATACATTATTGTATAGAAAAACTTTCCCTAGGGTGTAATAGATTAAGTATTCTATTGAACTTTGGGAGTAATTTTGATTTGATTATATCCTAAAAATCCATCCCTGAATGATAACATCTCATATCCATTTGTATAATCTAAAATCATATTAATATTTGGTAAAGGGAAGTCATCCTTTAGACAAGCTTTATTTAAATCCTAATAATTTTTACAACACCTAATTTCTCCATTGAGTTTTTCAATAAGTGTTATGTTGGATACCCATGAATTATAGTTAATAGCTTGAATAAATCCTACCCCTAGTAACCTTTCAATTTTTTTCTTAACTAACATTGTCACTTTAGGATGCATCTTTATAATTTTTGTTTGACAAGTTGTGCATCTATATATAATACTATATTATGCATTATTATTTTACTATCTATAAACTATGCTTAACATATTTGAATAAGCCCAAGAAAAAAATGTAGATGATCTCTTAAAACTTGTCTTAAATTTGTATTTTCTTTATTTTGTAACATATATGCTAGTAAAATTGGACATGGATATTTATCTATTAAAAAAAAATCATTATTTCTTCATTAAGTAAAGCTAATTTATCTTCAACATAAGGTGTCATAGCAATAGTATCTGGACCATATGGCTGGATATGTATATTAGATTCATCAATATCTCAAAAATATGAATGGGCATTAGTAATATGATAAAACTTAATCTTATGGTAGAAGGTGTAGATGTTAAATCTATAATTTATATGATAAAATAGTTTTGTACATTTATAAAGGATCACTCATGGCTCAACCCTTCTATTCATGATCTCCTTGTAGCTGAAAATATCATGTTCACCATCTCACTATGCATAAATTCTTATCTTATAGTCTGACACTAATATTTTATTACCTAGATCACATGTATCCCATAATATGATTAAAACATGATAAACATCTTACACTATCAATTACATATCTCTATCATTTTTGTATCCTCCCAAACACTACCGTGCAAATCAAGACACTACATCAACACTAGTGTCTGAGATCACAAGATAGTGTATGTACATTTTAAACACTAAAATTTTTAAATATTTCAACTTATATTGGTTAACCTATTTGTCTTAATTAACCTTCCTATGATATTATTTCAAAAGGTATGGTATAAATACAAAATAAATCCTGCCCATTAGTCATCTAGTAACTACCAAGTAAGCACCTATCAAGCTCACTACAACATTTTCACAATAGAGTTATACTAAAATATTATTCCCTTTCTAAATCAATCGTACGAGTAGTATTTTTAAAAGTCTGAAGCATTCAAATAATAACCTATGAACAATATTTTTCAAGTTAAAATCTAGATTACTACATGTACTCACATATACCATATTGCACCATTTTCCACACACAAGCCCATATAAGGGGAGAACTACATCATTCTGAGGCCCTCTTTAGAGTATATGTATATGTAGGTATTTTTTATTATAATAGGGGTATTTTAGGTCATCTTGGCTTCACTTAAGCCCCCTAACCCCTAATTTTCAAGGTGGCATGCCCTAATTGGAGGACCTAAGGTTTTGAACCACATACAAATATATGAAACCTATGAGTGTGATACAAATAGACAATCAGTAAGGTGATAGTGAGACATAATAGGTGTAATTGGAATTTATAATAAATAACATGTATTCCATATATGATAGAAATGTAAGTGTCCTTATTTCTATGGTAGTGTCTAGTTTGATAGAGAGCTGATTTCTAGAATCTAATGAATCATAACTAAGCATCATCCTCACTATTTTTACACCTACATTTCTCATATTTTTTACACATAATTAAAGAATCTAAGTATTATTACTTATTATTTTTTAATTAATCAAATTAATGTTTGGTATTGTGCTTTCTATATTTAGCATTTTTCCACGATTCATCACTGTATCAGAATATATTTTGAATTTGAATTATTTAATTATTCTACTTATATAATAGTCTTCTCTTTATTTTATTATGATATTCTCCCCCATTAACTCATTCTAAAAATGGATAAATATTTGGTCAAACTGACGTTTGAGTCTTCTTGTGAAATCTTAATTGGCCTTAGGGTTTTTATAATTTTTTAATTTATGAATTATTAAAAATCTTAAAAACCAAATTTTGATTCAAGTACAAATAAATTAATCATGATTAACATAGATACATCTATAATTTATTTCCTTATACAATAAATAATGATATTCATGTTGCCTATTATCTCACACACATTTTTATATCAATCAAAGTTATAATAAAATGGGGTCCATAACATGATAAAACTAAATAAAGATTATTTATACATACCCCTTATTGTCATAATGTATGCAGTGAGCTTATACCTATCACTAAAAATCAAATAGAGTGCATGAAATAAGTATCAACTCCATATAGTATTACAAACCACTCCAGTGATGTTATTCACTCTTGTATTTGTTACACAAGCCTTCCTGATACAAAAAAATCATCTTAGAAGCCTTATGTATGACACTACATGAAATAAACTCTCTATCAACCTAGACACTACTTGAAAAAAGAAGAAATTATGACACTAAATGATTAAAAATGATATACATGTTATAGTCAAGGAAGATCCATTGAAGTTTCTCATAAAAAAATCCCATCTATCAGGTTGAATAGATGCAACTCAAAGAATTTGATCTTAAGTTCATATCCTAAAAAAGAGTAAAAATCCAAATTATAGCTAATTAGCTAGATTTAACTCCATTATCAGATACTTTTTGAATGACTATCTTTCTATGATAAGGTTATGGCATATCATGTATCAAATAACACATTGACTATGTTCTTTGATGGATTTATATATATGGTAGGTGTAATCATCATTTTTCATACCTTTAAGGGAAAATATATGCCATGTTATTATAGACTAAATTTTTATGCACCAAAAATATAGCAAAATATTAAGTCTTGATCATTGGGTTATATATTGCATAGATTTTCATGTCAAAAATATTCAAGTTTATGGTGACTCTCAATTGGTTTTTAATCAAGTTATAAATTATTATCATACCAAAGAAGATCATTTACTTCCATGTAAATAAATGGTCTAAAGATTAAAAGAAACATTCAACACATTTTCTATTAAAAACATTCAATGTAAGGATAACTATCATGATGAAACAATGGCTAGTGCAGTATCCTTAATTCCCCTTGATATTGATGATGATTACATAAATTTTATGATACACCAAGTACACCAACATTTAATTACACTAGATAAAATGGATGCTTTAACAAGAGTGTGATAAATACATAATGGTACAATGATATTTATAATCTCTTATACTTGGCCTTTATACCAAATCATTTTACATGGAATGATAGGCATAAAATACATAGAGAGGTATGCTGCTATGTTATTATTTAGAACACCTTGTTAAAAATAGGTTTTAACAAGAAATCATTTCAATTTTTTTAGCAAAGATGAGGTAAGAACCACACTTATATATATTCACAATATGGAGTGTGGGGGACATTCCATTGTAAAAGTAATATCCAATAAATTATTACATCAAGGTTATTGGCACAAAATAGAACATAATGTATAAAGCATGCTAAATTATGTGTCCAATGTCAATAATATAGTAATTTAAATCATGTTTCATATCATGAGTTATAGTCAATTGTTTCACCATGGCCATTCTTACTTTGGGGATTTGGTTTGAATGGAAAAATAAATTTGGTATCAATAGGAGGCCACAAATTCATAATCATAGCTACATAATATCTCACCAAATTGAAAGAAGTAATTACACTTGAGTTTACTAATGGAGATGACATACAAAAATTCATGATAACCAATACTATTTCTTGGTTTGGTGTAATTCAGTTATTATTAAGATAACGTATCATCATTTAAGAATAATATAGTGAAGAGTTTTTGAAATAAATACAAAATTCAATGCAACTTCTCTACACCCTACTACCCATAAGGTAATGGTCAATAGAATCAATAAATAATACTATTATCAAGATACTTGGGAAATTAGTTGAAAGATACAATATATTGGCATGAATAGATAGTTTTTGCCCTATGGGCCTACTTCACTAGTGTCTATGAACCTACTTAAGCTGATCTTTATTCTTTGGTCTATGGTACAAAGTTATTTCTAACAATTGAGATTTAAATCCCATTTTTGTGGGTTTTTCTCAAGGATATTATTCAAGATAATGAATATCAAGAGAATTAATTACACAAGTTATAACATTTGGATGAAAATGCACACATTTTATTGAGCATCTATGGATTTATTAATATCAAGGTAAGTGACCATACAATACAAAAAATTGGCCACATTATTTTGATATTAATTATTTGGCATTAAAAGAAAAACAAAAGAACACCAATGCAGAAAAAGATAAAGAAATTTCAAGCCAAATTGATTAGGCCCATTTGTAATTAAAAAAAAATTGAAAAAGGGGTGTAGTGAATAGGTACACTCGAAGCAAATCCAGTCAATAACCCAATGAACTTGTTATGATCCTACATTTTCATTATACATTTTATTATTAAGGCATTAACATTATGTTATTAAACTGGTTATTAGCTATTATTTTAGTTGGATCATCTATGATACTGATTGCATACTTAATTCTATGTTTAATTATTTTATGGACTTGTTACTACTGATGATGATATTATAAATCTATATTAATTATTGATTGTCAGCATAATATGATTAATGTCCTTTGTGGTGGTTGTAGGTTTTTTCTATGAGCTAGGTAGATGTTGGAGGTTGTACTCCTAGAACTAAGTAAATTATGATCACACCGACATGTCTGATAGGTATACTTATTATTTTCATTTGTCCTTTGGACATCTTGATAGGTCATTATGTTTATTGGCTATGGTCCTTGTACTTGTTGTTACTATTTTAATTTGTTTGAGGTTGTTATTTACCATTGTATTATGTTATATTTTTTATTGATCATAGTCTTTATCCCATGCACACATTTCTATTCTATTTTCTCCTCTGTATAGGTTTGTGAGTATTTTATTTATACCTTCAATGATCCAATTAACCTACACATATAACTACCTAGACCTAGCACTTTGGAACCCTCAATGCCCCCCTTGGGAACCCTTGACACCCTACTCTCGTATTCTATACCCCCTTTGACCTAACTGAACCTTCACCCTACCTAACACTATACACTAGGATGGTGGAATGTTATTCCGATGACTAGTTAGTTATGGCTTGACTTGGTATTGTACATGGTTTAATATTTTAAATATTATGTTATTGACTTAGGTTGATAATGTATGGGTACATGTATTAACCCCATTTAATGAGGTAGGTGGCATATTTGGTGGATGCTATAATGTTAATCCATGAGGTTTATGCTTAAGCTAGAAGGTTAAGTCCTAATCTCCTTTTATATTGGTTGATAGATTAAATAAAACCATTGAATCTTCTAGACTCACTACCAATGATGAGGTGGGTATGGTATTGCCTTGGGATACAAAGATGTTTCTCTCTCCTCCCAATTCAATACATAATTAAATGGGGTATGGGTAAGTTCGATGGAAAGGATGGGGGTTTATATGATAGACATAAGAGATAGGAAGATGGAAATTTTGGGGAGGAAATAGTGGAAAAGATCAGTTGGATTTAATGGCGAGCGTGATAGTTTGAAAAACACACAACGGTGATTGGTAAGTTATAGAGGATCTTATCTTTTTGAGATTATTGGGAGTCTTCTATATTTTTTGAGTAAGTCATGTGGTTTTATAGTTTTGATTTTATTAATTATTTTATATGGGAATTAATGTTTAAAGACTGCTTATGAAGCCAAAAGTCTTAGTACTTCTAGGTGCATACACAAACCCCATGAAATGATATATTTTCATATTTCATCACATATAAACTTAAAATGAATATGTGTGTGTGTGTGTGTGTGTGTGTGTGTGTGTGTGTGTGTGTGTGTGTGTGTGTGTGTGTGTGTGTGTGTGTGTGTGTGTGTGTGTGTGAGAGAGAGAGAGAGAGAGAGAGAGAGAGAGAGAGAGAGAGAGAGAGAGAGAGAGAGAGAGAGAGAGAGAGAGAGAGAGAGAGAGAGATATGTTGTCTAGTTTAAATCCTTAGTTTTGCTTATATTTTGAATCTGCATGTAGTCATTTTGTTGATTTCATGATTTGTCATGGACTGTGTTTTTATGCATATAAGGATGAAAAATATTTTTGTGTTGATTGTGTTTTATTAAATAAGGGTGACTGTGTTTCATATATGACTATGTGTTATAAAGGTCAATGAGTTTGTTATTATAACAACTTCATGTGATATGGTAACTATGTCTTTATAAAATAATAATGGTGTGTTCCTTTTTCAGTGACTGTGTTGTTTATAAAGAGGTAACTATGTTATTTAAATGGGGTTACATTTTCTATATGTAATTAAATGCATTATTAAAAAAGACTCGGTGGTGTTTTATTTTATTATTATCTTTTTTTTTAATGACTGGGTATTATTCATATAATGACTATGTTGGTTTAAAATGACTATGTCTTTCCTTAAAATATCTACAATTTTTAGTAATGATACCCGCTTTCTTTTTAGTTATGCGTGTATTCTTTTATGATAAGTCAATGGTTCATTACAGAAGTCATGGTTTTTTTCCCTGAGCTTCATTTTGGTTGATATCCTTGTCTGGGTAAATCCATTATCCATTTGTGACTTGAGCTTTTACTAAAGGTTGAATGGGTTTTATTTAGACCGTGTTATTTTGAAGCTTGAGGAAATAATTGGTTGTTATTATCTTGGTATTTGGTTATATCATTTCATTCTAATTTATTATGTTATGTTTGATTAGGGTTATTAAAAATTTATAACTTTGGTCATTATGGTTGCATTCTGTGTTATATTAACCTTTGATCTTAACCTATGCTTTATTGCATGATAGATTCTAAATTTTGAACTTGGTGTTTTATTTGGCTAATGCTATAAATCCATTTTGGTATTTTACTTTTTATAATCAACATTCATTCAAACCAGACTATGGTATTCTTATTTAACTAAGTGGTTCATGTCGTAGTTGATTGTGTTATTATCTTCTTCAAAGTATTGAACTATATAGGTGTATGTTTATATAAACATGTGTATATGTGTGTGTGTGTGTGTGTGTGTGTGTGTATAAACGTGTGTGTGTGTGTGTGTGTGTGTGTGTGTGTGTGTGTGTGTGTGTGTGTGTGTGTGTGTGTGTGTGTGTGTGTGTGTGTGTACCATATGGCTTCAAGATCTATTTATGTGACTATGTTATCTTATGTTATGATTACATTGTTTGAATGGACTTTATTTTCTTTGTCATAGTCTTAAATCCCAACCCTAGTATTTGGTTTGATTAGGTCATGATTATTATTGTGTTCAATATTGATTATTATTATTTTGGTTATGCTTATTATTGACTCATATATATATATATATATATATATATATATATATATATATATATATATATATATATATATATTTATATATATATATATATATATATACATATACATATATATATATATATACATATACATAAATACATATATATATATATATATTACATATACATATATACATATATATATACATACATATATATTATATACATACATATATATATATATATATATATATACATACATATATATACATACATACATATATATATATATATGTATGTATGTATATATATATATAATATGTATGTATATATATATGTATGTATGTATATATATGTATGTATATATATATATATGTATATATATATATATGTATATATATATATATATGTATGTATATATATATATATATGTATGTATATATATACATATATATATATATATATATATATATATACATATACATATATACATATATATATATATATAATATATATAATATATACACATACATATATATATATATACATATATATATATATATATATATATACATACATATATATATACATATATACATATACATATATATATATACATATATATATACATACATACATACATACATATATACATATATACATATATATATATACATACATACATACATACATACATATATATATACATATATACATACATACATATATATATATGTATATATATATATGCATATATACATATATATATATATATAATACATATATATATATATAATGTATATATATATATATATATATATATATATATATATATGTATATATATGTATATATATATATATATATATATGTATATATATATGTACATATATATATATATATATATATATATATATATATATATAT